>CM061035.1:30336915-30523880 GCA_030763125.1 Hippophae gyantsensis | reverse complement strand
ATTTTTATTCATACAAATAAGACTTTTATTTAAGTTTTATCAATTGTAAGGTTTGTTGTGTGCATGATCTTTTGTTTTGAGTTTTAATATTCTTTACGTATATGTTTTATTTATCTCATAGTGTTGTTTTACTATTTGTGTTATGGATTCTATTTTTAATTGTTTTTATCATACAATTGTAACGTTTTTTGTGGATGATTTTTTGTTTCTTTTTTATTATTATATATCTTATAGTATTGTTTTACTATGTGTGTTATACGTTTTATTTTTAATTATTTATGTGTGTTATGCGTTTCATTTTTAATTATTTTTTTTCATACCAAAAAGATTTGTATTTAATATTTACCAATTGTAACGTTTGTTGTGCATCTTTTGTTTTAAGTTTAACCATTTTTTATGTAAATGTTGTTTATTTATCTAATACTATTGTTTTAATGTGTGTTATGCATTCTATTTTTAATTATTTTTATATGTAATGTTCACACATTTTACATGGAGACTTTAATTAAAAGTTTTACAATTCTTTGTATATATGAGTTGCTAAAAATTGTTTATTTATCTAATATTATTGTTTTAATATCTGTGTTATGCGTTATATTTTTAATTATTTTTATTCATACATATAAGAGTTTTATTTAAGTTTTATGAATTGTAAGGTTTGTTGTGTGCATGATCTTTTGTTTTGAGTTTTAATATTCTTTACGTATATGTTTTATTTATTTGATAGTATTGTTTTACTCTATGTGTTATGCATTCTACTTTTAATTGTTTTTATCGTACAAGTGTAACGTTTTTTGTGGATGATTTTTTGTTTCTCTTTTATTATTCTTTATCTTATAGTATTGTTTTATTATGTGTGTCATACGTTTTATTTTTAATTATTTATGTGTGTTATGCATTTTATTTTTAATTATTTTTATTCAAACAAATAAGATTTGTATTTAATATTTACCAATTGTAACGTTTGTTGTGCATCTTTTGTTTTAAGTTTAACTATTTTTTATGTAAATGTTGTTTATTTATCTGATACTATTGTTTTAATGTGTGTTATGCATTCTATTTTTATATGTAATGTTCACACATTTTACATGGAGACTTTAATTAAAATTTTTAAAATTCTTTGTATATATGAGTTGCTCAAAATTGTTTATTTATCTAATATTATTGTTTTACTATTTGTGTTATGCTTTGTATTTTTAATTATTTTTATTCATACAAATAAGACTTTTATTTAAGTTTTACAAATTGTAAGTTTTGTTGTGTGCATGATCTTTTGTTTTGAGTTTTAATATTCTTTACGTATATGTTTTATTT
Source organism: Hippophae gyantsensis (assembly GCA_030763125.1). Lineage (NCBI taxonomy): Eukaryota > Viridiplantae > Streptophyta > Magnoliopsida > Rosales > Elaeagnaceae > Hippophae > Hippophae gyantsensis. The sequence goes on along the minus strand of CM061035.1, from coordinate 30,522,566 downwards.
ATCTAATAGTATTGTTTTACTCTGTGTGTTATGCATTCTATTTTTAATTGTTTTTATCATACAATTGTAACGTTTTTTGTGGATGATTTTTGTTTCTCTTTTATTATTCTTTATCTTATAGTATTGTTTTATTATGTGTGTCATACGTTTTATTTTTAATTATTTATGTGTGTTATGCGTTTCATTTTTAATTATTTTTATTCATACACAAAAGATTTGTATTTAATATTTACCAATTGTAACGTTTGTTGTGCATCTTTTGTTTTAAGTTTAACTATTTTTTATGTAAATGTTGTTTATTTATCTGATACTATTGTTTTAATGTGTGTTATGCATTCTATTTTTAATTATTTTTATATGTAATGTTCACACATTTTACATGCAGACTTCAATTAAAAGTTTTACAATTCTTTGTATATATGAGTTGCTAAAAATTGTTTATTTATCTAATATTATTGTTTTACTATTTGTGTTATGCGTTGTATTTTTAATTATTTTTATTCATACAAATAAGACTTTTATTTAAGTTTTATCAATTGTAAGGTTTGTTGTGTGCATGATCTTTTGTTTTGAGTTTTAATATTCTTTACGTATATGTTTTATTTATGTGATAGTATTGTTTTACTCTATGTGTTATGCATTCTACTTTTAATTGTTTTTATCGTACAATTGTAACGTTTTTTGTGGATGATTTTTTTTTATTTTTTATTATTCTTTATCTTATAGTATTGTTTTACTATGTGTGTTATACGTTTTATTTTTAATTATTAATGTGTGTTATCCTTTTATTTTTAATTATTTTTATTCATACACATAAGATTTGTATTTAATATTTACCCATTGTAAGGTTTGTTGTGCATCTTTTGTTTTAAGTTTAACTATTATTTATGTAAATGTTGTTTATTTATCTCATAGTATTGTTTTAATGTGTGTTATGCATTCTATTTTTAATTATTTTTATATGTAATGTTCACACAAACTACATGGAGACTTTAATTAAAAGTTTTACAATTCTTTGTATATACGAGTTCCTAAAAATTGTTAATTTATCTAATATTATTGTTTTACTATGTGTGTTATGCGTTGTATTTTTAATTATTTTTATCCATACATATAAGAGTTTTATTTAAGTTTTATTAATTGTAAGGTTTGTTGTGTGCATGATCTTATGTTTTGAGTTTTAATATTCTTTACGTATATGTTTTATTTATCTGATAGTATTGTTTTACTATGTGTGTTAAGCATTCTATTTTTAATTGTTTTTATCATATAATTGTAACGTTCTTTGTGGATGATTTTTTGTTTATTTTTTATTATTCGTTATCTTATAGTATTGTTTTTCTAAGTGTGTTATACGTTTTATTTTTAATTATTTATGTGTGTTATGCATTTTATTTTTAATTATTTTTATTCAAACAAATAAGATTTGTATTTAATATTTACCAATTGTAACGTTTGTTGTGCATCTTTTGTTTTAAGTTTAACTATTTTTTATGTAAATGTTGTTTATTTATCTGATACTATTGTTTTAATGTGTGTTATGCATTCTATTTTTATATGTAATGTTAACACATTTTACATGGAGACTTTAATTAAAAGTTTTACAATTCTTTGTATATATGAGTTGCTAAAAATTGTTTATTTATCTAATATTATTATTTTACTGTTTGTGTTATGCGTTGTATTTTTAATTATTTTTATTCATACAAATAAGACTTTTATTTAAGTTTTATCAATTGTAAGTTTTGTTGTGTGCATGATCTTTTGTTTTGAGTTTTAATATTCTTTACGTATATGTTTTATTTATCTGATACTATTGTTTTAATGTGTGTTATGCATTCTATTTTTAATTATTTTTATATGTAATGTTCACACATTTTACATAGAGACTTTAATTAAAAGTTTTACAATTCTTTGTATATATGAGTTGCTAAAAATTGTGTATTTATCTAATATTATTGTTTTACTATTTGTGTTATGCGTTGTATTTTTAATTATTTTTATTCATACAAATAAGACTTTTATTTAAGTTTTATCAATTTTAAGGTTTGTTGTGTGTATGATCTTTTGTTTTGAGTTTTAATATTTTTTACGTATATATTTTATTTATGTGATAGTATTGTTTTACTCTATGTGTTATGCATTCTACTTTTAATTGTTTTTATCGTACAATTGTAACTTTTTTGTGGATGATTTTTTGTTTGTTTTTTATTATTCTTTATCTTATAGTATTGTTTTACTATGTGTGTTATACGTTTTATTTTTAATTATTAATGTGTGTTATCCTTTTATTTTTAATTATTTTTATTCATACACATAAGATTTGTATTTAATATTTACCAATTGTAACGTTTGTTGTGCATCTTTTGTTTTAAGTTTAACTATTTTTTATGTAAATGTTGTTTATTTATCTCATACTATTGTTTTAATGTGTGTTATGCATTCTATTTTTAATTATTTTTATATGTAATGTTCACACATTTTACATGTAGACTTTAATTAAAAGTTTTACAATTCTTTGTATATATGAGTGGCTAAAAATTGTTTATTTGTCTAATATTATTGTTTTACTATTTGTGTTATGTGTTGTATTTTTAATTATTTTTATTCATACAAATAAGACTTTTATTTAAGTTTTATCAATTGTAAGGTTTGTTGTGTGCATGATCTTTTGTTTTGAGTTTTAATATTCTTTACGTATATGTTTTATTTATCTGATAATAATGTTTTACTATGTGTGTTATGCATTCTATTTTTAATTGTTTTTATCATACAATTGTAACGTTTTTTGTGCATGATTTTTTGTTTCTTTTTTATTATTCTTTATCTTATAATATTGTTTTACTATGTGTGTTATACGTTTTATTTTTAATTATTAATGTGTGTTATCCTTTTATTTTTAATTATTTTTATTCATACACATAAGATTTGTATTTAATATTTACCCATTGTAACGTTTGTTGTGCATCTTTTGTTTTAAGTTTAACTATTATTTATGTAAATGTTGTTTATTTATCTCATAGTATTGTTTTAATGTGTGTTATGCATTCTATTTTTAATTATTTTTATATGTAATGTTCACACAAACTACATGGAGACTTTAATTAAAAGTTTTACAATTCTTTGTATATATGAGTTCCTAAAAATTGTTTATTTATCTAATATTATTGTTTTACTATGTGTGTTATGCGTTGTATTTTTAATTATTTTTATTCATACATATAAGAGTTTTATTTAAGTTTTATTAATTGTAAGGTTTGTTGTGTGCATGATCTTATGTTTTGAGTTTTAATATTCTTTACGTATATGTTTTATTTATCTGATAGTATTGTTTTACTATGTGTGTTAAGCATTCTATTTTCAATTGTTTTTATCATACAATTGTAACGTTCTTTGTGGATGATTTTTTGTTTATTTTTTATTATTCGTTATCTTATAGTATTGTTTTTCTAGGTGTGTTATACGTTTTATTTTTAATTATTTATGTGTGTTATGCATTTTATTTTTAATTATTTTTATTCAAACAAATAAGATTTGTATTTAATATTTACCAATTGTAACGTTTGTTGTGCATCTTTTGTTTTAAGTTTAACTATTTTTTATGTAAATGTTGTTTATTTATCTGATACTATTGTTTTAATGTGTGTTATGCATTCTATTTTTATATGTAATGTTCACACATTTTACATGGAGACTTTAATTAAAAGTTTTACAATTCTTTGTATATATGAGTTGCTAAAAATTGTTTATTTATCTAATATTATTGTTTTACTATTTGTGTTATACGTTGTATTTTTAATTATTTTTATTCATACAAATAAGACTTTTATTTAAGTTTTATCAATTGTAAGTTTTGTTGTGTGCATGATCTTTTGTTTTGAGTTTTAATATTCTTTACGTATATGTTTTATTTATCTAATAGTATTGTTTTACTCTATGTGTTATGCATTCTATTTTTAATTGTTTTTATCATACAATTGTAACGTTTTTTGTGGATGATTTTTTGTTTCTCTTTTATTATTCTTTATCTTATAGTATTGTTTTACTATGTGTGTTATACGTTTTATTTTTAATTATTTATGTGTGTTATGCGTTTTATTTTTAATTATTTTTATTCATACACAAAAGATTTGTATTTAATATTTACCAATTGTAACGTTTGTTGTGCATCTTTTGTTTTAAGTTTAACTATTTTTTATGTAAATGTTGTTTATTTATCTGATACTATTGTTTTAATGTGTGTTATGCATTCTATTTTTAATTATTTTTATATGTAATGTTCACACATTTTACATGGAGACTTTAATTAAAAGTTTTACAATTCTTTGTATATATGAGTTGCTAAAAATTGTTTATTTATCTAATATTATTGTTTTACTATTTGTGTTATGCGTTGTATTTTTAATTATTTTTATTCATACAAATAAGACTTTTATTTAAGTTTTATCAATTGTAAGGTTTGTTGTGTGCATGATCTTTTGTTTTGAGTTTTAATATTCTTTACGTATATGTTTTATTTATCTGATAGTATTGTTTTACTCTATGTCTTATACATTCTATTTTTAATTGTTTTTATCATACAACTGTAACGTTTTTTTGTGGATGATTTTTTGTTTCTTTTTTATTATTCTTTATCTTATAGTATTGTTTTACTATGTGTGTTATACGTTTTATTTTTAATTATTTATGTGTGTTATCTTTTTATTTTTAATTATTTTTATTCATACACATAAGATTTGTATTTAATATTTACCAATTGTAACGTTTGTTGTGCATCTTTTGTTTTAAGTTTAACTATTTTTTATGTAAATGTTGTTTATTTATCTGATACTATTGTTTTAATGTGTGTTATGCATTCTATTTTTAATTATTTTTATATGTAATGTTCACACATTTTACATGGAGACTTTAATTAAAAGTTTTACAATTCTTTGTATATATGAGTTGCTAAAAATTGTTTATTTATCTAATATTATTGTTTTACTATTTGTGTTATGCGTTGTATTTTTAATTATTTTTATTCATACAAATAAGACTTTTATTTAAGTTTTATCAATTGTAAGGTTTGTTGTGTGCATGATCTTTTGTTTTGAGTTTTAATATTCTTTACGTATATGTTTTATTTATGTGATAGTATTGTTTTACTCTATGTGTTATGCATTCTACTTTTAATTGTTTTTATCGTACAATTGTAACGTTTTTTGTGGATGATTTTTTGTTTATTTTTTATTATTCTTTATCTTATAGTATTGTTTTACTATGTGTGTTATACGTTTTATTTTTAATTATTAATGTGTGTTATCCTTTTATTTTTAATTATTTTTATTCATACACATAAGATTTGTATTTAATATTTACCAATTGTAACGTTTGTTGTGCATCTTTTGTTTTAAGTTTAACTATTTTTTATGTAAATGTTGTTTATTTATCTGATACTATTGTTTTAATGTGTGTTATGCATTCTATTTTTAATTATTTTTATATGTAATGTTCACACATTTTACATGGAGACTTTAATTAAAAGTTTTACAATTCTTTGTATATATGAGTTCCTAAAAATTGTTTATTTATCTAATATTATTGTTTTACTATGTGTGTTATGCGTTGTATTTTTAATTATTTTTATTCATACATATAAGAGTTTTATTTAAGTTTTATTAATTGTAAGGTTTGTTTTGTGCATGATCTTATGTTTTGAGTTTCAATATTCTTTACGTATATGTTTTATTTATCTGATAGTATTGTTTTACTCTATGTGTTATGCATTCTACTTTTAATTGTTTTTATCGTACAATTCTAACATTTTTTGTGGATGCTTTTTTGTTTATTTTTTATTATTCTTTATCTTATAGTATTGTTTTACTATGTGTGTTATACGTTTTATTTTTAATTATTAATGTGTGTTATCCTTTTATTTTTAATTATTTTTATTCATACACATAAGATTTGTATTTAATATTTACCAATTGTAACGTTTGTTGTGCATCTTTTGTTTTAAGTTTAACTATTTTTTATGTAAATGTTGTTTATTTATCTTATACTATTGTTTTAATGTGTGTTATGCATTCTATTTTTAATTATTTTTATATGTAATGTTCACACATTTTACATGGTGACTTTAATTAAAAGTTTTACAATTCTTTGTATATATGAGTTGCTAAAAATTGTTTATTTATCTAATATTATTGTTTTACTATTTGTGTTATGCGTTGTATTTTTAATTATTTTTATTCATACAAATAAGACTTTTATTTAAGTTTTATCAATTGTAAGGTTTGTTGTGTGCATGATCTTTTGTTTTGAGTTTTAATATTCTTTACGTATATGTTTTATTTATCTGATAATATTGTTTTACTATGTGTGTTATGCATTCTATTTTTAATTGTTTTTATCATACAATTGTAACGTTTTTTGTGGATGATTTTTTGTTTCTTTTTTATTATTCTTTATCTTATAGTATTGTTTTACTATGTGTGTTATACGTTTTATTTTTAATTATTTATGTGTGTTATCCTTTTATTTTTAATTATTTTTATTCATACACATAAGATTTGTATTTAATATTTACCCATTGTAACGTTTGTTGTGCATCTTTTGTTTTAAGTTTAACTATTATTTATGTAAATGTTGTTTATTTATCTCATAGTATTGTTTTAATGTGTGTTATGCATTCTATTTTTAATTATTTTTATATGTAATGTTCACACATTTTACATGGAGACTTTAATTAAAAGTTTTACAATTCTTTGTATATATGAGTTCCTAAAAATTGTTTATTTATCTAATATTATTGTTTTACTATGTGTGTTATGCGTTGTATTTTTAATTATTTTTATTCATACATATAAGAGTTTTATTTAAGTTTTATTAATTGTAAGGTTTGTTGTGTGCATGATCTTTTGTTTTGAGTTTTAATATTCTTTACGTATATGTTTTATTTATCTGATAGTATTGTTTTACTATGTGTGTTACGCATTCTACTTTTAATGGTTTTTATCGTACAATTGTAACGTTTTTTGTGGATGATTTTTTGTTTATTTTTTATTATTCTTTATCTTATAGTATTGTTTTTCTAGGTGTGTTATACGTTTTATTTTTAATTATTTATGTGTGTTATGCATTTTATTTTTAATTATTTTTATTCAAACAAATAAGATTTGTATTTAATATTTACCAATTGTAACGTTTGTTGTGCATCTTTTGTTTTAAGTTTAACTATTTTTTATGTAAATGTTGTTTATTTATCTGATACTATTGTTTTAATGTGTGTTATGCATTCTATTTTTATATGTAATGTTAACACATTTTACATGGAGACTTTAATTAAAAGTTTTACAATTCTTTGTATATATGAGTTGCTAAAAATTGTTTATTTATCTAATATTATTGTTTTACTATTTGTGTTATGCGTTGTATTTTTAATTATTTTTATTCATACAAATAAGACTTTTATTTAAGTTTTATCAATTGTAAGTTTTGTTGTGTGCATGATCTTTTGTTTTGAGTTTTAATATTCTTTACGTATATGTTTTATTTATCTAATAGTATTGTTTTACTCTGTGTGTTATGCATTCTATTTTTAATTGTTTTTATCATACAATTGTAACGTTTTTTGTGGATGATTTTTTGTTTCTCTTTTATTATTCTTTATCTTATAGTATTGTTTTATTATGTGTGTCATACGTTTTATTTTTAATTATTTATGTGTGTTATGCGTTTCATTTTTAATTATTTTTATTCATACACAAAAGATTTGTATTTAATATTTACCAATTGTAACGTTTGTTGTGCATCTTTTGTTTTAAGTTTAACTATTTTTTATGTAAATGTTGTTTATTTATCTGATACTATTGTTTTAATGTGTGTTATGCATTCTATTTTTAATTATTTTTATATGTAATGTTCACACATTTTACATGGAGACTTTAATTAAAAGTTTTACAATTCTTTGTATATATGAGTTGCTAAAAATTGTGTATTTATCTAATATTATTGTTTTACTATTTGTGTTATGCGTTGTATTTTTAATTATTTTTATTCATACAAATAAGACTTTTATTTAAGTTTTATCAATTTTAAGGTTTGTTGTGTGTATGATCTTTTGTTTTGAGTTTTAATATTCTTTACGTATATATTTTATTTATGTGATAGTATTGTTTTACTCTGTGTGTTATGCATTCTACTTTTAATTGTTTTTATCGTACAATTGTAACTTTTTTGTGGAAGATTTTTTGTTTGTTTTTTATTATTCTTTATCTTATAGTATTGTTTTATTATGTGTGTCATACGTTTTATTTTTAATTATTTATGTGTGTTATGCGTTTCATTTTTAATTATTTTTATTCATACACAAAAGATTTGTATTTAATATTTACCAATTGTAACGTTTGTTGTGCATCTTTTGTTTTAAGTTTAACTATTTTTTATGTAAATGTTGTTTATTTATCTGATACTATTGTTTTAATGTGTGTTATGCATTCTATTTTTAATTATTTTTATATGTAATGTTCACACATTTTACATGGAGACTTTAATTAAAAGTTTTACAATTCTTTGTATATATGAGTTGCTAAAAATTGTGTATTTATCTAATATTATTGTTTTACTATTTGTGTTATGCGTTGTATTTTTAATTATTTTTATTCATACAAATAAGACTTTTATTTAAGTTTTATCAATTTTAAGGTTTGTTGTGTGTATGATCTTTTGTATTGAGTTTTAATATTCTTTACGTATATATTTTATTTATTGATAGTATTGTTTTACTCTATGTGTTATGAATCTACTTTTAATTGTTTTTATCGTACAATTGTAACTTTTTTGTGGATGATTTTTTGTTTGTTTTTTATTATTCTTTATCTTATAGTATTGTTTTACTATGTGTGTTATACGTTTTATTTTTAATTATTAATGTGTGTTATCCTTTTATTTTTAATTATTTTTATTCATACACATAAGATTTGTATTTAATATTTACCAATTGTAACGTTTGTTGTGCATCTTTTGTTTTAAGTTTAACTATTTTTTATGTAAATGTTGTTTATTTATCTCATACTATTGTTTTAATGTGTGTTATGCATTCTATTTTTAATTATTTTTATATGTAATGTTCACACATTTTACATGTAGACTTTAATTAAAAGTTTTACAATTCTTTGTATATATGAGTTGCTAAAAATTGTTTATTTATCTAATATTATTGTTTTACTATTTGTGTTATGTGTTGTATTTTTAATTATTTTTATTCATACAAATAAGACTTTTATTTAAGTTTTATCAATTGTAAGGTTTGTTGTGTGCATGATCTTTTGTTTTGAGTTTTAATATTCTTTACGTATATGTTTTATTTATCTGATAATAATGTTTTACTATGTGTGTTATGCATTCTATTTTTAATTGTTTTTATCATACAATTGTAACGTTTTTTGTGCATGATTTTTTGTTTCTTTTTTATTATTCTTTATCTTATAGTATTGTTTTACTATGTGTGTTATACGTTTTATTTTTAATTATTTATGTGTGTTATCCTTTTATTTTTAATTATTTTTATTCATACACATAAGATTTGTATTTAATATTTACCCATTGTAACGTTTGTTGTGCATCTTTTGTTTTAAGTTTAACTATTATTTATGTAAATGTTGTTTATTTATCTCATAGTATTGTTTTAATGTGTGTTATGCATTCTATTTTTAATTATTTTTATATGTAATGTTCACACATTTTACATGGAGACTTTAATTAAAAGTTTTACAATTCTTTGTATATATGAGTTGCTAAAAATTGTTAATTTATCTAATATTATTGTTTTACTATGTGTGTTATGCGTTGTATTTTTAATTATTTTTATTCATACATATAAGAGTTTTATTTAAGTTTTATTAATTGTAAGGTTTGTTGTGTGCATGATCTTTTGTTTTGAGTTTTAATATTCTTTACGTATATGTTTTATTTATCTGATAGTATTGTTTTACTATGTGTGTTAAGCATTCTATTTTTAATTGTTTTTATCATATAATTGTAACGTTTTTTGTGGATGATTTTTTGTTTATTTTTTATTATTCTTTATCTTATAGTATTGTTTTTCTAGGTGTGTTATACGTTTTATTTTTAATTATTTATGTGTGTTATGCATTTTATTTTTAATTATTTTTATTCAAACAAATAAGATTTGTATTTAATATTTACCAATTGTAACGTTTGTTGTGCATCTTTTGTTTTAAGTTTAACTATTTTTTATGTAAATGTTGTTTATTTATCTGATACTATTGTTTTAATGTGTGTTATGCATTCTATTTTTATATGTAATGTTAACACATTTTACATGGAGACTTTAATTAAAAGTTTTACAATTCTTTGTATATATGAGTTGCTAAAAATTGTTTATTTATCTAATATTATTATTTTACTGTTTGTGTTATGCGTTGTATTTTTAATTATTTTTATTCATACAAATAAGACTTTTATTTAAGTTTTATCAATTGTAAGTTTTGTTGTGTGCATGATCTTTTGTTTTGAGTTTTAATATTCTTTACGTATATGTTTTATTTATCTGATACTATTGTTTTAATGTGTGTTATGCATTCTATTTTTAATTATTTTTATATGTAATGTTCACACATTTTACATGGAGACTTTAATTAAAAGTTTTACAATTCTTTGTATATATGAGTTGCTAAAAATTGTTTATTTATCTAATATTATTGTTTTACTATTTGTGTTATGCGTTGTATTTTTAATTATTTTTATTCATACAAATAAGACTTTTATTTAAGTTTTACAAATTGTAAGTTTTGTTGTGTGCATGATCTTTTGTTTTGAGTTTTAATATTCTTTACGTATATATTTTATTTATGTGATAGTATTGTTTTACTCTATGTGTTATGCATTCTACTTTTAATTGTTTTTATCGTACAATTGTAACGTTTTTTGTGGATGATTTTTTGTTTTTTTTTATTATTCTTTATCTTATAGTATTGTTTTACTATGTGTGTTATACGTTTTATTTTTAATTATTAATGTGTGTTATCCTTTTATTTTTAATTATTTTTATTCATACACATAAGATTTGTATTTAATATTTACCAATTGTAACGTTTGTTGTGCATCTTTTGTTTTAAGTTTAACTATTTTTTATGTAAATGTTGTTTATTTATCTTATACTATTGTTTTAATGTGTGTTATGCATTCTATTTTTAATTATTTTTATATGTAATGTTCACACATTTTACATGGAGACTTTAATTAAAAGTTTTACAATTCTTTGTATATATGAGTTGCTAAAAATTGTTTATTTATCTAATATTATTGTTTTACTATTTGTGTTATGCGTTGTATTTTTAATTATTTTTATTCATACAAATAAGACTTTTATTTAAGTTTTATCAATTGTAAGGTTTGTTGTGTGCATGATCTTTTGTTTTGAGTTTTAATATTTTTTACGTATATGTTTTATTTATCTAATAGTATTGTTTTACTATATGTGTTATGCATTCTATTTTTAATTGTTTTTATCATACAATTGTAACGTTTTTATGGATGATTTTTTGTTTCTTTTTTATTATTCTTTATCTTATAGTATTGTTTTACTATGTGTGTTATACGTTTTATTTTTAATTATTTATGTGTGTTATCCTTTTATTTTTAATTATTTTTATTCATACACATAAGATTTGTATTTAATATTTACCAATTGTAACGTTTGTTGTGCATCTTTTGTTTTAAGTTTAACTATTATTTATGTAAATGTTGTTTATTTATCTCATACTATTGTTTTAATGTGTGTTATGCATTCTATTTTTAATTATTTTTATATGTAATGTTCACACATTTTACATGGAGACTTTAATTAAAAGTTTTACAATTCTTTGTATATATGAGTTGCTAAAAATTGTTTATTTATCTAATATTATTGTTTTACTATTTGTGTTATGCGTTGTATTTTTAATTATTTTTATTCATACAAATAAGACTTTTATTTAAGTTTTATCAATTGTAAGGTTTGTTGTGTGCATGATCTTTTGTTTTGAGTTTTAATATTCTTTACGTATATGTTTTATTTATCTGATAGTATTGTTTTACTATGTGTGTTATGCATTCTATTTTTAATTGTTTTTATCATACAATTGTAACGTTTTTTGTGGATGATTTTTTGTTTATTTTTTATTATTCTTTATCTTATAGTATTGTTTTACTATGTGTGTTATACGTTTTATTTTTAATTATTTATGTGTGTTATGCATTTTATTTTTAATTATTTTTATTCATACACATAAGATTTGTATTTAATATTTACCAATTGTAACGTTTGTTGTGCATCTTTTGTTTTAAGTTTAACTATTTTTTATGTAAATGTTGTTTATTTATCTGATACTATTGTTTTAATGTGTGTTATGCATTCTATTTTTAATTATTTTTATATGTAATGTTCACACATTTTACATGGAGACTTTAATTAAAAGTTTTACAATTCTTTGTATATATGAGTTGCTAAAAATTGTTTATTTATCTAATATTATTGTTTTACTATTTGTGTTATGCGTTGTATTTTTAATTATTTTTATTCATACAAATAAGACTTTTATTTAAGTTTTATCAATTGTAAGGTTTGTTGTGTGCATGATCTTTTGTTTTGAGTTTTAATATTCTTTACGTATATGTTTTATTTATCTGATAGTATTGTTTTACTATGTGTGTTATGCATTCTATTTTTAATTGTTTTTATCATACAATTGTAACTTTTTTTGTGGATGATTTTTTGTTTATTTTTTATTATTCTTTATCTTATAGTATTGTTTTACTATGTGTGTTATACGTTTTATTTTTAATTATTTATGTGTGTTATCCTTTTATTTTTAATTATTTTTATTCATACACATAAGATTTGTATTTAATATTTACCCATTGTAACGTTTGTTGTGCATCTTTTGTTTTAAGTTTAACTATTATTTATGTAAATGTTGTTTATTTATCTCATAGTATTGTTTTAATGTGTGTTATGCATTCTATTTTTAATTATTTTTATATGTAATGTTCACACATTTTACATGGAGACTTTAATTAAAAGTTTTACAATTCTTTGTATATATGAGTTGCTAAAAATTGTTTATTTATCTAATATTATTGTTTTACTATTTGTGTTATGCGTTGTATTTTTAATTATTTTTATTCATACAAATAAGACTTTTATTTAAGTTTTATCAATTGTAAGGTTTGTTGTGTGCATGATCTTTTGTTTTGAGTTTTAATATTCTTTACGTATATGTTTTATTTATCTGATAGTATTGTTTTACTATGTGTGTTATGCATTCTATTTTTAATTGTTTTTATCATACAATTGTAACGTTTTTTGTGGATGATTTTTTGTTTGTTTTTATTATTCTTTATCTTATAGTATTGTTTTACTATGTGTGTTATACGTTTTATTTTTAATTATTTATGTGTGTTATCCTTTTATTTTTAATTATTTTTATTCATACACATAAGATTTGTATTTAATATTTACCCATTGTAACGTTTGTTGTGCATCTTTTGTTTTAAGTTTAACTATTATTTATGTAAATGTTGTTTATTTATCTCATACTATTGTTTTAATGTGTGTTATGCATTCTATTTTTAATTATTTTTATATGTAATGTTCACACATTTTACATGGAGACTTTAATTAAAAGTTTTACAATTCTTTGTATATATGAGTTGCTAAAAATTGTTTATTTATCTAATATTATTGTTTTACTATTTGTGTTATGCGTTGTATTTTTAATTATTTTTATTCATACAAATAAGACTTTTATTTAAGTTTTATCAATTGTAAGGTTTGTTGTGTGCATGATCTTTTGTTTTGAGTTTTAATATTCTTTACGTATATGTTTTATTTATCTGATAGTATTGTTTTACTATGTGTGTTATGCATTCTATTTTTAATTGTTTTTATCATACAATTGTAACGTTTTTTGTGGATGATTTTTTGTTTATTTTTTATTATTCTTTATCTTATAGTATTGTTTTACTATGTGTGTTATACGTTTTATTTTTAATTATTTATGTGTGTTATCCTTTTATTTTTAATTATTTTTATTCAAACACATAAGATTTGTATTTAATATTTACCAATTGTAACGTTTGTTGTGCATATTTTGTTTTAAGTTTAACTATTTTTTATGTAAATGTTGTTTATTTATCTGATACTATTGTTTTAATGTGTGTTATGCATTCTATTTTTAATTATTTTTATATGTAATGTTCACACATTTTACATGGAGACTTTAATTAAAAGTTTTACAATTCTTTGTATATATGAGTTGCTAAAAATTGTTTATTTATCTAATATTATTGTTTTACTATTTGTGTTATGCGTTGTATTTTTAATTATTTTTATTCATACAAATAAGACTTTTATTTAAGTTTTATCAATTGTAAGGTTTGTTGTGTGCATGATCTTTTGTTTTGAGTTTTAATATTCTTTACGTATATGTTTTATTTATCTGATAGTATTGTTTTACTATGTGTGTTATGCATTCTATTTTTAATTGTTTTTATCATACAATTGTAACGTTTTTTGTGGATGATTTTTTGTTTATTTTTTATTATTCTTTATCTTATAGTATTGTTTTACTATGTGTGTTATACGTTTTATTTTTAATTATTTATGTGTGTTATCCTTTTATTTTTAATTATTTTTATTCATACACAAAAGATTTGTATTTAATATTTACCAATTGTAACATTTGTTGTGCATCTTTTGTTTTAAGTTTAACTATTTTTTATGTAAATGTTGTTTATTTATCTGATACTATTTTTTAATGTGTGTTATGCATTCTATTTTTAATTATTTTTATATGTAATGTTCACACATTTTACATGGAGACTTTAATTAAAAGTTTTACAATTCTTTGTATATATGAGTTGCTAAAAATTGTTTATTTATCTAATATTATTTTTTTACTATTTGTGTTATGCGTTGTATTTTTAATTATTTTTATTCATACATATACGAGTTATATTTAAGTTTTATCAATTGTAAGGTTTGTTGTGTGCATGATCTTTTGTTTTGAGTTTTACTATTCTTTACATATATGTTTTATTTATGTAATAGTATTGTTTTACTATGTGTGTTATGCATTCTATTTTTAATTGTTTTTATCATACAATTGTAACGTTTTTTGTGGATGATTTTTTGTTTCTCTTTTATTATTCTTTATCTTATAGTATTGTTTTACTATGTGTGTTATACGTTTTATTTTTAATTATTTATGTGTGTTATGCGTTTCATTTTTAATTATTTTTATTCATATACATAAGATTTGTATTTAATATTTACCAATTGTAACATTTGTTGTGCATCTTTTGTTTTAAGTTTAACTATTTTTTATGTAAATTTTGTTTATTTATCTGATACTATTGTTTTAATTTGTGTTATGCATTCTATTTTTAATTATTTTTATATGTAATGTTCACACATTTTACATGGAGACTTTAATTAAAAGTTTTACAATTCTTTGTATATATGAGTTGCTAAAAATTGTTTATTTATCTAATATTATTGTTTTACTATTTGTGTTATTCGTTGTATTTTTAATTATTTTTATTCATACAAATAAGACTTTTATTTAATTTTTATCAATTGTAAGGTTTGTTGTGTGCATGATCTTTTGTTTTGAGTTTTAATATTCTTTACGTATATGTTTTATTTATCTGTTAGTATTGTTTTACTATGTGTGTTATGCATTCTATTTTTAATTGTTTTTATCATACAATTGTAACTTTTTTGTGGATGATTTTTTGTTTATTTTTTATTATTCTTTATCTTATAGTATTGTTTTACTATGTGTGTTATACGTTTTATTTTTAATTATTTATGTGTGTTATCCTTTTATTTTTAATTATTTTTATTCATACACATAAGATTTGTATTTAATATTTACCAATTGTAACGTTTGTTGTGCATCTTTTGTTTTAAGTTTAACTATTTTTTATGTAAATGTTGTTTATTTATCTCATACTATTGTTTTAATGTGTGTTATGCATTCTATTTTTAATTATTTTTATATGTAATGTTCACACATTTTACATGGAGACTTTAATTAAAAGTTTTACAATTCTTTGTATATATGAGTTGCTAAAAATTGTTTATTTATCTAATATTATTGTTTTACTATTTGTGTTATGCGTTGTATTTTTAATTATTTTTATTCATACAAATAAGACTTTTATTTAAGTTTTATCAATTGTAAGGTTTGTTGTGTGCATGATCTTTTGTTTTGAGTTTTAATATTCTTTACGTATATGTTTTATTTATCTAATAGTATTGTTTTACTATGTGTGTTATGCATTCTATTTTTAATTGTTTTTATCATACAATTGTAACGTTTTTTTGGATGATTTTTTGTTTCTTTTTATTATTCTTTATCTTATAGTATTGTTTTACTATGTGTGTTATACGTTTTATTTTTAATTATTTATGTGTGTTATCCTTTTATTTTTAATTATTTTTATTCATACACATAAGATTTGTATTTAATATTTACCAATTGTAACGTTTGTTGTGCATCTTTTGTTTTAAGTTTAACTATTTTTTATGTAAATGTTGTTTATTTATCGATACTATTGTTTTAATGTGTGTTATGCATTCTATTTTTAATTATTTTTATATGTAATGTTCACACATTTTACATGGAGACTTTAATTAAAAGTTTTACAATTCTTTGTATATATGAGTTGCTAAAAATTGTTTATTTATCTAATATTATTGTTTTACTATTTGTGTTATGCGTTGTATTTTTAATTATTTTTATTCATACAAATAAGACTTTTATTTAAGTTTTATCAATTGTAAGGTTTGTTGTGTGCATGATCTTTTGTTTTGAGTTTTAATATTCTTTACGTATATGTTTTATTTATCTAATAGTATTGTTTTACTATGTGTGTTATGCATTCTATTTTTAATTGTTTTTATCATACAATTGTAACGTTTTTTGTGGATGATTTTTTGTTTCTTTTTTATTATTCTTTATCTTATAGTATTGTTTTACTATGTGTGTTATACGTTTTATTTTTAATTATTTATGTGTGTTATGCGTTTCATTTTTAATTATTTTTATTCATACACAAAAGATTTGTATTTAATATTTACCAATTGTAACGTTTGTTGTGCATCTTTTGTTTTAAGTTTAACTATTTTTTATGTAAATGTTGTTTATTTATCTCATACTATTGTTTTAATGTGTGTTATGCATTCTATTTTTAATTATTTTTATATGTAATGTTCACACATTTTACATGGAGACTTTAATTAAAAGTTTTACAATTCTTTGTATATATGAGTTGCTAAAAATTGTTTATTTATCTAATATTATTGTTTTACTATTTGTGTTATGCGTTGTATTTTTAATTATTTTTATTCATACAAATAAGACTTTTATTTAAGTTTTATCAATTGTAAGGTTTGTTGTGTGCATGATCTTTTGTTTTGAGTTTTAATATTCTTTACGTATATGTTTTATTTATCTCATAGTATTGTTTTACTATGTGTGTTATGTATTCTATTTTTAATTGTTTTTATCATACAATTGTAACGTTTTTGTGGATGATTTTTTGTTTCTCTTTTATTATTCTTTATCTTATAGTATTGTTTTACTATGTGTGTTATACGTTTTATTTTTAATTATTTATGTGTGTTATGCGTTTCATTTTTAATTATTTTTATTCATACACAAAAGATTTGTATTTAATATTTACCAATTGTAACGTTTGTTGTGCATCTTTTGTTTTAAGTTTAACTAATTTTTATGTAAATGTTGTTTATTTATCGGATACTATTGTTTTAATGTGTGTTATGCATTCTATTTTTAATTATTTTTATATGTAATGTTCACACATTTTACATGGAGACTTTAATTAAAAGTTTTACAATTCTTTGTATATATGAGTTGCTAAAAATTGTTTATTTATCTAATATTATTGTTTTACTATTTGTGTTATGCGTTGTATTTTTAATTATTTTTATTCATACAAATAAGACTTTTATTTAAGTTTTATCAATTGTAAGGTTTGTTGTGTGCATGATCTTTTGTTTTGAGTTTTAATATTCTTTACGTATATGTTTTATTTATCTGATAGTATTGTTTTACTATGTGTGTTATGCATTCTATTTTTAATTGTTTTTATCATACAATTGTAACGTTTTTTGTGGATGATTTTTTGTTTATTTTTTATTATTCTTTATCTTATAGTATTGTTTTACTATGTGTGTTATACGTTTTATTTTTAATTATTTATGTGTGTTATCCTTTTATTTTTAATTATTTTTATTCATACACATAAGATTTGTATTTAATATTTACCAATTGTAACGTTTGTTGTGCATCTTTTGTTTTAAGTTTAACTATTTTTTATGTAAATGTTGTTTATTTATCTCATACTATTGTTTTAATGTGTGTTATGCATTCTATTTTTAATTATTTTTATATGTAATGTTCACACATTTTACATGGAGACTTTAATTAAAAGTTTTACAATTCTTTGTATATATGAGTTGCTAAAAATTGTTTATTTATCTAATATTATTGTTTTACTATTTGTGTTATGCGTTGTATTTTTAATTATTTTTATTCATACAAATAAGACTTTTATTTAAGTTTTATCAATTGTAAGGTTTGTTGTGTGCATGATCTTTTGTTTTGAGTTTTAATATTCTTTACGTATATGTTTTATTTATCTGATAGTATTGTTTTACTATGTGTGTTATGCATTCTATTTTTAATTGTTTTTATCATACAATTGTAACGTTTTTTGTGGATGATTTTTTGTTTCTCTTTTATTATTCTTTATCTTATAGTATTGTTTTACTATGTGTGTTATACGTTTTATTTTTAATTATTTATGTGTGTTATCCTTTTATTTTTAATTATTTTTATTCATACACATAAGATTTGTATTTAATATTTACCAATTGTAACGTTTGTTGTGCATCTTTTGTTTTAAGTTTAACTATTTTTTATGTAAATGTTATTTATTTATCTGATACTATTGTTTTAATGTGTGTTATGCATTCTATTTTTAATTATTTTTATATGTAATGTTCACACATTTTACATGGAGACTTTAATTAAAAGTTTTACAATTCTTTGTATATATGAGTTGCTAAAAATTGTTTATTTATCTAATATTATTGTTTTACTATTTGTGTTATGCGTTGTATTTTTAATTATTTTTATTCATACAAATAAGACTTTTATTTAAGTTTTATCAATTGTAAGGTTTGTTGTGTGCATGATCTTTTGTTTTGAGTTTTAATATTCTTTACGTATATGTTTTATTTATCTCATAGTGTTGTTTTACTATGTGTGTTATGCATTCTATTTTTAATTGTTTTTATCATACAATTGTAACGTTTTTGTGGATGATTTTTTGTTTCTCTTTTATTATTCTTTATCTTATAGTATTGTTTTACTATGTGTGTTATACGTTTTATTTTTAATTATTTATGTGTGTTATGCGTTTCATTTTTAATTATTTTTATTCATACACAAAAGATTTGTATTTAATATTTACCAATTGTAACGTTTGTTGTGCATCTTTTGTTTTAAGTTTAACTATTTTTTATGTAAATGTTGTTTATTTATCTCATACTATTGTTTTAATGTGTGTTATGCATTCTATTTTTAATTATTTTTATATGTAATGTTCACACATTTTACATGGAGACTTTAATTAAAAGTTTTACAATTCTTTGTATATATGAGTTGCTAAAAATTGTTTATTTATCTAATATTATTGTTTTACTATTTGTGTTATGCGTTGTATTTTTAATTATTTTTATTCATACAAATAAGACTTTTATTTAAGTTTTATCAATTGTAAGGTTTGTTGTGTGCATGATCTTTTGTTTTGAGTTTTAATATTCTTTACGTATATGTTTTATTTATCTGATAGTATTGTTTTACTATGTGTGTTATGCATTCTATTTTTAATTGTTTTTATCATACAATTGTAACGTTTTTTGTGGATGATTTTTTGTTTATTTTTTATTATTCTTTATCTTATAGTATTGTTTTACTATGTGTGTTATACGTTTTATTTTTAATTATTTATGTGTGTTATCCTTTTATTTTTAATTATTTTTATTCATACACATAAGATTTGTATTTAATATTTACCAATTGTAACGTTTGTTGTGCATCTTTTGTTTTAAGTTTAACTATTTTTTATGTAAATGTTGTTTATTTATCTCATACTATTGTTTTAATGTGTGTTATGCATTCTATTTTTAATTATTTTTATATGTAATGTTCACACATTTTACATGGAGACTTTAATTAAAAGTTTTACAATTCTTTGTATATATGAGTTGCTAAAAATTGTTTATTTATCTAATATTATTGTTTTACTATTTGTGTTATGCGTTGTATTTTTAATTATTTTTATTCATACAAATAAGACTTTTATTTAAGTTTTATCAATTGTAAGGTTTGTTGTGTGCATGATCTTTTGTTTTGAGTTTTAATATTCTTTACGTATATGTTTTATTTATCTGATAGTATTGTTTTACTATGTGTGTTATGCATTCTATTTTTAATTGTTTTTATCATACAATTGTAACGTTTTTTGTGGATGATTTTTTGTTTCTCTTTTATTATTCTTTATCTTATAGTATTGTTTTACTATGTGTGTTATACGTTTTATTTTTAATTATTTATGTGTGTTATCCTTTTATTTTTAATTATTTTTATTCATACACATAAGATTTGTATTTAATATTTACCAATTGTAACGTTTGTTGTGCATCTTTTGTTTTAAGTTTAACTATTTTTTATGTAAATGTTGTTTATTTATCTGATACTATTGTTTTAATGTGTGTTATGCATTCTATTTTTAATTATTTTTATATGTAATGTTCACACATTTTACATGGAGACTTTAATTAAAAGTTTTACAATTCTTTGTATATATGAGTTGCTAAAAATTGTTTATTTATCTAATATTATTGTTTTACTATTTGTGTTATGCGTTGTATTTTTAATTATTTTTATTCATACAAATAAGACTTTTATTTAAGTTTTATCAATTGTAAGGTTTGTTGTGTGCATGATCTTTTGTTTTGAGTTTTAATATTCTTTACGTATATGTTTTATTTATCTCATAGTGTTGTTTTACTATGTGTGTTATGCATTCTATTTTTAATTGTTTTTATCATACAATTGTAACGTTTTTTGTGGATGATTTTTTGTTTCTCTTTTATTATTCTTTATCTTATAGTATTGTTTTACTATGTGTGTTATACGTTTTATTTTTAATTATTTATGTGTGTTATCTTTTTATTTTTAATTATTTTTATTGATACACATAAGATTTGAATTTAATATTTACCAATTGTAACGTTTGTTGTGCATCTTTTGTTTTAAGTTTAACTATTTTTTATGTAAATGTTATTTATTTATCTGATACTATTGTTTTAATGTGTGTTATGCATTCTATTTTTAATTATTTTTATATGTAATGTTCACACATTTTACATGGAGACTTTAATTAAAAGTTTTACAATTCTTTGTATATATGAGTTGCTAAAAATTGTTTATTTATCTAATATTATTGTTTTACTATTTGTGTTATGCGTTGTATTTTTAATTATTTTTATTCATACAAATAAGAGTTTTATTTAAGTTTTATCAATTGTAAGGTTTGTTGTGTGCATGATCTTTTGTTTTGAGTTTTAATATTCTTTACGTATATGTTTTATTTATCTCATAGTGTTGTTTTACTATGTGTGTTATGCATTCTATTTTTAATTGTTTTTATCATACAATTGTAACGTTTTTGTGGATGATTTTTTGTTTCTCTTTTATTATTCTTTATCTTATAGTATTGTTTTACTATGTGTGTTATACGTTTTATTTTTAATTATTTATGTGTGTTATCCTTTTATTTTTAATTATTTTTATTCATACACATAAGATTTGTATTTAATATTTACCAATTGTAACGTTTGTTGTGCATCTTTTGTTTTAAGTTTAACTATTTTTTATTTAAATGTTATTTATTTATCTTATACTATTGTTTTAATGTGTGTTATGCATTCTATTTTTAATTATTTTTATATGTAATGTTCACACATTTTACATGGAGACTTTAATTAAAAGTTTTACAATTCTTTGTATATATGAGTTGCTAAAAATTGTTTATTTATCTAATATTATTGTTTTACTATTTGTGTTATGCGTTGTATTTTTAATTATTTTTATTCATACAAATAAGACTTTTATTTAAGTTTTATCAATTGTAAGGTTTGTTGTGTGCATGATCTTTTGTTTTGAGTTTTAATATTCTTTACGTATATGTTTTATTTATCTGATAGTATTGTTTTACTATGTGTGTTATGCATTCTATTTTTAATTGTTTTTATCATACAATTGTAACGTTTTTTGTGGATGATTTTTTGTTTCTCTTTTATTATTCTTTATCTTATAGTATTGTTTTACTATGTGTGTTATACGTTTTATTTTTAATTATTTATGTGTGTTATGCGTTTCATTTTTAATTATTTTTATTCAAACACATAAGATTTGTATTTAATATTTACCAATTGTAACGTTTGTTGTGCATCTTTTGTTTTAAGTTTAACTATTTTTTATGTAAATGTTGTTTATTTATCTGATACTATTGTTTTAATGTGTGTTATGCATTCTATTTTTAATTATTTTTATATGTAATGTTCACACATTTTACATGGAGACTTTAATTAAAAGTTTTACAATTCTTTGTATATATGAGTTGCTAAAAATTGTTTATTTATCTAATATTATTGTTTTACTATTTGTGTTATGCGTTGTATTTTTAATTATTTTTATTCATACAAATAAGACTTTTATTTAAGTTTTATCAATTGTAAGGTTTGTTGTGTGCATGATCTTTTGTTTTGAGTTTTAATATTCTTTACGTATATGTTTTATTTATCTCATAGTATTGTTTTACTATGTGTGTTATGCATTCTATTTTTAATTGTTTTTATCATACAATTGTAACGTTTTTGTGGATGATTTTTTGTTTATTTTTTATTATTATTTATCTTATAGTATTGTTTTACTATGTGTGTTATACCTTTTATTTTTAATTATTTATGTGTGTTATGCGTTTATTTTTAATTATTTTTATTCATACACATAAGATTTGTATTTAATATTTACCAATTGTAACGTTTGTTGTGCATCTTTTGTTTTAAGTTTAACTATTATTTATGTAAATGTTGTTTATTTATCTGATACTATTGTTTTAATGTGTGTTATGGATTCTATTTTTAATTATTTTTATATTTAATGTTCACACATTTTACATGGAAACTTTAATTAAAAGTTTTACAATTCTTTGTATATATGAGTTGCTAAAAATTGTTTATTTATCTAATATTATTGTTTTACTATTTGTGTTATGCGTTTTATTTTTAATTATTTTTATTCATACAAATAAGAGTTTTATTTAAGTTTTATGAATTGTAAGGTTTGTTGTGTGCATGATCTTTTGTTTTGAGTTTTAATATTCTTTACGTATATGTTTTATTTATCTCATAGTGTTTTTTACTATGTGTGTTATGCATTCTATTTTTAATTGTTTTTATCATACAATTGTAACGTTTTTTGTGTATGATTTTTTGTTTCTCTTTTATTATTCTTTATCTTATAGTATTGTTTTACTATGTGTGTTATACACTTTATTTTTAATTATTTATGTGTGTTATGCATTTTATTTTTAATTATTTTTATTCAAACACATAAGATTTGTATTTAATATTTACCAATTGTAACGTTTGTTGTGCATCTTTTGTTTTAAGTTTAACTATTTTTTATGTAAATGTTATTTATTTATCTGATACTATTGTTTTAATGTGTGTTATGCATTCTATTTTTAATTATTTTTATATGTAATGTTCACACATTTTACATGGAGACTTTAATTAAAAGTTTTACAATTCTTTGTATATATGAGTTGCTAAAAATTGTTTATTTATCTAATATTATTGTTTTACTATTTGTGTTATGCGTTGTATTTTTAATTATTTTTATTCATACAAATAAGACTTTTATTTAAGTTTTATCAATTGTAAGGTTTGTTGTGTGCATGATCTTTTGTTTTGAGTTTTAATATTCTTTACGTATATGTTTTATTTATCTCATAGTGTTGTTTTACTATGTGTGTTATGCATTCTATTTTTAATTGTTTTTATCATACAATTGTAACGTTTTTGTGGATGATTTTTTGTTTCTCTTTTATTATTCTTTATCTTATAGTATTGTTTTACTATGTGTGTTATACGTTTTATTTTTAATTATTTATGTGTGTTATGCGTTTCATTTTTAATTATTTTTATTCAAACACATAAGATTTGTATTTAATATTTACCAATTGTAACGTTTGTTGTGCATCTTTTGTTTTAAGTTTAACTATTTTTTATGTAAATGTTGTTTATTTATCTCATACTATTGTTTTAATGTGTGTTATGCATTCTATTTTTAATTATTTTTATATGTAATGTTCACACATTTTACATGGAGACTTTAATTAAAAGTTTTACAATTCTTTGTATATATGAGTTGCTAAAAATTGTTTATTTATCTAATATTATTGTTTTACTATTTGTGTTATGCGTTGTATTTTTAATTATTTTTATTCATACAAATAAGACTTTTATTTAAGTTTTATCAATTGTAAGGTTTGTTGTGTGCATGATCTTTTGTTTTGAGTTTTAATATTCTTTACGTATATGTTTTATTTATCTCATAGTGTTGTTTTACTATGTGTGTTATGCATTCTATTTTTAATTGTTTTTATCATACAATTGTAACGTTTTTGTGGATGATTTTTTGTTTCTCTTTTATTATTCTTTATCTTATAGTATTGTTTTACTATGTGTGTTATACGTTTTATTTTTAATTATTTATGTGTGTTATGCGTTTCATTTTTAATTATTTTTATTCATACACATAAGATTTGTATTTAATATTTACCAATTGTAACGTTTGTTGTGCATCTTTTGTTTTAAGTTTAACTATTTTTTATGTAAATGTTGTTTATTTATCTGATACTATTGTTTTAATGTGTGTTATGCATTCTATTTTTAATTATTTTTATATGTAATGTTCACACATTTTACATGGAGACTTTAATTAAAAGTTTTACAATTCTTTGTATATATGAGTTGCTAAAAATTGTTTATTTATCTAATATTATTGTTTTACTATTTGTGTTATGCGTTGTATTTTTAATTATTTTTATTCATACAAATAAGACTTTTATTTAAGTTTTATCAATTGTAAGGTTTGTTGTGTGCATGATCTTTTGTTTTGAGTTTTAATATTCTTTACGTATATGTTTTATTTATGTGATAGTATTGTTTTACTATGTGTGTTATGCATTCTATTTTTAATTGTTTTTATCATACAATTGTAACGTTTTTTGTGGATGATTTTTTGTTTCTCTTTTATTATTCTTTATCTTATAGTATTGTTTTACTATGTGTGTTATACGTTTTATTTTTAATTATTTATGTGTGTTATCCTTTTATTTTTAATTATTTTTATTCATACACAAAAGATTTGTATTTAATATTTACCAATTGTAACGTTTGTTGTGCATCTTTTGTTTTAAGTTTAACTATTTTTTATGTAAATGTTGTTTATTTATCTGATACTATTGTTTTAATGTGTGTTATGCATTCTATTTTTAATTATTTTTATATGTAATGTTCACACATTTTACATGGAGACTTTAATTAAAAGTTTTACAATTCTTTGTATATATGAGTTGCTAAAAATTGTTTATTTATCTAATATTATTGTTTTACTATTTGTGTTATGCGTTGTATTTTTAATTATTTTTATTCATACAAATAAGACTTTTATTTAAGTTTTATCAATTGTAAGGTTTGTTGTGTGCATGATCTTTTGTTTTGAGTTTTAATATTCTTTACGTATATGTTTTATTTATCTGATAGTATTGTTTTACTATGTGTGTTATGCATTCTATTTTTAATTGTTTTTATCATACAATTGTAACGTTTTTTGTGGATGATTTTTTGTTTCTTTTTTATTATTCTTTATCTTATAGTATTGTTTTACTATGTGTGTTATACGTTTTATTTTTAATTATTTATGTGTGTTATGCCTTTTATTTTTAATTATTTTTATTCATACACATAAGATTTGTATTTAATATTTATCAATTGTAACGTTTGTTGTGCATCTTTTGTTTTAAGTTTAACTATTTTTTATGTAAATGTTGTTTATTTATCTGATACTATTGTTTTAATGTGTGTTATGCATTCTATTTTTAATTATTTTTATATGTAATGTTCACACATTTTACATGGAGACTTTAATTAAAAGTTTTACAATTCTTTGTATATATGAGTTGCTAAAAATTGTTTATTTATCAAATATTATTTTTTTACTATTTGTGTTATGCGTTGTATTTTTAATTATTTTTATTCATACATATAAGAGTTTTATTTAAGTTTTATCAATTGTAAGGTTTGTTGTATGCATGATCTTTTGTTTTGAGTTTTAATATTCTTTACGTATATGTTTTATTTACCTGATAGTGTTTTTTACTATGTGTGTTATGGATTCTATTTTTAATTGTTTTTATCATACAATTGTAACGTTTTTGTGGATGATTTTTTGTTTCTTTTATTATTCTTTATCTTATAGTATTGTTTTACTATGTGTTTTATACGTTTTATTTTTAATTATTTATGTGTGTTATGCATTTTATTTTTAATTATTCGTATTCATGCACATAAGATTTGTATTTAATATTTATCAATTTTAACGTTTGTTGTGCTTCTTTTGTTTTAAGTTTAACTATTATTTATGTAAATTTTGTTTATTTATCGCATAGTATTGTTTTAATGTGTTTTATGCATTCTATTTTTAATTATTTTTATATGTAATGTTCACACATTTTACATGGAGACTTTAATTAAAAGTTTTACAATTCTTTGTATATATGAGTTGCTAAAAATTGTTTATTTATCTAATATTATTGTTTTACTATTTGTGTTATGCGTTGTATTTTTAATTATTTTTATTCATACAAATAAGACTTTTATTTAAGTTTTATCAATTGTAAGGTTTGTTGTGTGCATGATCTTTTGTTTTGAGTTTTAATATTCTTTACGTATATGTTTTATTTATCTCATAGTATTGTTTTACTATGTGTGTTATGCATTCTATTTTTAATTGTTTTTATCATACAATTGTAACGTTTTTGTGGATGATTTTTTGTTTATTTTTTATTATTCTTTATCTTATAGTATTGTTTTACTATGTGTGTTATACGTTTTATTTTTAATTATTTATGTGCGTTATGCATTTTATTTTTAATTATTTGTATTCATACACATAAGATTTGTATTTAATATTTACCAATTGTAACGTTTGTTGTGCATCTTTTGTTTTAAGTTTAACTATTTTTTATGTAAATGTTGTTTATTTATCTCATACTATTGTTTTAATGTGTGTTATGCATTCTATTTTTAATTATTTTTATATGTAATGTTCACACATTTTACATGGAGACTTTAATTAAAAGTTTTACAATTCTTTGTATATATGAGTTGCTAAAAATTGTTTATTTATCTAATATTATTGTTTTACTATTTGTGTTATGCGTTGTATTTTTAATTATTTTTATTCATACAAATAAGACTTTTATTTAAGTTTTATCAATTGTAAGGTTTGTTGTGTGCATGATCTTTTGTTTTGAGTTTTAATATTCTTTACGTATATGTTTTATTTATCGATAGTATTGTTTTACTATGTGTGTTATGCATTCTATTTTTAATTGTTTTTATCATACAATTGTAACGTTTTTGTGGATGATTTTTTGTTTCTTTTTATTATTCTTTATCTTATAGTATTGTTTTACTATGTGTGTTATACGTTTTATTTTTAATTATTTATGTGTGTTATGCATTTTATTTTTAATTATTTTTATTCAAACACATAAGATTTGTATTTAATATTTACCCATTGTAACGTTTGTTGTGCATCTTTTGTTTTAAGTTTAACTATTTTTTATGTAAATGTTGTTTATTTATGCGATACTATTGTTTTAATGTGTGTTATGCATTCTATTTTTAATTATTTTTATATGTAATGTTCACACATTTTACATGGAGACTTTAATTAAAAGTTTTACAATTCTTTGTATATATGAGTTCCTAAAAATTGTTTATTTATCTAATATTATTGTTTTACTATTTGTGTTATGCGTTGTATTTTTAATTATTTTTATTCATACATATAAGACTTTTATTTAAGTTTTATCAATTGTAAGGTTTGTTGTGTGCATGATCTTTTGTTTTGAGTTTTAATATTCTTTACGTATATGTTTTATTTATCTAATAGTATTGTTTTACTATGTGTGTTATGCATTCTATTTTTAATTGTTTTTATCATACAATTGTAACTTTTTTGTGGATGATTTTTTGTTTATTTTTTATTATTTTTTATCTTATAGTATTGTTTTACTATGTGTGTTATACGTTTTATTTTTAATTATTTATGTGTGTTATCCTTTTATTTTTAATTATTTTTATTCATACACATAAGATTTGTATTTAATATTTACCAATTGTAACGTTTGTTGTGCATCTTTTGTTTTAAGTTTAACTATTTTTTATGTAAATGTTGTTTATTTATCTCATACTATTGTTTTAATGTGTGTTATGCATTCTATTTTTAATTATTTTTATATGTAATGTTCACACATTTTACATGGAGACTTTAATTAAAAGTTTTACAATTCTTTGTATATATGAGTTGCTAAAAATTGTTTATTTATCTAATATTATTGTTTTACTATTTGTGTTATGCGTTGTATTTTTAATTATTTTTATTCATACAAATAAGACTTTTATTTAAGTTTTATCAATTGTAAGGTTTGTTGTGTGCATGATCTTTTGTTTTGAGTTTTAATATTCTTTACGTATATGTTTTATTTATCTGATAGTATTGTTTTACTATGTGTGTTATGCATTCTATTTTTAATTGTTTTTATCATACAATTGTAACGTTTTTTGTGGATGATTTTTTGTTTCTTTTTTATTATTCTTTATCTTATAGTATTGTTTTACTATGTGTGTTATACGTTTTATTTTTAATTATTTATGTGTGTTATCCTTTTATTTTTAATTATTTTTATTCATACACATAAGATTTGTATTTAATATTTACCAATTGTAACGTTTGTTGTGCATCTTTTGTTTTAAGTTTAACTATTTTTTATGTAAATGTTGTTTATTTATCTGATACTATTGTTTTAATGTGTGTTATGCATTCTATTTTTAATTATTTTTATATGTAATGTTCACACATTTTACATGGAGACTTTAATTAAAAGTTTTACAATTCTTTGTATATATGAGTTGCTAAAAATTGTTTATTTATCTAATATTATTGTTTTACTATTTGTGTTATGCGTTGTATTTTTAATTATTTTTATTCATACAAATAAGACTTTTATTTAAGTTTTATCAATTGTAAGGTTTGTTGTGTGCATGATCTTTTGTTTTGAGTTTTAATATTCTTTACGTATATGTTTTATTTATCTGATAGTATTGTTTTACTATGTGTGTTATGCATTCTATTTTTAATTGTTTTTATCATACAATTGTAACGTTTTTTGTGGATGATTTTTTGTTTATTTTTTATTATTCTTTATCTTATAGTATTGTTTTACTATGTGTGTTATACGTTTTATTTTTAATTATTTATGTGTGTTATGCATTTTATTTTTAATTATTTTTATTCATACACATAAGATTTGTATTTAATATTTACCAATTGTAACGTTTGTTGTGCATCTTTTGTTTTAAGTTTAACTATTATTTATGTAAATGTTGTTTATTTATCTCATAGTATTGTTTTAATGTGTGTTATGCATTCTATTTTTAATTATTTTTATATGTAATGTTCACACATTTTACATGGAGACTTTAATTAAAAGTTTTACAATTCTTTGTATATATGAGTTGCTAAAAATTGTTTATTTATCTAATATTATTGTTTTACTATGTGTGTTATGCGTTGTATTTTTAATTATTTTTATTCATACATATAAGAGTTTTATTTAAGTTTTATTAATTGTAAGGTTTGTTGTGTGCATGATCTTTTGTTTTGAGTTTTAATATTCTTTACGTATATGTTTTATTTATCTGATAGTATTGTTTTACTATGTGTGTTATGCATTCTACTTTTAATTGTTTTTATCGTACAATTGTAACGTTTTTTGTGGATGATTTTTTGTTTATTTTTTATTATTCTTTATCTTATAGTATTGTTTTACTATGTGTGTTATACGTTTTATTTTTAATTATTTATGTGTGTTATCCTTTTATTTTTAATTATTTTTATTCATACACATAAGATTTGTATTTAATATTTACCAATTGTAACGTTTGTTGTGCATCTTTTGTTTTAAGTTTAACTATTTTTTATGTAAATGTTGTTTATTTATCTGATACTATTGTTTTAATGTGTGTTATGCATTCTATTTTTAATTATTTTTATATGTAATGTTCACACATTTTACATGGAGACTTTAATTAAAAGTTTTACAATTCTTTGTATATATGAGTTGCTAAAAATTGTTTATTTATCAAATATTATTGTTTTACTATTTGTGTTATGCGTTGTATTTTTAATTATTTTTATTCATATAAATAAGACTTTTATTTAAGTTTTATCAATTATAAGGTTTGTTGTTTGCATGATCTTTTGTTTTGAGTTTTAATATTCTTTACGTATATGTTTTATTTATCTCATAGTGTTGTTTTACTATGTGTGTTATGCATTCTATTTTTAATTGTTTTTATCATACAATTGTAACGTTTTTTGTGGATGATTTTTTGTTTCTCTTTTATTATTCTTTATCTTATAGTATTGTTTTTCTAGGTGTGTTATGCATTCTATTTTTAATGGTTTTTATCATACAAATGTAACGTTTTTTGTGGATGATTTTTTGTTTATTTTTTATTATTCTTTATCTTATAGTATTGTTTTACTATGTGTGTTATACGTTTTATTTTTAATTATTTATGTGTGTTATCCTTTTATTTTTAATTATTTTTATTCATACACATAAGATTTGTATTTAATATTTACCAATTGTAACGTTTGTTGTGCATCTTTTGTTTTAAGTTTAACTATTTTTTATGTAAATGTTGTTTATTTATCTGATACTATTGTTTTAATGTGTGTTATGCATTCTATTTTTAATTATTTTTATATGTAATGTTCACACATTTTACATGGAGACTTTAATTAAAAGTTTTACAATTCTTTGTATATATGAGTTCCTAAAAATTGTTTATTTATCTAATATTATTGTTTTACTATGTGTGTTATGCGTTGTATTTTTAATTATTTTTATTCATACATATAAGAGTTTTATTTAAGTTTTATTAATTGTAAGGTTTGTTGTGTGCATGATCTTTTGTTTTGAGTTTTAATATTCTTTACGTATATGTTTTATTTATCTCATAGTGTTGTTTTACTATGTGTGTTATGCATTCTATTTTTAATTGTTTTTATCATACAATTGTAACGTTTTTTGTGGATGATTTTTTGTTTATTTTTTATTATTCTTTATCTTATAGTATTGTTTTACTTTATGTGTTATACGTTTTATTTTTAATTATTTATGTGTGTTATGCATTTTATTATTAATTATTTTTATTCAAACACATAAGATTTGTATTTAATATTTACCAATTGTAACGTTTGTTGTGCATCTTTTGTTTTAAGTTTAACTATTTTTTATGTAAATGTTGTTTATTTATGTGATA
The DNA here is from genome assembly GCA_030763125.1 of Hippophae gyantsensis. NCBI lineage: Eukaryota > Viridiplantae > Streptophyta > Magnoliopsida > Rosales > Elaeagnaceae > Hippophae > Hippophae gyantsensis. The sequence goes on along the minus strand of CM061035.1, from coordinate 30,490,729 downwards.
CTATTGTTTTAATGTGTGTTATGCATTCTATTTTTAATTATTTTTATATGTAATGTTCACACATTTTACATGGAGACTTTAATTAAAAGTTTTACAATTCTTTGTATATATGAGTTGCTAAAAATTGTTTATTTATCTAATATTATTGTTTTACTATTTGTGTTATGCGTTGTATTTTTAATTATTTTTATTCATACAAATAAGACTTTTATTTAAGTTTTATCAATTGTAAGGTTTGTTGTGTGCATGATCTTTTGTTTTGAGTTTTAATATTCTTTACGTATATGTTTTATTTATATGATAGTATTGTTTTACTCTGTGTGTTATGCATTCTACTTTTAATTGTTTTTATCGTACAATTGTAACCTTTTTTGTGGATGATTTTTTGTTTATTTTTTATTATTCTTTATCTTATAGTATTGTTTTTCTAGGTGTGTTATACGTTTTATTTTTAATTATTTATGTGTGTTATGCATTTCATTTTTAATTATTTTTATTCATACACAAAAGATTTGTATTTAATATTTACCAATTGTAACGTTTGTTGTGCATCTTTTGTTTTAAGTTTAACTATTTTTTATGTAAATGTTGTTTATTTATCTGATACTATTGTTTTAATGTGTGTTATGCATTCTATTTTTAATTATTTTTATATGTAATGTTCACACATTTTACATGGAGACTTTAATTAAAAGTTTTACAATTCTTTGTATATATGAGTTGCTAAAAATTGTTTATTTATCTAATATTATTGTTTTACTATTTGTGTTATGCGTTGTATTTTTAATTATTTTTATTCATACAAATAAGAGTTTTATTTAAGTTTTATCAATTGTAAGGTTTGTTGTGTGCATGATCTTTTGTTTTGAGTTTTAATATTCTTTACGTATATGTTTTATTTATCTGATAGTATTGTTTTACTATGTGTGTTATGCATTCTATTTTTAATTGTTTTTATCATACAATTGTAACGTTTTTTGTGGATGATTTTTTGTTTATTTTTATTATTCTTTATCTTATAGTATTGTTTTACTATGTGTGTTATACGTTTTATTTTTAATTATTTATGTGTGTTATGCATTCTATTTTTAATTATTTTTATTCATACACAAAAGATTTGTATTTAATATTTACCAATTGTAACGTTTGTTGTGCATCTTTTGTTTTAAGTTTAACTATTTTTTATGTAAATGTTGTTTATTTATCTGATACTATTGTTTTAATGTGTGTTATGCATTCTATTTTTAATTATTTTTATATGTAATGTTCACACATTTTACATGGAGACTTTAATTAAAAGTTTTACAATTCTTTGTATATATGAGTTGCTAAAAATTGTTTATTTATCAAATATTATTGTTTTACTATTTGTGTTATGCGTTGTATTTTTAATTATTTTTATTCATACAAATAAGACTTTTATTTAAGTTTTATCAATTGTAAGGTTTGTTGTGTGCATGATCTTTTGTTTTGAGTTTTAATATTCTTTACGTATATGTTTTATTTATCTCATAGTATTGTTTTACTATGTGTGTTATGCATTCTATTTTTAATTGTTTTTATCATACAATTGTAACTTTTTTGTGGATGATTTTTTGTTTATTTTTTATTATTCTTTATCTTATAGTATTGTTTTACTATGTGTGCTATACGTTTTATTTTTAATTATTTATGTGTGTTATGCGTTTCATTTTTAATTATTTTTTTTCATACCAAAAAGATTTGTATTTAATATTTACCAATTGTAACGTTTGTTGTGCATCTTTTGTTTTAAGTTTAACCATTTTTTATGTAAATGTTGTTTATTTATCTAATACTATTGTTTTAATGTGTGTTATGCATTCTATTTTTAATTATTTTTATATGTAATGTTCACACATTTTACATGGAGACTTTAATTAAAAGTTTTACAATTCTTTGTATATATGAGTTGCTAAAAATTGTTTATTTATCAAATATTATTTTTTTACTATTTGTGTTATGCGTTGTATTTTTAATTATTTTTATTCATACATATAAGAGTTTTATTTAAGTTTTATCAATTGTAAGGTTTGTTGTATGCATGATCTTTTGTTTTGAGTTTTAATATTCTTTACGTATATGTTTTTATTTATCTAATAGTATTGTTTTACTCTGTGTGTTATGCATTCTACTTTTAATTGTTTTTATCGTACAATTGTAACGTTTTTTGTGGATGATTTTTTGTTTATTTTTTATTATTCTTTATCTTATAGTATTGTTTTACTATGTGTGTTATACGTTTTATTTTTAATTATTTATGTGTGTTATGCATTTTATTTTTAATTATTTTTATTCAAACACATAAGATTTGTATTTAATATTTACCAATTGTAACGTTTGTTGTGCATCTTTTGTTTTAAGTTTAACTATTTTTTATGTAAATGTTGTTTATTTATCTGATACTATTGTTTTAATGTGTGTTATGCATTCTATTTTTAATTATTTTTATATGTAATGTTCACACATTTTACATGGAGACTTTAATTAAAAGTTTTACAATTCTTTGTATATATGAGTTGCTAAAAATTGTTTATTTATCTAATATTATTGTTTTACTATTTGTGTTATGCGTTGTATTTTTAATTATTTTTATTCATACAAATAAGACTTTTATTTAAGTTTTATCAATTGTAAGGTTTGTTGTGTGCATGATCTTTTGTTTTGAGTTTTAATATTCTTTACGTATATGTTTTATTTATCTAATAGTATTGTTTTACTATGTGTGTTATGCATTCTATTTTTAATTGTTTTTATCATACAATTGTAACGTTTTTTGTGGATGATTTTTTGTTTATTTTTTATTATTCTTTATCTTATAGTATTGTTTTACTATGTGTGTTATACGTTTTATTTTTAATTATTTATGTGTGTTATCCTTTTATTTTTAATTATTATTTTTCATACACAAAAGATTTGTATTTAATATTTACCTATTGTAACGTTTGTTGTGCGTCTTTTGTTTTAAGTTTAACTATTTTTTATGTAAATGTTGTTTATTTATCTGATACTATTGTTTTAATGTGTGTTATGCATTCTATTTTTAATTATTTTTATATGTAATGTTCACACATTTTACATGGAGACTTTAATTAAAAGTTTTACAATTCTTTGTATATATGAGTTGCTAAAAATTGTTTATTTATCTAATATTATTGTTTTACTATTTGTGTTATGCGTTGTATTTTTAATTATTTTTATTCATACAAATAAGACTTTTATTTAAGTTTTATCAATTGTAAGGTTTGTTGTGTGCATGATCTTTTGTTTTGAGTTTTAATATTCTTTACGTATATGTTTTATTTATGTGATAGTATTGTTTTACTATGTGTGTTATGCATTCTATTTTTAATTGTTTTTATCATACAATTGTAACGTTTTTTGTGGATGATTTTTTGTTTCTTTTTTATTATTCTTTATCTTATAGTATTGTTTTACTATGTGTGTTATACGTTTTATTTTTAATTATTTATGTGTGTTATGCGTTTCATTTTTAATTATTTTTATTCATACACAAAAGATTTGTATTTAATATTTACCAATTGTAACGTTTGTTGTGCATCTTTTGTTTTAAGTTTAACTATTTTTTATGTAAATGTTGTTTATTTATCTGATACTATTGTTTTAATGTGTGTTATGCATTCTATTTTTAATTATTTTTATATGTAATGTTCACACATTTTACATGGTGACTTTAATTAAAAGTTTTACAATTCTTTGTATATATGAGTTGCTAAAAATTGTTTATTTATCTAATATTATTGTTTTACTATTTGTGTTATGCGTTGTATTTTTAATTATTTTTATTCATACAAATAAGACTTTTATTTAAGTTTTATCAATTGTAAGGTTTGTTGTGTGCATGATCTTTTGTTTTGAGTTTTAATATTCTTTACGTATATGTTTTATTTATCTAATAGTATTGTTTTACTATGTGTGTTATGCATTCTATTTTTAATTGTTTTTATCATACAATTGTAACGTTTTTTGTGGATGATTTTTTGTTTATTTTTTATTATTCTTTATCTTATAGTATTGTTTTACTATGTGTGTTATACGTTTTATTTTTAATTATTTATGTGTGTTATCCTTTTATTTTTAATTATTTTTATTCATACACAAAAGATTTGTATTTAATATTTACCAATTGTAACGTTTGTTGTGCATCTTTTGTTTTAAGTTTAACTATTTTTTATGTAAATGTTGTTTATTTATCTGATACTATTGTTTTAATGTGTGTTATGCATTCTATTTTTAATTATTTTTATATGTAATGTTCACACATTTTACATGGAGACTTTAATTAAAAGTTTTACAATTCTTTGTATATATGAGTTGCTAAAAATTGTTTATTTATCAAATATTATTGTTTTACTATTTGTGTTATGCGTTGTATTTTTAATTATTTTTATTCATACATATAAGAGTTTTATTTAAGTTTTATCAATTGTAAGGTTTGTTGTATGCATGATCTTTTGTTTTGAGTTTTAATATTCTTTACGTATATGTTTTATTTACCTGATAGTGTTTTTTACTATGTGTGTTATGGATTCTATTTTTAATTTTTTTTATCGTACAATTGTAACATTTTTTGTGGATGATTTTTTGTTTATTTTTATTATTCTTTATCTTATAGTATTGTTTTACTATGTGTGTTATACGTTTTATTTTTAATTATTTATGTGTGTTATGCATTTTATTTTTAATTATTTTCATTCAAACAAATAAGATTTGTATTTAATATTTACCAATTGTAACGTTTGTTGTGCATCTTTTGTTTTAAGTTTAACTATTTTTTATGTAAATGTTATTTATTTATCTGATACTATTGTTTTAATGTGTGTAATGCATTCTATTTTTAATTATTTTTATATGTAATGTTCACACATTTTACATGGAGACTTTAATTAAAAGTTTTACAATTCTTTGTATATATGAGTTGCTAAAAATTGTTTATTTATCAAATATTATTGTTTTACTATTTGTGTTATGCGTTGTATTTTTAATTATTTTTATTCATACAAATAAGACTTTTATTTAAGTTTTATCAATTGTAAGGTTTGTTGTGTGCATGATCTTTTGTTTTGAGTTTTAATATTCTTTACGTATATGTTTTATTTATCTGATAGTATTGTTTTACTATGTGTGTTATGCATTCTATTTTTAATTGTTTTTATCATACAATTGTAACGTTTTTTGTGGATGATTTTTTGTTTATTTTTTATTATTCTTTATCTTATAGTATTGTTTTACTATGTGTGTTATACGTTTTATTTTTAATTATTTATGTGTGTTATGCATTTTATTTTTAATTATTTTTATTCATACACATAAGATTTGTATTTAATATTTACCAATTGTAACGTTTGTTGTGCATCTTTTGTTTTAAGTTTAACTATTTTTTATGTAAATGTTGTTTATTTATCTGATACTATTGTTTTAATGTGTGTTATGCATTCTATTTTTAATTATTTTTATATGTAATGTTCACACATTTTACATGGAGACTTTAATTAAAAGTTTTACAATTCTTTGTATATATGAGTTGCTAAAAATTGTTTATTTATCAAATATTATTGTTTTACTATTTGTGTTATGCGTTGTATTTTTAATTATTTTTATTCATACAAATAAGACTTTTATTTAAGTTTTATCAATTGTAAGGTTTGTTGTGTGCATGATCTTTTGTTTTGAGTTTTAATATTCTTTACGTATATGTTTTATTTATCTGATAGTATTGTTTTACTATGTGTGTTATGCATTCTATTTTTAATTGTTTTTATCATACAATTGTAACGTTTTTTGTGGATGATTTTTTGTTTGTTTTTATTATTCTTTATCTTATAGTATTGTTTTTCTAGGTGTGTTATACGTTTTATTTTTAATTATTTATGTGTGTTATGCATTTTATTTTTAATTATTTTTATTCAAACACATAAGATTTGTATTTAATATTTACCAATTGTAACGTTTGTTGTGCATCTTTTGTTTTAAGTTTAACTATTTTTTATGTAAATGTTATTTATTTATCTGATACTATTGTTTTAATGTGTGTTATGCATTCTATTTTTATATGTAATGTTCACACATTTTACATGGAGACTTTAATTAAAAGTTTTACAATTCTTTGTATATATGAGTTGCTAAAAATTGTTTATTTATCTAATATTATTGTTTTACTATTTGTGTTATGCGTTGTATTTTTAATTATTTTTATTCATACAAATAAGACTTTTATTTAAGTTTTATCAATTGTAAGGTTTGTTGTGTGCATGATCTTTTGTTTTGAGTTTTAATATTCTTTACGTATATGTTTTATTTATCTAATAGTATTGTTTTACTATGTGTGTTATGCATTCTATTTTTAATTGTTTTTATCATACAATTGTAACGTTTTTTGTGGATGATTTTTTGTTTGTTTTTATTATTCTTTATCTTATAGTATTGTTTTACTATGTGTGTTATACGTTTTATTTTTAATTTTTTATGTGTGTTATCCTTTTATTTTTAATTATTTTTATTCAAACACATAACATTTGTATTTAATATTTACCCATTGTAACGTTTGTTGTGCATCTTTTGTTTTAAGTTTAACTATTATTTATGTAAATGTTGTTTATTTATCTCATAGTATTGTTTTAATGTGTGTTATGCATTCTATTTTTAATTATTTTTATATGTAATGTTCACACATTTTACATCCAGACTTTAATTAAAAGTTTTACAATTCTTTGTATATATGAGTTGCTAAAAATTGTTTATTTATCTAATATTATTGTTTTACTATTTGTGTTATGCGTTGTATTTTTAATTATTTTTATTCATACAAATAAGACTTTTATTTAAGTTTTATCAATTGTAAGGTTTGTTGTGTGGATGGTCTTTTGTTTTGAGTTTTAATATTCTTTACGTATATGTTTTATTTATCTAATAGTATTGTTTTACTATGTGTGTTATGCATTCTATTTTTAATTGTTTTTATCATACAATTGTAACGTTTTTTGTGGATGATTTTTTGTTTATTTTTTATTATTCTTTATCTTATAGTATTGTTTTACTATGTGTGTTATACGTTTTATTTTTAATTATTTATGTGTGTTATCCTTTTATTTTTAATTATTTTTATTCAAACACATAAGATTTGTATTTAATATTTACCAATTGTAACGTTTGTTGTGCATATTTTGTTTTAAGTTTAACTATTATTTATGTAAATGTTGTTTATTTATCTAATGGTATTGTTTTAATGTGTGTTGTGAACTGTATTTTTAATTATTTTTATTTGTAATGGTCACACATTTTATATGCAGATTTTAATTAAAAGTTTTACAATTTTTTGTATATAGAGTTGCTAAAAATTGTTTATTTATCTAATATTATTGTTTTACTATCTGTGTTATGCGTTATATTTTTAATTATTTTTATTTATACATATAAGAGTTTTATTTAAATTTTATCAATTGTAAGGTTTGTTGTGTGCATGATCTTTTGTTTTGAATTTTAATATTATTTACGTATATGTTTTATTTATCTGATAGTATTGTTTTACTATGTGTGTTATGTATTATTTTTTTTAATTGTTTTTATCATACAATTGTAACGTTTTTTGTGGATAATTTTTTGTTTCTTTTTTATTATTCTTTATCTTATAATATCGTTTTACTATGTGTGTTATACATTTTATTTTTAATTATTTATGTGTGTTATCCTTTTATTTTTAATTATTTTTATTCATATACATAAGATTTGTATTTAATATTTACCAATTATAACGTTTGTTGTGCATCTTTTGTTTTAAGTTTAATTATTTTTTATGTAAATGTTGTTTATTTATCTAATAGTATTGCTTTAATGTATGTTATGCATTCTATTTTTTATTATTTTTATATGTAATGTTTACACATTTTACATGGAGACTTTAATTAAAAGTTTTACAATTCTTTGTATATATGAGTTGCTAAAAATTGTTTATTTATCTAATATTATTGTTTTACTATTTGTGTTATGCGTTGTATTTTTAATTATTTTTTTCATACAAATAAGACTTTTATTTAAGTTTTATCAATTGTAAGGTTTGTTGTGTGCATGATCTTTTGTTTTGAGTTTTAATATTCTTTACGTATATGTTTTATTTATCTGATAGTATTGTTTTAATATGTGTGTTATGCATTCTATTTTTAATTGTTTTTATCATACAATTGTAACGTTTTTTGTGGATGATTTTTTATCCCCTTCCAAGCCTTCCTCTTCGTCAATGATTATAGGTCATTCCTATCTTGTAGTTCAATACACTACTCTAAGGTTAGTTGTCTATACAACATCTTGAGTTTCTAGTACAGTCGGCTTTGGTTATCGTACACCCTCTCTAGACAAACGATTTGATTCAAGTCACTCCACTACTGGTACAGTATCATCCTACCTTAATAATCATATAGGCACTTGGGAACTCTACTCAATAAAGAAGGGGACACCCTAATAGAGATTGCTAACTGGTATATAGAGACTTGCTTTTCTTGCTTCCTAATCAAATATGTCATCTCTGTCTTACTTTAATATGAAAGGTAAAAGAAACTTCCTGCAAATTGCTCAAACCATGTAACCTAATCAATGCGCTTATTCTCCTAAATAAAGACAAAAGGGATTCCACAACTCAAGGGACTTTTTAGCCTAAAATTTTCCTATTCAAATTTAACTCATTATTTTTAATTCTATTGGACTAGGTTCTTTCACTTGAGTGACAACTTGTTGTTTTCTTATTGATTTCAAAGTGCGCTCGATTTCGGAATCTAAAGGCAAAACATTTCCCCTATGGACTATGCTCTTGCAATAAAGCCAAATATGTTTCTAATAGCACTAAAGGAGATGTCAAAATTAAAATAAAATAAAAATAACTAAATAAATAAATAACTAAATATATTAAAATTATGAAAAAAATAAAGAAAAATAATTAAAATAAAATAAAATAAAAATTAATTTTTAATGTTTATAATCCCCGACAACGGCACCTAATAGGCATTTTCATGTGCAAAACACAATATATATATTTTATTTGATGTTTCTACCTATCATTTGTAAGGTTAGTTATTGGTGACTCAATATTACTTAGAACACAGTTTTGTGTTTTTTGTTATACACAATCACTCTCTTAGATTGTATATATTTTACATTGTTGAGTATTTGTTATTGTGTTGTCCTATTGAACATTTAATGTTTTTCATTGTTTAAAATGATTTTCTAGCTTGCTCATCAAAGTTCTTGCCAAACCTTCTCCAACATGGTTAACGAGTATTGTGACAACTATTACCCTCGTTGGTAAGGGTAGGCGTGGTACGGTTTTGACTTAAAATACTAACCGAACTGACATTAATCATTTTATTAAATCAAAAACCAAAATCGACTATAAAATGTCGATTAGAGAACATTTGACTAACCTATTTATGTCGGTTTGATAGGTTTAATTTACTGTTTAGACCTACTTATTTCTTAAGTGAATTTAAATCATTTTACTTTATATTAGTGTTAAATTCATAAATAAGACTTATTATTTATTCAAAAATTTAATTAAATACTTGTATATTAGTATTGAAACTATAATTGTGCATCAATTTTCAAATAGAGAATAACATTTAAAAATGGGTAAATTATTGAGAATAAAAAATAATTTAAAAATAACCATAAGAGAAGAATAATATAATTTGTTTATCCTTAAATAACAATTTTTTAACTAAAATTAGATAATTATAAACATATATGATATATGTACTATAGATGCATAAAATTAAAAAATAAATATGTGCATTAATAATATGTTGGTCGATTCGATTAAGTGTCAGTTTGCACACTTTAAAATCTTGATCGACCCTCACATCAATTTTTGTATTTTAAAAATTGAAACCAATCTATTTGGACCTATAAAATAATAAAATACAAAACTCGTTTCAGTTCGGTTCAGTTTAGGATGGGTAGGTTGGTTTATCGGTTATTATGTCCACCTCCAATTATTAGTGGTGATTGTTACCCTTACCAACATGTTTGTTGAGGGCTTTCTAATGGTTAGTGACGATCTAAGAGGTTGAATTTTTCTATAAATTCCCCTTTATTCATCTTGTTTCTGGGCCATAATTGGGGGAAGGGGGAATCTTTGCTCGTTTGGCACCAAAATTCCTTAATCCTTACTTGGTACATTTTTTTTAGTGTTGGGCCCAAAAAATGGTGTATAAATCTATAAGATGGAGAACACAGGAGAGGAGTCTCTCATATTTATTTAACACTATGTAGAGTGGAAAAATGTGACATTGTAGAAGGTTTTGTTGAGAATTAGAATGCTCATTGACTAGTGAAGAGTCATATCATTTTGAGAAATTCCTCTCAATGTCATGAACCACAAAATAAATGAAATCTTGAAAGAAGAAGAGAAGCTGAAAATTGAGACGTGAGAAAACGTTTGAAAATAGCGTGACTTCTTCAAGAACAGGATTGGAAATTGGTAAATAAGTGAGAAATGACGTGATTTCTCCAAGGAAGACGTCAATTAACAAAACAAAAAAGAAAATGAAACAAGTAACGAACCTTGAATAAAAGGGGCTAAAAAGAATGAATCAAGAACAAAAGTTGGAAAGTGAGCGAGGAATTTTGTGAACGTTAAAAAATGACCCAAAGAGAAGAAACAAAGTAAGAATGAGGACTGGGAAAACGAACCAAAAAGGGTATACAGGAGCAGAAGAATTGAAAGTAAAGAATTTCATGAATGTTAAAAAAATGACACGAAGAGAAGAAACAAAGTAAGAACGAGGATTGGGAAAACAAACTAGAGAGGGCGTGCATAAGTAGAAGAATTTAAAAAAATATTGGGAAATGGGAAGTGTGGTGAGAAAAATAATGGGTTTCACAAATAATGAGTTGATATCTATTCATAAAATAATAAAGGATAATAATGTAAATTTTGTTATACCCAAAACGAAAGCGTTTTTCTACTTATGAAAAAAAATGTTATTTACATCATAAAGAGTCTATAATAAGTAATTAAGTGAATTAATTTAATTATATTTACTATAAATTTTAATTTTTCAAACAAAATATCAACTAAATAATTCTAATTACCTAAATTAAAAACTCTTTTTTAATCCTGATATCTCTAAAAAGGCTACAAAGAACATATTAATGAAAACAAAACAAAGACACATATAAAGAGAAAACTATAAAAAGAAAGAAAATAACAAATCCAAAACATACAAAAGAAGAACAAAAATAATAAATATAAATAATCTTTTAAAAGCATAAATAACAATAAAGACTAAGAAATACAAGCATTAAAAAATATAAAACAATTACAACAAAGCATACCTAAAAAATGTTACTTAGTGTCTGAAAAATAAAGATTCAGACACAATTTTAAAAAAGAAATAAAAGCAATAAAATACTATAACAAATAACTAAATTAAAAAAATGAAACAAAGAATAATTGAAAAAATAATAGAAATGAAAATGAATAATACGAACAAGAAAGTACGAATGTAGTGAGCTTGAAAAAAATGAAAGCAGTAAATATAAAATCTAATATAAAAACGAAAATGAAAAGCACAAACAAACTTCAAAAAATGCAAAAGAGGAACTAAAAATGGAGAAAGATGAAACATAGCAATCAACGTGAAGTGGAATGGAGAACCAGAACAAGCGATTAACAAAAGGAAAACAAAAAATGAACAAAAAAATAAATGAAATCTTGAAAGAATAAGAGAAGTTGAAAATGGAGACGTGAGAAAATGTCTAAAAATAACGTGACTTATTCAAGAATAGGATTGAAAGTTGGTAAATAAGTGAGATATGGTGTTATTTCTCCAAAGACGACGTCATTTAACACAACAAAAAAGAAAATGAAACGAGTAACGAACCTTGAATAAGAGGGGTTGACAAAATGAACCAAGAACAGCTTGACAAGTCATTTATGGCCGCCATATTCGCTTTTTCAGCTTCTTTATTTCTATCCATCTATGCACTAAAATCTTGAAAAAAGAAGAGAAGTTGAAAACGAAAAAAAATTGTAAATCCAAAACATGCAAAATAAGAACAAAAATACTAAATATAAATCATCTTTTAAAAACATAAACAACAATAAAGACTAAGAAATACAAGCATTAAAAAATAGAAAACAATTACAACAAACACATACCTAAAAAATGTTACTTAGTGTCTAAAAAATCAAGATTCGGACAAAATTTTAAAAAAGAAATAAAAGCAATAAAACACTATAACAAATAACTAAAGTAAAAAAATGAAACAAAGAATAATTGAAAAAAATAATAGAAATGAAAATGAATAATACGAAAAGGAAGGTACGAAAATAATGAGCTAAATATCTTTTGAAAAAAAAATGAAAACACTAAATATAAAATCGGAAATGAAAACAAAAATAAAATTAAGAATGAAAGAAAATGAAAAGCACAAATAAACTTCAAAAAACAAAGAAGAGGAACTAAAATGGAGAAAGATGAAACATAGCAATGAACGTGAAGTGAAATGGAAAACCAAAACAAGCGATTAACAAAAGGAAAACAAAAAAATGAACCAAAAAATAAATGAAATCTTGAAAGAAGAAGAAAAGCTGAAAATGGAGACGTGAGAAAATGTCTGAAAATAGCGTGACTTCTTCGAGAATAGGACTGGAAATTGGTAAATAAGTGAGAAATGATGTGATTTTTCCAAGGAAGATGTCAGTTAACAAAACAAAAATGAAATTAAACATGTAACGAACCTTGAATAAGAGGGGCTGAAAAGAATGAACGAAAAACAATAGTTGGAAAATGAGCGAGGAATTTCGTGAACGTTAAAAAAATGACCCGAAGAGAAGAAACAAAGTAAGAATGAGGAGTTGGAAAACAAACCAAAAAGGGCGTGCAGGAGAAGAAGAATTGAAAGCAATATTGGGAATTTGGAAGTGTGTTAAGCAAAATATCATGTAAATAAATGAGCCGAAATGGGTTTTACAAATAATAAGTTGATATCTATTCATAAAATAATAAATGATAATAATGTAAATTGTTTATACCCAAAACAAAGACGTTTTTCTACTTATGAAAAAAAATGCTATTTACATATTCATTGCTACCATGGTAAACAAACATAAAAGATAGTTAGATTTTTAGAATAGAGGTCATATTATTTGCTAAAATTATTAAATATAAGGATCAATTGCATAGATTAGTGCCCTTTCACGTATCCACTTTCACAAATGACCACCCTTTTTATTTATCTGGCTCGTTGGGCTCTTTTGTTTTGGCCGAGATTAGTTTTATGTTTCTTATTTGTTGCTTTTTTTAGTTTTATTATTTATAGTAGGTCTTGGTATTTGTTATTTCAGACTTATCAATTACTTTACTCTCCTCTATTTCCTTCACTGTCGCCCTTACTTTCTCATTTCTTTCTTTTTTGTTTTCATTTTCTTAGTTAATTACTTTTCTCATTTCATCTTTCTTCATTTTCTCAGTTCTTGATATGTTCTCTATTTTTTCGTTTTCTCATTTCATCTTCCTACTTTCACTCATATGTTTATTTTCTCTCTATCTGTTTTTCAGCTTTTTCTTTCTCATAGTTCTTAGGTTTTCATTTGATATTTTTCTTTATTTTCTTGTTTTTTTTCATTTTTTGTTCTTTGTTTATTTTTGGCTTTTTTTCGTTTTATTTTCTCCTTTTTGTTTCTAGCTTCATTTTCATTTTGAGTGGTATGTTTTTAGTTTATAGAAATTTCTCTTAGCTTTTTCAGTTTTTTGTAATTGTATTTTTATATTTTTGCATTACTTCGTTTCTTAGATTTTTTTTGGAGTTTGCTTAAGTTTTTTTTTCTTTTCAATTTCTTGGTCTTTAGGTCATTTTATCATTAGTTTAATATTTTTTTGGAGGTTTTATCGATGATTATTTTTATGAGTTTCATGTTTTTTTTCTCACTTAGTTCTTGAGTTTTCTGTTTTTAGTTTATAGCAATTTCCCTTAGCTTTTTGGTTTTTTGTTGTTGTATTTTGTTTTTGCATTACTTCATTTTTTAGATTTTTTTTGGAGTTTGCTTAGGTTTTTTCTTTTCAATTTCTGGTCTTTAGGTCGTTTTATCAGTAGTTTAATAATTTTTTTGTTTGTTTTATCAGTGATTTTTTTTCTTTTTATGAGTTTCATGTTGTTTTTTCTCACTCAGTTGTATTATAAAAAATTGATAAGGGTTATCTCTATCATTTAAATGAATATTTTAAAGATGAGGATTATGAAACTTGTCTTAAATTTTTTAATATATTTAATACTTTATTAGACATCTATACAAATTATATTAAAACTATCACAAGTATCATAGACCATCTTGTTTCAAGGATATTAAGAGACTATTTTAGTCAAAGATTTGTAAGATTAGGAGAAGAAGAATTTAACAATTTAATGTTTAGATACTACTTCTTTGAAAATTATAAGTACATTATATGTACATACGAAAAACCTGTTTGTATACTACAAATATGACAAAATAATATGCATTCAACAGATATGACTTATTAGGATAATATCCTATGAATATCAAATCATTAGTACCCTATGAACTATTACATAAATTTTTTCATTTGTTAAATCTAATAATTTTAATTTTAAAAAATAATTAATAGATTCAGAATTAAAAATAAATAATCAACACAATAAAGAACATAATATACACTGCAATTGTAATGAATATAAAAAAAATTTAAATTTATAACAACAAATAATAAGTTTTGTAGACAAATTATTGTCTTCTACAAATAGACAAAGATCATCAACTAGTTGAATATTAACTTTATTAAAAATTTAAAATTTTTTATTTAGATATATAAAAATTAGTATAAGAACCAAAAAATAATACTATGAATATTAATGGATGAAAAATTAATACTATTAGAAATTAAGGACAATAATGTTATTTAACCATAAAATTTAGGAACATTGTAAATATTTTACAAATATTGGGAAAATAAATTAAAATATGTTAAAATTTAATCGTAATTAAGGTATTATCTAAAAACAAATAGGTGAAATAAATAATAAAGATAATAGAACAAAAAGATAGTTCGTTCGGGCATCCGTTTTCACTTTTTCTGATGTAGCGGTTTCGGATCTGAGAGAATATTAAAGCGGCTTTTTCCGTTCCAATTATCTTTTTAGTATTCTTATCTTTCGCTTTGTTCAGAACATCAAGAAACGCTTCAAGTTTGGAATTTTGTTTATCTTCATGTTTTTTCTTAGGGTTTCAAAAATATATCAGATCGCGTATAGTTCTTATCTTTCGCTTTGTTCAGAACATCAAGAAACGCTTAAAATTTGGAATTTTTTTTATCTTCGTGTTTTTTCTTAGGGTTTCAAAAATTTATATCAGATAGCGTATATAGATCTGTTCTTATCTTTCGCTTTGTTCAGAACATCAAGAAATGCTTAAAATTTGGAATTTTGTTTATCTTCGGGTTTCAAAAATTTATATCAGATCGCGTATAGATCTGTTTAATCCGATCTTTTATTATTTGTTAAAAAATATATTCGCATAATCTTTGGAAAGGATTAAGTTGACTGAAAGAGAAAATGAAGCGGTCGAGGAAATCAAAAAGCATCTCGTGGGCTTCTGGAGTTAATCTTTGTCAAGTATAATCGCAAAATCTTTGATCAAAGTAGTTTGAACTTTGTTAACCCCTTTGATCTTGTTGAATCCGACGTCGTATTGTGGATTCGATACTACATCGTAATTTATGTTTGTAAACTCGAGAAAATTCCTTTTCGATCGAAAGAACGTTTTGTTATAAGATTTATATTTATTATTTGTGTTCTTCTCGTTGCATGTTTTGGATTTACTATTTTCTTTCTTTTTTTATTTTTGATTTTTGATTTTCGTTTTCAGCTTCTCTTCTTCTTTCAAGATTTTATTACAGAGGTGGGCTTCGGAGTTAATCTTTGTAATCGCAAAATCTTTGATCGTAGTAGTTTGAACTTTGTTAACTCTTTTGATCTTGTTGAATCCGACGTCGTATTGTGGATTCGATACTACATAAGAATTTGTGTTTGTTAACTCATAAAATTCCTTTTCGATCGAAAGAACGTTTAGTTATAAGATTTATATTTATTATTTTTGTTCTTCTCGTTGCATGTTTTGGATTTACTATTTTCTTTTTTTCTTTTTGATTTTCGTTTTGACATCTCTTCTTCTTTCAAGATTTCAAGACAGCTTTCATCTTTCTCCATTTTTAGTTCCTCTTTTGCATTTTTTGAAGTTTGTTTGTGCTTTTCAAAATTACAAGCAGCATCTTTAATTTTTTATCATTAAACTAGTGAGTGATGGGCAATTTCATCTCTCTAACATTTATATGATCATAAAAATTTGAATTCTAATTGTGCTCTTGTTATTTTTCCAAAAATAAAAGAAAAGAGTTTAACTGTGCTCTTATTTGATAGATTAATGGTATGTTGTTAAAATTGTATTGTATTTATCCATTGTATCGGATTTGATATATTTAAAGTATATTTATTCTTATTTTAATATTTATTTTTATTCTCAAATGATATCTTTGAAATATCCATATTTATATCACTAATAATTATTTTGATTAATTTTAACAACAATCACAATGAATAGTATACTTTAAAAGTATTAATAAAGTTTAAATTAACCAAAATGAATAATAGGAGTATTAATAAAGTTTAAATTAACCAAAATGAATAATAGGAGTAATTTAAAGCTACTAGTTGAGATTAAGAGTTAAAAAAAATACCAAAATAAAAATAATAATACTCCAAAAATACTAACTCCTAATGTATTTGTGTAGTGTTTACTACTTGTTTAACAAAAATATCTCCTCATTAAATTATTTGAATATTAATATTTTACGTTATGAAAATATTGTTAGTACAATAAGGCTAAAAAAATCATAATGGTAGAAGATAAGTTATTTATCAAGAATGTGATATTCCATATTAATTAGATTAAATATCAGTAAAAATTATTTGTTAGGGAAAATAAATAATTAATATGCTATAAATATAATTGGTATAAAGTATGAGTTATTATTTATTATTTTTAAAATATATTTTATATTAATTAAATTATTTTTTAATTTTTCAAACAAATTTACATTAATTTTAATTTTAATAAGTTAAAATATAAATATTACTAATAAGAATCTTTAATTTCTTGTGAAGTAGCTATTGGGGTAGAAGTAGGACGGTTAAGTCACTATTCCTCTTTTATTGTATTTCAATATCTCCAAAGTCCAACCTCTGTATTTAACGTTACCTCACATCATTTCAATTTTTAGTTTTCAGAGCATATAGCCTTTCTTTCCTTTTTTTCACCCTCTCTTCTCCTCCATCTCCCACATTTTACATTTTTTTTTAAAAAGAACCCACTTTTTGACTTTCTTCTGTCTCTTTATCTCCTCCTTTCTTTGTTGGTGATTTTTTGTTCCCTGCTTTGGCATTTGGGTCTGTAAAAGTATTCTTATTGTTATCTAACTTTCTTCTTTTTATTTATTTATAATTATAATTTATTTCACACTTAAACTGAAGACCCATGTGCTCTTGTTTTGTTTGCTTTTGAGGGAGGAAGAACTCAATAAACAAATCAACATTCATGTACCAGTCATAGAATAATAATTTAACTTACATTTCAACAATGCAAGTTCAACCCTTTATTTATCTTTCAACTCTATTATAATTTCAAGTCTAGACAGTAGATATTTTATCCTTTTTCTCTTTACTTGTAGTCACAGAGAAGTGGAGAGAGTGAAAGTTTTAATTTTTCACCTCAAACAGCACTTAAGAACTCAATAAACAAATCAACATTCATGTACTAGTCATAGAATAATAATTTAACATTTCAACAATGCAAGTTCAACCCTTTATTTATCTTTCAACTCTATTATAATTTCAAGCCTAGACAGTAGATATTTTATCCTTTTTCTCTTTACCACAGAGAAGTGGAGAGAGTGAAAGTTTTAATTTTTCACCTCAAATAGCACTTAAGAAATGACTGAAGATGAAGACTTTTTAAGCTCCTGAAGATTTAGGTCTTTCACTATTTAACACCATCTGTTTCCATAGAACAATTAAGTTACTTTTATTTTCTTTTATTAATAGCTAAGTTGTATTTAGTCTTTTCCTGAAGAATGTTATTGTTTTGTTGTTTACAATGTTTCTTTTGTTTTTTTTTCTTCCCCAATTTACAGACTTTTGTACTCAGAGTGAATGTACATTGTGATGGGTGTAAGCAAAAAGTGAGAAAATCCTTCAAAGAATTGAATTTTGTCCGAATCTTGATCTTTCACTATTGCTTTTTTACTTTAGTTATTTGTTGTAATTGTTTTCTATTTTTTAATGCTTGTATTTCTTGGTCTTTATTGTTGTTTATGCTTTTAAAAGATGATTTATATTTATTATTTTTGTTCTTCTGTTGCATGTTTTGGATTTACTATTTTCTTTCTTTTTTTATTGTTTTTCTCTTTGTGTCTTTGTTTTGTTTTCATCAAGTGCTTATGAGAGGCAGCTCATAAAACTTTCTTTTATTATTTTTATTTTATTACTATTTGAATAATTTGGATTTTGATGTTGGATTATTATGTAGGAATAAATAGCTAAAAATTACAAAATAATGTGGATTCATCGTAAAACCAGGGAAGTTTCTTTCATTTCTTTAATCTGTCTCACTTTTAAATTACAATGAGGACATTGTTTAGTTTAAGTTTGGGGGTGTCAACTCTTATAGTCTTGAGTTGTTGAATTCTCTTAGCAAAGCATATATTAGGCAAAGTTTTGTGGGTACTTTGATTTAAATCTTTGTCCTTGAAAATAATTGAGCACATAATAGACTTTTCTCTAATCCATTTTGCCTATGAAGATAAGGAGTTGAATTAACTGGGTTAAGAAAGTTTAATCTTGCTTTGCTCTAGAATCCGTTGATGGATCCTTGAAGCGAAATCCTAGTTGATACCAAATATTAGAGAAATGATTTAGGCAATTTTTTTGTTACAACCAAAAAGCTTTCCCAGCCGTCCTAATTATCAAGCCATCATTGCATGGTATATTCCCATAGTCAACCCCCTTGAGCCTTATTTTACATAAGCCTTATTTGTTCTTTTAACTACATAAACCATTCCCATTCTAAGCCTGAAAAAATCACAAACTTACTTTAAATTTTGAGAAAATACTTTGGTGAAAATTTGCATTTAAAAAGAATTCAAATTAAATAATCCACATTTTTTCTCTCTATTTGATCAAAGTGCAAAAAAAAAGAAATAAATAAAGTGAAAGTCAAGAATCGAAAAAGGGTTAACGTGGTTGAAATTAGTAAAGACCGAGTATCAAGGCAACCACATCATCAAAAAAAAGAGAAGAAAGAAAAGAAAAAGGAAAAAAGGAGAAAAGGAAAAAAAGAGAGTACTCCACTTACTAAGTATAGAAAAAAAAAGAATAGAAAGAAAAGAAAACGGAAAAAATGGGTGTCTGGTGCTCTGAGCAGTCTCAGTGCTCTGCTTGCAAACAAGCTTTTGGGTTCATGCGAAAACGGCACAACTGCTACAATTGTGGACTAGTACATTGCCATTCATGCAGTTCGAAAAAAAGCAATGAGAGCAGCACTGGATCTTGGAAAACCCTATTGAGTTTGTGACTCTTGCTTTGTGAAACTGAACAAGATTTTATAAAGTGCTTTGGTAATAACGAAGGAATCTGTCCCTCGGCTATCCGGCAAAAACAAGGACAGATTAGACAAGATCGAGATCGAGACTTTCCAAGTCTGCAGTACCATTTAATGTTGATTTGATAAAGCAATTAGACAAAGAAAGCCGCTAAACAAGAAAGAAACCGAGACATTTTCTAGTTAGATCCTCGCAGAAACCTTCTTTATTGCAGTGAAAGATGTTATTTTGTCAACTATTTGTTGATCTGAGGCAAACCGTGCAAAAACCGGTTCGACAAAGATATGGAGTAAGCTCCGTGTCCGTGTCACCTTTTTCAAGGAGACCAAGTCCCCCACCTTCTGCTACACCCATTCCAACTACATCGGGGCTTTTGTTCTCAAAAAGCATTCGGGATGGTTTGAATAAAACAAATGAAGTTTTGAATCAAGAATTGCTTAAGTTGCAAGCTCGTGTATACTTGTGATTTAGGGCTTCCTTAGAGATTTTAGTTTTAATTTAATGATATGCCTGGAGGAAGGAGTGTTTTAGTAGTCAAGTGTGTAATACGTAAGCTAATAGCTCTATGCCTTTTTCTAAAACCTGATCTGGTTGAAAGCCTAATGTAGATATGTGAACTGCAAGAAGTGCGACTTCGATATCAACTAAGAAAGCACAAGAAGCTATGCCACTTGGTGACAGAGGAATCTGCTAAATCTAAAGTTGCTAAAGAAGTTATAAAATCACTAACTGCTCGGTCTGATTAGACAAGACTGAGATCAGAAACTCTGCAGTACCATCTAATGTTGATTTGATAAAGCAATTAGACAGCAAAGCCGCTAAACAAGGAAATAAATCTGAGACATTTTCTCTAGTTATATCCTCAGACACCTTTATTGCAGCTGAGAGATGTTATTTTGTCAACTATGGCAAGAAAAAAAAAGAAGAGAAAGAGAAGAAAAGAAAAAAAAGAAGAGAAAGAAAAGAAAAGAAAAAAAAGAAGAGAAAGAGAAGAAAAGAAAAAAAAGAAGAGAAAGAGAAGAAAAGAAAAAAAGAAGAAGAGAAAGAGAAGAAAAGAAAAAAAAAGAAGAGAAGAAAAGAAAAAAAGAAGAAGAAGAGAAAGAGAAGAAAAGAAAAAAAGAAGAGAAAAGAAAAAAAACGAACTTTTGAATCAAGAAGTGCTTAAGTTGGGCTCAGGTATACTTCTGATTTAGGACTTCCTTTTTTATTTTAGATTTAATTTAATGATATGCCTGGTGGAAGGAGTCTTTTAGTAGTAAAGTGTTTAATACTTAAGCTAATAGCTCTGTGCCTTTTTCTAAAACATGATCAGGTTGAAAGCCTAAGACAGAGATGTGAACTGCAAGAAGTGGAGCTTCTAATATCAACTAAGAAAGCACAAGAAGCTATGGCACTGGTGACAGAGGAATCTGCTAAATCTAAAGCTGCTAGAGAAGTTATAAAATCACTAACTGCTGCGGACAGATTAGACGAGTGAGATCAGACTTTCTAAGTCTGCAGTCCCTTCTAATGTTGATTTCTTTGAAGCAATTAGACAGCAAAGCCGCTAAATAAGAAATAAATTGAGACATTCTCTAGTTAGATCCTCACAGACACCTTCTTTATTGTAGCTGAAAGATGTTATTTTGCCAACTGCTGTTGATCTGAGGCAAACTGTGCAAAAACTAGTTCTGAAAGCATATGGAGGAAGCTCCAGGTCCGTGTCACCTTTTTCAAGGAGACCAAGTCCCCCACCTTCTGCTACACCCATTCCAACTACATCAGTACTTTTGTTCTCAAAACGCATTGGGGATGGTTTGAAGAAAAGAAATGAACTTTTGAATCAAGAAGTGCTTAAGTTGCAGGCTCAGGTATACTTGTGATTTAGGACTTCCTTTAAGATTTTAGTTTTAATTTAATGATATGCCTGGAGGAAGGAGTCTTTTTGTAGTCAAGTGTTTAATACTTAAGCTAATAGCTCTGTGCCTTTTTCTAAAACATGATCAGGTTGAAAGCCTAAGACAGAGATGTGAACTGCAAGAAGTGGAGCTTCTGATATCAACTAAGAAAGCACAAGAAGCTATGCCACTGGTGACAGAGGAATCTGCTAAATCTAAAGTCGCTAAAGAAGTTATAAAATCACTAACTGCTCGGTCTGATTAGACAAGACCGAGATCGACTTTCTAACTCTGCAGTACCATCCGATGTTGATTTGATAAAGCAATTAGACAAGAAAGCCGCTAAACAAGGAAATAAATCTGAGACATTTTCTCTAGTTATATCCTCACAGACACCTTTATTGCAGGTGAGAGATGTTATTTTGTCAACTGGCAAGAAAAAAAAGAAGAGAAAGAAAAAAAAGAAGATAAAGAAAAGAAAAAAAGGAACAAAGAAAAAAACGAACTTTTGAATCAAGAAGTGCTTAAGTTGGGCTCGGGTATACTTCGATTTAGGACTTCCTTTTTATTTTAGATTTAATTTAATGATATGCCTGGTGTAAGGAGTCTTTTAGTAGTCAAGTGTTTAATACTTAAGCTAATAGCTCTGTGCCTTTTTCTAAAACATGTCAGGTTGAAAGCCTAAGACAGAGATGTGAACTGCAAGAAGTGGAGCTTCTGAAATTAACTAAGAAAGCACAAGAAGCTATGGCTCTGGTGACAGAGGAATCTGCTAAATCTAAAGCTGCTAGAGAAGTTATAAAATCACTAACTGCTGCGGACAGATTAGACAAGAGTGAGATCAGACTTTCCAAGTCTGCAGTACCATCTAATGTTGATTTGCTGAAGCAATTAGACAGCAAAGCCGCTAAACAAGGAAATAAATCTGAGACATTTTCTCTAGTGAGATGCTCGCAGACACCTTTCTTGCAGCTGAAAGATGTTATTTTGTCAACTATTGCAAAAAAAAAAGAAGAAAAAGAAAAAGAAAAAAGGAAAAAAGGAAAAAAAAGAGTATTCCACTTATTGAGTATGAGCATATTGTCGAGAAAGATTTATAGTTTGAATCCTGTGGATATTCTTTTTATTGTTTTTTTTCTACTAAGTATTTTCCCAGTTTACTTTGATTTTCCATATCCATTTCTTTCTTAGCCCTCACCTTGTGGCCTGTCATTACAACCCTAATTAAAGACCTTTTGATCTCTGATTTTGGTATTTGATTACATTAGTGGAGAGGATTTCTGAAAATTGGACTTATGGAGTTAAGTTTTGAGAGAATTCTTCTGATTTCAGTTGTTCTACTCTTATCTAAATTTGCTGGTGGTTTGGAGTTAAATTGACTATTTCACACACACACTCAAGGACTTAGTTTTAGGTTGAAGTAAATGCTTAACTCTTGTTTGACAAATTGTGGAATTTTGATTGATTTTCTTACTATCTTTGATGTAAGAAGAGTAAGTTATTAGTGATAAAATCTAAATTTAGATTATGGCTTGTTGAGTGATGGTAGTTATTTATGGGGTCTTGTGACACTATCTACAATTGTGTGTGTATATGTATATATATATATATATATATATATATATATGAGAAGAATGGGAAAAAGCACTAAAACAAAACAAAAATATGGTATGATAAGAAAATTAAACACTATTTTTAAACCGAAATATAAAGATTATTGAACAATTCAAGACTCATTGTTTTCGGACAAACTCAATAGTAAATGGACATAGAGGGATGTACTTAGGAGATGATATGTTCATCTAGGCAAAGAAGTTAAGCGTGATCTTTGGTTGTTGGGAGGCAACCCAACATTATTTTACTTGTATTTTTATTGTTTTTGTTTTGTAGGTGAATAAAAATGGAGAGCAATGGCGTAACAAAATTGAGCATTTCACGGATATGGTGCCCTAAGGTTAATGAAATTTTTTTTCCTTTTACTTTTTCATATTTATATGTGCATATTTGGGACAACGTGCAATTTAAGTTTGTAGGAGGGAACTTTATTCTCTATAATATTTAGTACGTAGTTTCAATTTTTAGGAATTTTTAGTATGATTTGATAAAAATTGATAAATATAAGAAAACTGACTGTGTGCATTCTTGATATGCATATGATATACTTAGCTGTCATGACTTGGATAATGAATGTATCATGTTTGTTAAGATATTTACATTAATTACGTGATATATTTCCTAGTTTTGGGCCATGGAGATGTTGAAGATCAAAAAACACCATCATTGGTTGAAGCTTTAAAGGATAGGCATGTGAATAACATTGCGTGCGGTTCAAACTACACTGCAGCCATTTGTCTTCATAAATGGGTGTCTGGTGTGGCAGTCTCGGTGCTCGGCTTGCGGACAAGCTTTTGGGTTCACGCGAAACGGCACAACTGCTACAATTGTGGACTAGTACATTGCCATTCACGCAGCTTCGAAAAAGAAATGAGGGCTGATTGGCCCCCAAACCTGGAAAAACCTATCGAGTTTGTGACTCTTGCTTTGTGAAACCGAACAAGGTTTTAGAAAGTGCTGGTAATAACAGAAAGAATGTTGTCCCTCGGCTATCGAGGGCGAGAACAAGGACAGATTAGACAAGACCGAGATCGACTTTCTAAGTCTGTAGTACCATCTAATGTTGATTTGATAAAGCAATTAGACAACAAAGCTTCTAAACAAGGAAAGAAATCTAAGACATTTTTTTCTAGTTAGATCCTCGCAGACACCTTTATTGCGGTGAAAGATGTTATTTTGTCAATCTGCTGTTGATCTGCGGTAAACTGTTCTAAAACCGATTCGACAAAGATCTGGAGTAAGCTCCGGGTCCGTCACCTTTTTCAAGGAGACCCCAACGTTCTACTACACCCATTCCAACTACATCAGGACTTTGGTTCTCAAAAAGCATTGGGGATGGTTTGAAGAAAACAAAAGAACTTTTGAATAAAGAAGTGCTTAAATTTCTGGCTCAGGTATACTTGTGATTTAGGACTTCCTTTTAGTTTTTAGTTTTAATTTAATGATATGCCTGGAGGAAGGAGTCTTTTAGTAGTCAAGTGTTTAATACTTAAGCTAATAGCGCTGTGCCTTTTTCTAAAACATGATCAAGTTGAAAGCCTAAGACAGAGATGTGAACTGCAAGAAAGTGGAGCTTCTGAAATGAACTAAGAAAGCTCAAGAAGCTATGGCACCTGGTGACAGAGGAATTTGCTAAATCGAAAGTTGCTAAAGAAGTTATAAAATCACTAACTACTGAGGTTATTTCTTGTTATATTATCCTCAAGATATTGAATAGTATGAAACTGACTTCCCTTCTTTGAGAAGGCTCACATGTGGCACATTTAGGATATTATTTCATAGGTAAAACAGTAAAAAGCACATAACTCCCCTGAATTTGCTAAATACATAAGTAACAAATAAATCCTAAATATATAGCAACATGTGATTCATGAAGCATTGTCCATTTCAGATTTGTATATCGTGAATATTATAGTCTTGATAATTATTCGTGCCAATCCTGCCATCACTGACCGCAATAACCAATCACTATTACCATCATGGCATCATCCACTGCAATAACCCATCACTATTACCATCATGGCATCATCCACTGAATTATCACTTCTACATTTTTTGAGAGATAAGCTATGTTCTGGTTATATGAGGAGTTGTTTATTTTCATCTTTTTATATTGTATGGACCGATTTCCATAGCCAATCACACTGCTTCCCTGTAACATTTTTTGTCTTCCCTTTCCATATTTGGATACAAACTAGGTTTTACTAGGTTAGATTTTTTTATATGTATTTAAGAGTGGGTAATTTATTTTAGTATTCCCCTAAACCACCAAAAAAAAACAAAAGTAGAAGCTTCTCAGTTGTATTATATCTGAAGCTATGCTCTGATTGAATCATTTAATCGGTAATAACGGAAATTTTATTTTACTGAATTTGCACTGTCATGGTCATTTTTTGAATGTCAATTGACCACCTGCTGCAATGGTAACATCACAAAGATTTGGCTGAGAGGATGCCTCCTGGGGTCTATGATATCCTAGATAATTCCTTATCCCGTTTTTAATTTTTGTGAACCATAATAATTTCCTTTCTCACACCGGAACAAAAAATTTAGTAAAATGCCTTTTTGGGCTTCCAATTTTAGGAAGTTTTTTCTCGATTCTGATTATTCCCATGAAATATATCTTGCTATGTGCTATTTGTATGGTCTTTTCTTGGTGTTGTAGGCTGAAACTTTGGAGGATCTTAATGAGAATGCTCTATTAGTCCTTCTCATGCAATGAGGCAAAATGGTATCTTCAGGAGCGATCAGAATGATTCATTTGATGATTCTTTAGAACAATGTATGTTCTTCTTTAGTAGTGGTGCTTTATCCATGATACTTGACTTTGAACATGGTCTCTGTTAGGTTAGCTTTATAGGTCTAGTATGACAACAAATGAGCTTCATTCAATCTACATCCTTTCTTTTCTTTTAAGATCTCCTTTTGAACCAATAGAAAGAACACACTTAGAAAGAAAACTGAAAGGCTTTCGGCCACTGAAATGTTTGCAAATTCCTTTTGTAGATACCGAAAAAGCCAATGGTATCTGAAGTTATTGGGAGACCTGTTCTGCTTGCTTTGGAAGAGGTTGATGGATCTCCATCTTTTCTGGAGAAAGATCTTCAGTTTATGGAAAAGCATAGTGAGTTTTACTTTTCATTATTGGTTGTAATACTTGTAAATATTTAACAATGAATGCTAAAATCTTATCCTCTGAACACGTAGCGGGTGAGTGCCTTCTTGTTGCTCACGGGACAGAAACTTCTTAAACCAAATGTTGGAATGTCTTGGAAGAATACTGTGTTTTTATTCGACAAAATTTTTCCATTATTCCTTTTATGCTTTATCTTGCTTTTAGTAACATGGCAAAACATAAATGAGTTTTAATAACAAAAAATGTCAAAGAAAATTTCAATATGTATGGTCTTTAACTTAATACTCATGGCTACTCTTGTTTATATAAGAAAATAAAATTAACAAATAAGTTTCAGAAAATATAAATAAAAAAAATCAAATGAAATATTTGTCAAATAAATAGAAAGGAATCAACAGAGTATTGAGTATAGATAGAGATAATAATAGATAAAAAAACTATGAAATGTATTAAAGGTAATAGGGGAGTATGGATACAAATAGACTTTTAAGTAGGATTAGAAAAGATGGAATAACTATAGAAATATACTTAAAAAAATTAGTTCTATACTTTTTCATTTTTTTATATCAAAAAACAAAAGTTGTCAAATGAGTAGTAACCACCTGACCAAAAGCAACTCACTTTGTATATAATAATAGATAGAATAAATAAATAAATTTTTTTATCAAATAAAATGTATGGGGCAAACTCACATAAAGTCAATAAATATCATCTCCTTTTGCAATAAATTAAGCCATTATTTTCTCGATACTCGATATTACTTTCACTTGATAGCCAATCCTAGGGAACAGTGGAGCTTCATTTATATTTCTTCCATCTATTTATGTGTCACTATTTCTTTTTTTCCAAGTTGGATTGGAATAGATATTTGTAGGTTTAGAATTTACTCATATATACAGAATAATTGGGATTCATATTAGTGAATATAATGTCGATAAGAAAAAGTAATTTACTAGCTAGAATGGTGTTATATCCTAGATAACTCCTTACTCCGTTTTTGATTTTTGTGAACCTTAATAATTTCCTTTTTCACACCTGAACAAAAAATTTAATTGAATGCCTATTTGGGCTTCCAATTTTTAGGAAGTTTTTTTCTCAATTCTGATTATTCCCATGAAATATACCTTGGATTTTAGGTCTTACTTATTTTTCGGTTTATGTGGGCTAACTAAAATTATTGCATTACTGCATGCATAACGAACAAAGGGGATTATCATTGTCTTTGCATGCAAGTTGACATTATTGTATCTTTTCTGAATTTTTAAGCTTTGGTTTTCTTATTTTCAACCGTGATATGTTTTGTTCGATTAGGTACCGACCGTAATGTTAGAGTGAAAAATTGGTTTTGTTTGACTTTTAAGACTTTGCATGAAAATTATCAATTTTCTGCGGATGCTTGCTGCAAACTTTCTCACTTTCCAATTACAATACCTCTAAGCTAGCTAGTCTTGTTTTACATTTGCAAATAGTAAACTTTATGGTTATTTTTCTCTTTTGTATTTCGTGGGGATTTCTTTGCCAATGGTATTTGAAACTTGATCATGATTTTAGCAATGACCTCTTCATGAAGCTTGCTTGATTTTGGAATTTAAAAAAAATCCTTTGTTCCTTTCTCTTCAGAATACATATGATGATGCAGAAAATGATTGCTAATAAGGCTGAGAATCATATGAGCTGCTCATCTGTGGCAGCTTACATGTCACCCTTACTTCTACGTCCTCTTCTAGCCGGTGATTGTGAAATTAAAAATGATTTTAAAATGGGAGTTGATCGCCCCTCAATTTGCTTCTCTTAGGTGACTTGCCTTTTTATATGATTGTTCTTTAATTCCTCAAGTTTTCTGTATTTATTGTTTCTTTTTTTGTTTGATCAAACTTTTATTTAACCATAACTCCACAAAGTTTTGTAAAATACAAGTTGCCTCCATAAGTTTCAAACTTATATGAATAGGCTCCTTGCTAATACAAAGCATATCTGGGGGTCTGTTTGTTTAATTAGATAATTTCAGAGAACCTTTTAGGTCTATTTTGGACTTTAGATGCAATTTTTAATTACAATTACCACAATAGATTGTTTTTGTAAGTTGATCTAGTAGCCCTTCTCATGCAATGGGGCAAAATGGTATCTTCAGAACGATCAATGATTCATTTGATGATTCTTTAGAACAATGTATGTTCTTCTTTAGTAGTGGTGTTTTATACATGATACTTGAATATGATCATGGTCTCTGCTAGGTTAGCTTTATAGGTCTAGTATGACAAGAATGAGCTTCATTCAATCTACATTCTTTCTTTTCTTTTAAGATCTCCTTTTGAACCAATAGAAAGAACACACTTAGAAAGAAAACTGAAACACTTTTCGTATCAAATTCCTTGATAGTGTTCCATGGCTAGCACTAAACCAAAGATGGCATTTATGATAACCTGAGATAACAGAAAGTCTATTTAATTAAAGTTATTTCCCCTCTTTTGATTGGTACGTATTCAATTAAAGTTTAAAACTTGAATAAATTGTTTTGCCTCATTATTTGTGCCACTGAAATGTTTGCAAATTCCTTTTGTAGATACCGAAAAAGCTAATGGTATCTGAAGTTATTGGGAGACCCGTTCTGCTTGTTTTGGAAGAGGTTGATGGATCTCCATCTTTTTTGGAGAAAGCTCTTCAATTTATGGAAGAGCATGGTGAGTTTTACTTTTCATTATTGGTTGAAATACTTGTAAATATTTAATAATGAATACTAAAATCTAATCCTCTGAAAAAGTAGCGGGTGAGTGCCTTGTTGCTTAGCAGGACAGTAAACCTCTTAAACCTTTTTATTCCTGACAAATTTTTTCCATTATTCCTTTTATGCTTTATCTTGCTTTTAGTAACTTTGCAAAACATAAATGAGTTTTAATAATAAAAAATGTCAAAGAAAATTTCAATATGCATGGTCTATAACTATGAACTCATGGCTACTCTTGTTTATATAAGAAAAAAAGAAGTTAACAAATAAGTTTCAGAAAATAAAAATAAAAAAATCAAATGAAATATTTGTCAAATATAGAAAGGAAGCAACTCTAGTATTGAGTATAGATAGAGATAATAATAGGTAAAAAAACTATGAAATATATTAAAGGTAATAAGGGAGTATGGATACAAATAGACTTTAAGTAGGAATTAGAAAAGATGGAATAACTATATACTTAAAAAAATTAGTTCTCTACTTTTTCATTGTTCTTATTTCAAAAAACAAAAGTTGTCAAATAAGTAAATTTGTGACTTTTGCTTTGGTAATAACAGAAGGAATGTCATTCCTCGCCTATCTGGCTAGAACAAGGACAGATTAGACAAGACCGAGATCGGACTATCTAAGTCTGCAATACCATCCAATGTTGATTTGATAAAAGCAATTAGACAAAGAAAGTCGCTAAACAAGGAAAGAAATATGAGACATTTTCTCTAGTTAGATCCTCGCAGACACTTTTATTGCAGCTAGAAGATTTTATTTTGTCAAGCTATTTGTTGATCTGCGGCAAAGCGTGCCAAAACCAGCTTCTAACAAAGATCTGGAGTAAGCTCCAGGTCCGTGTCACCTTTTTCAAGGAGACCAAGTCCCCCAAGTTCTACTACACCCATTCCAACTACATCAGGACTTTTGTTCTCAAAAAGCATTGGGGATGGTTTTAAAAAAACAAATGAACTTTCGATTCAAGAAGTGCTTAAGTTGCGGGCTCAGTTGTATTATTTGAATCATTTAATCGGTAATAACAGAAATTTTATTTTTTGATAGGGAGGTATTCAATTAAAGTTTAAAACTTGAAAAAATTGTTTTGTCTCATTATTTGCGCCACTCAAATCTTTGCAAATTCTTTTTGTAGATACCGAAAAAGCCAATGGTATCTGAAATTATTGGGACACCCGTTCTGTTTGCATTGGAAGAGGATCTTTTCCTCAGAAAGCTCTTCAGTGTATGGAAGAGCATGGTGAGTTTTACTTTTCATTATTGGTTGCAATACTTGTAAATATTTAACAATGAATGCTAAAATCTTATCCTCTGAACAAGTAGCGGGTGAGTGCCTTCTTGTTGCTCAGCGGGACAGGAAACCTCCTAAACCAAATGTTGGAATGTCCTGGAAGAATACTGTGTTTTTATTCCTGGCAAAAAATTTCCATTATTCCTTTTATGCGTTATCTTGCTTTTAGTAACATGTTAAAACATAAATGAGTTTTAACTTTACGGAAGAAATCATATTGCGAGAAAGTAATTCTTGAAATATTCTACTTTCTTCTGTTACTTATTTGAATTTGGTCACTCAACCAAGAAATTCCACTATTGCTAGTTTAGAAAATTGTAGATTTATTTCCAGTGCATAGAAGAAATATCACATTGTTTTTTTTTAAATATTTGTGAGTTCTTAATCTGTCTTGTGATGTTCATGAAGGATATGCAGAGAAGCGGATGATAAGAAAATACTTACAGAGTAACTTAGTAAATCTATTCCTGTGGTTATAGTCACCATCTTGCTTCTCTCAATCATCGTCACCGGAAGAATCATGACATTAACATGTCCTACTACCGTCTTCAATTCGTGCAGCAAGCTAATTTTCATCCATAAGAAAATTTCAGTATGTATGGTATACTCATGGCTACTCTTGTTTACATAAGAACAAAAAATTAACAAATAAGATTCAGAAAATAAAAATAAAAAAATTCAAATGAAATATTTGTCAAATAAATAGAAAGGAATTGAGTATAGATAGAGATAATAATAGATAAAAAGAACTATGAAATATATTAAAGGTAATAGGGGGAGTATGGATACAAATAGACTTTAAGTAGAATAACTATAGAAATATACTTCAAAAAATTAGTTCTCGCTACTTTTTCATTTTTTTATTTCAAAAAACAAAAGTTGTCAAATAAGTTGCTGCCTGATCAAGTGAAACTACACCTGTACAATTCGATAAAATGTTCAAAAGTGAGGGAGAAAAATTAGTTAAATCATATAAGAAAAAAAAACTAACTCTAACTATGTACCGTTTGCAATTACAACTATACATGCACTCCCATGTAATTTTGTTTCAGGTTAGATGGGCCTTCTGATATAATAATGGTGTTTTTTCAATGTTATTTAGTGCATCTTATGTTCAAAAATCTTATATGTTTTGTAATTATTTTATACAAATTTATTGTATCCTTTAGCTAAAAATGTGTATTAAGCATTTCTCCTTTCTCTACATAACTATATCTGGATTCAGTTCTTCCACTTACTAATTTATTTAGCTTTATTACTTTTTAAAAGTTAAAAACGTATATTGGGAAAATCCCATATGAATTGTACAAATGACAGGAAGATGGTTATGGCTTGAGTGACTAGCTAATCAATTTGTTGGAGTAGTTGTAGATTCTTCTCCAGAAACGACGATGGCATATATAAGTGTCCATGCATGCAGAAAAACACATTAGTGTTTGATGGACGTATGTGAAGTGCAAAATATCAACTAGGATGAACCTCTGTGAGTATAGATTTTTTGATGCCAATATCATTTTATATAATGTAGTTTTGATTTATTCTATACTGTGTTATATGTTTTATTTTTAATTATTTATTTGTGTTATGTGTTTTATTTTTAATTATTTTAATTCATACACGTAAGATTTGTTATTTATTGTTTTACTATATGTGTTATGCGTTTTATTTTTAATTATTTATTTGTTATGTATTTTATTTTTAATTATTTTTATTCATACACATAAGGTTTGTATTTAATTTTTATCAATTGTAATGTTTGTTTTGTGCATCAACTTTTGTTTTAAATTTTATTATTCTTTATCTTATGGTATTGTTTTATATGGGTTATACGTTTTATTTTTAATTATTTATTTGTGTTATGCGTTTTATTTTTAATTATTTTTATTCATATATAAGAGTTGTATTTAATTTTTCTCAATTGTAATGTTTGTTTTGTGGATCATATTTTGTTTTAAGTTTTATTATTTATTGTTTTACTATGTCTGTTATATGTTTTATTTTTAATTATTTATTTGTTATGCATTTTATTATTAATTATTTTTATTCATACACATAAGGTTTGTATTTAATTTTTATCAATTCTAATGTTTGTTTTTTTCATCAACTTTTGTTTTAAGTTTTATTATTCTTTATCTTATAGTATTGTTTTACTGTGTTATATGTTTTATTTTTAATTATTTATTTGTGTTATGTGTTTTATTTTTATCTATACACATAAGAGTTGTATTTAATTTTTCTCAATTGTAATGTTTGTTTTATGCATCTTCTTTTGTTTTAAGTTTTGTTATTTATTGTTTTACTATGTGTTATACGTTTTGTGCATCCACTTTTGTTTTAAATTTTATTATTCTTTATCTTATGGTATTGTTTTATATGTGTTATAGGTTTTATTTTTAATTATTTATTTGTGTTATGTGTTTTATTTTTAATTATTTTTATTCATATATAAGAGTTGTATTTAATTTTTCACAATTGTAATGTTTGTTTTGTGCATCATCTTTTGTTTTAAGTTTTATTATTTATTGTTTTACTATGTGTGTTGTACGTTTTGTGCATCAACTTTTGTTTTAAGTTTTATTATTATTTATCTTATAATATTGTTTTACTATATGTGTTATATGTTTTATTTTTAATTATTTATTTGTGTTATGCATTTTATTTTTAATTATTTTTATTCATATATATAAGAGTTGTATTTAATTTTTCTCAATTGTAATGTTTGTTTTGTGCATCATCTTTTGTTTTAAGTTTTATTATTTATTGTTTTACTATGTGTGTTATATGTTTTATTTTTAATTATTTATTTGTGTTATATGTTTTATTTTTAATTATTTTTATTCATACTAATAAGGTTTGTATTTAATTTTTCTCAATTGTAATGTTTGTTTTGTGCATCATTTTTTGTTTTAAGTTTTATTATTTATTGTTTTACTATATGTGTTACACGTTTTATTTTTAATTATTTATTTGTTATGCATTTTATTTTTAATTATTTTTATTCATACACATAAGGTTTGTATTTAATTTTTATCAATTGTAATGTTTGTTTTGTGCATCAACTTTTGTTTTAAGTTTTATTATTCTCTATTTTATAGTATTGTGTTATTATGTGTGTTATATGTTTTATTTTTAATTATTTATTTGTGTTATGCGTTTTATTTTTAATTATTTTTATTTATACATATAAGAGTTGTATTTAATTTTTCTTAATTGTAATGTTTGTTTTGTGCATCATTTTTTGTTTTAAGTTTTGTTATTTATTGTTTTACTGTGTGTTATACGTTTTATTTTTAATTATTTATTTGTTATGCATTTTATTATTAATTATTTTTATTCATACACATAAGGTTTGTATATAATTTTTATCAATTCTAATGTTTGTTTTTTGCATCAACTTTTGTTTTAGGTTTTATTATTATTTATCTTATAGTATTGTTTTACTATGTGTGTTATATGTTTTATTTTTAATTATTTACTTGTATTATGTGTTTTATTTTTAATTGTTTTTATCTATACACATAAGAGTTGTATTTAATTTTTCTCAATTGTAATGTTTGTTTTGTGCATCATCTTTTGTTTTAAGTTTTATTATTTATTGTTTTACTATATGTGTTATACTTATTTTTAATTATTTATTTGTTATGCATTTTATTTTTAATTATTTTGATTCATACACATAAGGTTTGTATTTAATTTTTATTAATTGTAATGTTTGTTTTTTGCATAAACTTTTGTTTTAAGTTTTATTATTTTTTATCTTATAGTATTGTTTTACTATGTGTGTTATATGTTTTACTTTTAATTATTTATTTGTGTTATGCGTTTTATTTTTAATTATTTTTATGCATACATATAAGAGTTGTACTTAATTTTTCTCAATTGTAATGTTTGTTTTGTGCATCATCTTTTGTTTTAAGTTTTATTATTTATTTTTTTTACTATGCGTGTTGTATGTTTTGTGCATTAATTTTTGTTTTAAGTTTTATTATTCTTTATCTTTTAGTATTTTTTTACTGTGTGTTATATGTTTTATTTTTAATTATTTTATTTATACACAAAGTTTGTATTTAATTTTTCTCAATTGTAATGTTTGTTTTGTGTGTCATCTTTTGTTTTAAGTTTCATTATTTATTGTTTTACTATATGTGTTATACGTTTTATTTTTAATTATTTATTTGTTATGCATTTTATTTTTAATTATTTGTTTTCTTACACATAAGGTTTGTATTTAATTTTTATCAATTGTAATGTTTGTTTTGTGCATCAACTTTTGTTTTAGGTTTTATTATTATTTATCTTATAGTATTGTTTTACTATATGTGTTATATGTTTTATTTTTAATTATTTATTTGTGTTATGCGTTTTATTTTTAATTATTTTTATTTATACATATAAGAGTTGTATTTAATTTTTCTTAATTGTAATGTTTGTTTTGTGCATCATTTTTTGTTTTAAGTTTTGTTATTTATTGTTTTACTGTGTGTTATATGTTTTATTTTTAATTATTTATTTGTTATGCATTTTATTATTAATTATTTTTATTCATACACATAAGGTTTGTATATAATTTTTATCAATTCTAATGTTTGTTTTTTGCATCAACTTTTGTTTTAAGTTTTATTATTCTTTATCTTATAGTATTGTTTTACTATGTGTGTTATATGTTTTATTTTTAATTATTTACTTGTATTATGTGTTTTATTTTTAATTGTTTTTATATATGCACATAAGAGTTGTATTTAATTTTTCTCAATTGTAATGTTTGTTTTGTGCATCATCTTTTGTTTTAAGTTTTATTATTTATTGTTTTACTATATGTGTTATACTTATTTTTAATTATTTATTTGTTATGCATTTTATTTTTAATTATTTTGATTCATACACATAAGGTTTGTATTTAATTTTTATTAATTGTAATGTTTGTTTTTTGCATAAACTTTTGTTTTAAGTTTTATTATTTTTTATCTTATAGTATTGTTTTACTATGTGTGTTATATGTTTTATTTTTAATTATTTATTTGTGTTATCCGTTTTATTTTTAATTATTTTTATGCACATATAAGAGTTGTATTTAATTTTTCTCAATTGTAATGTTTGTTTTGTGCATCATCTTTTGTTTTAAGTTTTATTATTTATTGTTTTACTATGTGCGTTGTACGTTTTGTGCATCAACTTTTGTTTTAAGTTTTATTATTATTTATCTTATAATATTATTTTACTATATGTGTTATATGTTTTATTTTTATTCATACATATAAGAGTTGTATTTAATTTTTCTCAATTGTAATGTTTGTTTTGTGCATACTCTTTTGTTTTAAGTTTTATTATTTATTGTTTTACTATGTGTGTTATATGTTTTATTTTTAATTATTTATTTGTGTTATATATTTTATTTTTAATTATTTTTATTCATACACATAAGGTTTGTATTTAATTTTTCTCAATTGTAATGTTTGTTTTGTGCATCATTTTTTGTTTTAAGTTTTATTATTTATTGTTTTACTATATGTGTTATACGTTTTATTTTGAATTATTTATTTGTTATGCATTTTATTTTTAATTATTTTTATTCATACACATAAGGTTTGTATTTTATTTTTATCAATTGTAATGTTTGTTTTGTGCATCAACTTTTGTTTTAAGTTTTATTATTCTCTATTTTATAGTATTGTTTTATTATGTGTGTTATAAGTTTTATTTTTAATTATTTATTTGTGTTATGTGTTTTATTTTTAATTATTTTTATTCATACTTTTGTGGATTATCTTTTGTTTTAAGTTTTATTATTTATTGTTTTACTATGCGTGTTGTATGTTTTGTGCATTAATTTTTGTTTTAAGTTTTATTATTCTTTATCTTATAGTATTTTTACTGTGTGTTATATGTTTTATTTTTAATTATTTTATTTATACACATAAAGTTTGTATTTAATTTTTCTCAATTGTAATGTTTGTTTTGTGCATCAACTTTTGTTTTAAGTTTTATTATTTTTTATCTTATAGTATTGTTTTACTATGTGTGTTATATGTTTTATTTTTAATTATTTATTTGTGTTATGCGTTTTATTTTTAATTATTTTTATGCATAAATATAAGAGTTGTATTTAATTTTTCTCAATTTTAATGTTTCTTTTGTGCATCATCTTTTGTTTTAAGTTTTATTATTTATTGTTTTACAATGTGTGTTGTACGTTTTGTGCATCAACTTTTGTTTTAAGTTTTATTATTATTTATCTTATAATATTGTTTTACTATATGTGTTATATGTTTTATTTTTAATTATTTATTTGTGTTATGCGTTTTATTTTTAATTATTTTTATTCATACATATAAGAGTTATATTTAATTTTTCTCAATTGTAATGTTTGTTTTGTGCATCATCTTTTGTTTTAAGTTTTATTATTTATTGTTTTACTATGTGTGTTATATGTTTTATTTTTAATTATTTATTTGTGTTATATGTTTTATTTTTAATTATTTTTATTCATACACATAAAGTTTGTATTTAATTTTTCTCAATTGTAATGTTTGTTTTGTGCATCATTTTTTGTTTTAAGTTTTGTTATTTATTGTTTTACTATATGTGTTATACGTTTTGTGCATCAACTTTTGTTTTAAATTTTATTATTCTTTATCTTATAGTATTTTTTTACTATGTCTGTTATATGTTTTATTTTTAATTATTTATTTGTGTCATGTGTTTTATTTTTAATTATTTTTATTCATACATATAAGAGATGTATTTAATTTTTCTCAATTGTAATTTTTGTTTGTGCATCAACTTTTTATTTAAGTTTTATTATTCTTTATCTTATAGTATTGTTTTACTATTTGTGTTATATGTTTTATTTTTAATTATTTTTATTCACACACATAAAGGTTTGTATTTAATTTTTCTCAATTGTAATTTTGTTTTGTGCATCATTTTTTGTTTTAAGTTTTATTATTTATTGTTTTACTATATATGTTACACGTTTTATTTTTAATTATATATTTGTTATGCATTTTATTTTTAATTATTTTTATTCATACACATAAGGTTTTGTATTTTATTTTTATCAATTGTAATGTTTGTTTTGTGCATCAACTTTTGTTTTAAGTTTTATTATTCTCTATTTTATAGTATTGTGTTATTATGTGTGTTATATGTTTTATTTTTAATTATTTATTTGCGTTATGCGTTTTATTTTTAATTATTTTTATTTATACATATAAGAGTTGTATTTAATTTTTCTTAATTGTAATGTTTGTTTTGTGCATCATTTTTTGTTTTAAGTTTTGTTATTTATTGTTTTACTGTGTGTTATACGTTTTATTTTTAATTATTTATTTGTTATGCATTTTATTATTAATTATTTTTATTCATACACATAAGGTTTGTATATAATTTTTATCAATTCTAATGTTTGTTTTTTGCATCAACTTTTGTTTTAGGTTTTATTATTATTTATCTTATAGTATTGTTTTACTATGTGTGTTATATGTTTTATTTTTAATTATTTACTTGTATTATGTGTTTTATTTTTAATTGTTTTTATCTATACACATAAGAGTTGTATTTAATTTTTCTCAATTGTAATGTTTGTTTTGTGCATCATCTTTTGTTTTAAGTTTTATTATTTATTATTTTACTATATGTGTTATACTTATTTTTAATTATTTATTTGTTATGCATTTTATTTTTAATTATTTTGATTCATACACATAAGGTTTGTATTTAATTTTTATTAATTGTAATGTTTGTTTTTTGCACAAACTTTTGTTTTAAGTTTTATTATTTTTTATCTTATAGTATTGTTTTACTATGTGTGTTATATGTTTTATTTTTAATTATTTATTTGTGTTATGCGTTTTATTTTTAATTATTTTTATGCACATATAAGAGTTGTATTTAATTTTTCTCAATTGTAATGTTTGTTTTGTGCATCATCTTTTGTTTTAAGTTTTATTATTTATTGTTTTACTATGCATGTTGTATGTTTTGTGCATCAACTTTTGTTTTAAGTTTTATTATTATTTATCTTATAATATTGTTTTACTATATGTGTTATATGTTTTATTTTTATTCATACATATAAGAGTTGTATTTAATTTTTCTCAATTGTAATGTTTGTTTTGTGCATTATCTTTTGTTTTAAGTTTTATTATTTATTGTTTTACTGCGTGTTATACGTTTTATTTTTAATTATTTATTTGTTATGCATTTTATTATTAATTATTTTTATTCATACACATAAGGTTTGTATATAATTTTTATCAATTCTAATGTTTGTTTTTTGCATCAACTTTTGTTTTAAGTTTTATTATTCTTTATCTTATAGTATTGTTTTACTATGTGTGTTATATGTTTTATTTTTAATTATTTATTTGTGTTATGCGTTTTATTTTTAATTATTTTTATGCACATATAAGAGTTGTATTTAATTTTTCTCAATTGTAATGTTTGTTTTGTGCATCATCTTTTGTTTTAAGTTTTATTATTTATTGTTTTACTTTGTGCGTGGTACGATTTGCGCATCAACTTTTGTTTTAAGTTTTATTATTATTTATCTTATAATATTGTTTTACTATATGTGTTATATGTTTTATTTTTATTCATACATATAAGAGTTGTATTTAATTTTTCTCAATTGTAATGTTTGTTTTGTGCATTATCTTTTGTTTTAAGTTTTATTATTTATTGTTTTACTATATGTGTTATACTTATTTTTAATTATTTATTTGTTATGCATTTTATTATTAATTAGTTTTATTCATACACATAAGGTTTGTATATAATTTTTATCAATTCTAATGTTTGTTTTTTGCATCAACTTTTGTTTTAAGTTTTATTATTCTTTATCTTATAGTATTGTTTTACTACGTGTGTTATATGTTTTATTTTTAATTATTTACTTGTATTATGTGTTTTATTTTTAATTGTTTTTATCTATACACATAAGAGTTGTATTTAATTTTTCTCAATTGTAATGTTTGTTTTGTGCATCATCTTTTGTTTTAAGTTTTATTATTTATTGTTTTACTATATGTGTTATACTTATTTTTAATTATTTATTTGTTATGCATTTTATTTTTAATTATTTTTATTCATACACATAAGGTTTGTATATAATTTTTATCAATTCTAATGTTTGTTTTTTGCATCAACTTTTGTTTTAAGTTTTATTATTCTTTATCTTATAGTATTGTTTTACTATGTGTGTTATATGTTTTATTTTTAATTATTTACTTGTATTATGTGTTTTATTTTTAATTGTTTTTATCTATACACATAAGAGTTGTATTTAATTTTTCTCAATTGTAATGTTTGTTTTGTGCATCATCTTTTGTTTTAAGTTTTATTATTTATTGTTTTACTATATGTGTTATACTTATTTTTAATTATTTATTTGTTATGCATTTTATTTTTAATTATTTTGATTCATACACATAAGGTTTGTATTTAATTTTTATTAATTGTAATGTTTGTTTTTTGGATAAACTTTTGTTTTAAGTTTTATTATTTTTTATCTTATAGTATTGTTTTACTATGTGTGTTATATGTTTTATTTTTAATTATTTATTTGTGTTATGCGTTTTATTTTTAATTATTTTTATGCACATATAAGAGTTGTATTTAATTTTTCTCAATTGTAATGTTTGTTTTGTGCATCATCTTTTGTTTTAAGTTTTATTATTTATTGTTTTACTATGTATGTTATCGTTTTGTGCATCAACTTTTGTTTTAAGTTTTATTATTATTTATCTTATAATATTGTTTTACTATATGTGTTATATGTTTTATTTTTAATTATTTATTTGTGTTATGTGATTTATTTTTAATTATTTTTATTCATACATATAAGAGTTGTATTTAATTTTTCTTAATTGTAATGTTTGTTTTGTGGATTATCTTTTGTTTTAAGTTTTATTATTTATTGTTTTACTGTGCGTGTTGTAAGTTTTGTGCATTAATTTTTGTTTTAAGTTTTATTATTCTTTATCTTATAGTATTTTTACTGTGTGTTATATGTTTTATTTTTAATTATTTTATTTATACACATAAAGTTTGTATTTAATTTTTCTCAATTGTAATGTTTGTTTTGTGCATCAACTTTTGTTTTAAGTTTTATTATTTTTTATCTTATAGTATTGTTTTACTATGTGTGTTATATGTTTTATTTTTAATTATTTATTTGTGTTATGCGTTTTATTTTTAATTATTTTTATGCATAAATATAAGATTTGTATTTAATTTTTCTCAATTTTAATGTTTGTTTTGTGCATCATCTTTTGTTTTAAGTTTTATTATTTATTGTTTTACAATGTGTGTTGTACGTTTTGTGCATCAACTTTTGTTTTAAGTTTTATTATTATTTATCTTATAATATTGTTTTACTATATGTGTTATATGTTTTATTTTTAATTATTTATTTGTGTTATGCGTTTTATTTTTAATTATTTTTATTCATACATATAAGAGTTGTATTTAATTTTTCTTAATTAAAATGTTTGTTTTGTAGATTATCTTTTGTTTTAAGTTTTATTAGTTATTGTTTTACTATGCGTGTTGTACGTTTTGTGCATCAACTTTTGTTTTAAATTTTATTATTCTTTATCTTATAGTATTTTTTTACTGTGTGTTCTATGTTTTATTTTTAATTATTTTTATTTATCCACATAAAGTTTGTATTTAATTTTTCTCAATTGTAATGTTTGTTTTGTGCATCATCTTTTGTTTTAAGTTTTATTATTTACTGTTTTACTATATGTGTTATACGTTTTATTTTTAATTATTTATTTGTTATGTATTTTATTTTTAATTATTTGTTTTCATACACATAAGGTTTGTATTTAATTTTTATCAATTGTAATGTTAGTTTTGTGCATCAACTTTTGTTTTAGGTTTTATTATTATTTATCTTATAGTATTGTTTTACTATGTGTGTTATATGTTTTATTTTTAATTATTTATTTGTGTTATGCATTTTATTTTTAATTATTTTTATTGATACACATAAGTTTTGTATTTAATTTTTCTCAATTGTAATGTTTGTTTTAATTAAAAATAAAACATATAATACAAGTAAATAATTAAAAATAAAACATATAACAAACATAGTAAAACAATACTATAAGATAAATAATAATAAAACTTAAAACAAACGTTGATGCAAAAAACAAACATTACAATTGATAAAAATTAAATACAAACCTTATGTGTATGAATAAAAATAATTAATAATAAAATGCATAACAAATAAATAATTAAAAATAAAACATATAACACACATAATAAAACAATAAATAATAAAACTTAAAACAAAAGATGATCCATAAAACAAACATTACAATTAAGAAAATTAAAATACAACTCTTATAAGTATGAATAAAATTAATTAAAAATAAAACGCATAAAACAAATAAATAATTAAAAATAAAACATATAACACTCATAGTAAAACAATACTATAAGATAGAGAATAATAAAACTTAAAACAAAAGTTGATGCACAAAACAAACATTACAATTGATAAAAATTAAATACAAACCTTAGGTGTATAAAAAAAATAATTAAAAATAAAATGCATAACAAATAAATAATTAAAAATAAAATGTATAACACATATAGTATAACAATAAATAATAAAATTTAAAAAAAAAGATGATGCACAAAACAAACATTATAATTGAGAAAAATTAAATACAACTCTTATGTGTATAGATAAAAACAATTAAAAATAAAACACATAATACAAGTAAACAATTAAAAATAAAACATATAACACACATAGTAAAACAATACTATAAGATAAAGAATAATAAAACTTAAAACAAAAGTGGATGCAAAAAAAAACATTAGAATTAATAAAAATTATATACAAACCTTATGTGTATGAATAAAAATAATTAATAATAAAATGCATAACAAATAAATAATTAAAAATAAAACGTATAACACACAGTAAAACAATAAATAACAAAACTTAAAACAAAAAATGATGCACAAAACAAACATTACAATTAAGAAAAATTAAATACAACTCTTATATGTATAAATAAAAATAATTAAAAATAAAACGCATAACACAAATAAATAATTAAAAATAAAACATATAACACACATAGTAAAACAATACTATAAGATAAATAATAATAAAACCTAAAACAAAAGTTGATGCACAAAACAAACATTACAATTGATAAAAATTAAATACAAAACTTATGTGTAAGAAAAACAATAATTAAAAATAAAATGCATAACAAATAAATAATTAAAAATAAAACGTATAACACATATAGTAAAACAATAAATAATAAAACTTAAAACAAAAGATGATGCACAAAACAAACATTACAATTGAGAAAAATTAAATACAAACTTTATGTGTATAAATAAAATAATTATAAATAAAACACATAACACAAATAAATAATTAAAAATAAAACTTATAACACACATAATAAAACAATACTATAAAATAGAGAATAATAAAACTTAAAACAAAAGTTGATGCACAAAACAAACATTACAATTGATAAAAATAAAATACAAAACCTTATGTGTATGAATAAAAATAATTAAAAATAAAATGCATAACAAATATATAATTAAAAATAAAACGTGTAACATATATAGTAAAACAATAAATAATAAAACTTAAAACAAAAAATGATGCACAAAACAAAATTACAATTGAGAAAAATTAAATACAAACCTTTATGTGTGTGAATAAAAATAATTAAAAATAAAACATATAACACAAATAGTAAAACAATACTATAAGATAAAGAATAATAAAACTTAAATAAAAAGTTGATGCACAAACAAAAATTACAATTGAGAAAAATTAAATACATCTCTTATATGTATGCATAAAAATAATTAAAAATAAAACACATAACACAAATAAATAATTAAAAATAAAACATATAACACACATAGTAAAAAAATACTATAAGATAAAGAATAATAAAATTTAAAACAAAAGTTGATGCACAAAACGTACCACACGCATAGTAAAACAATAAATAACAAAACTTAAAACAAAAAATGATGCACAAAACAAACATTACAATTGAGAAAAATTAAATACAACTCTTATATGTAAGAATAAAAATAATTAAAAATAAAACGCATAACACAAATAAATAATTAAAAATAAAACATATAACACAGTTAGTAAAACAATACTATAAGATAAAGAATAATAAAACCTAAAACAAAAGTTGATGCACAAAACAAACATTACAATTGATAAAAATTAAATACAAACCTTATGTGTATGAATAAAAATAATTAAAAATAAAATGCCTAACAAATAAATAATTAAAAATAAAACGTATAACACATATAGTAAAACAATAAATAATAAAACTTAAAACAAAAAATGATGCACAAAACAAACATTACAATTGAGAAAAATTAAATACAAACTTTATGTGTATGAATAAAAATAATTAAAAATAAAACATATAACACAAATAAATAATTAAAAATAAAACATATAACACAAATAAATAATTAAAAATAAAACATATAACACACATAGTAAAACAATAAATAATAAAACTTAAAACAAAAGATGATGCACAAAACAAACATTACAATTGAGAAAAATTAAATATAACTCTTATATGTATGAATAAAAATAATTAAAAATAAAACGCATAACACAAATAAATAATTAAAAATAAAACATATAACACATATAGTAAAACAATATTATAAGATAAATAATAATAAAACTTAAAACAAAAGTTGATGCACAAAACGTACAACACACATTGTAAAACAATA
This sequence comes from Hippophae gyantsensis, assembly GCA_030763125.1. Lineage (NCBI taxonomy): Eukaryota > Viridiplantae > Streptophyta > Magnoliopsida > Rosales > Elaeagnaceae > Hippophae > Hippophae gyantsensis. The sequence goes on along the minus strand of CM061035.1, from coordinate 30,446,610 downwards.
AATAATAAAACTTAAAACAAAAGATGATGCACAAAACAAACATTAAAATTGAGAAAAATTAAATACAACTCTTATATTTATGCTTAAAAATAATTAAAAATAAAACGCATAACACAAATAAATAATTAAAAATAAAACATATAACACACATAGTAAAACAATACTATAAGATAAAAAATAATAAAACTTAAAACAAAAGTTGATGCACAAAACAAACATTACAAGTGAGAAAAATTAAATACAAACTTTATGTGTATAAATAAAATAATTAAAAATAAAACATATAACACACAGTAAAAATACTATAAGATAAAGAATAATAAAACTTAAAACAAAAATTAATGCACAAAACATACAACACGCATAGTAAAACAATAAATAATAAAACTTAAAACAAAAGATAATCCACAAAACAAACATTACAATTAAGAAAAATTAAATACAACTCTTATATGTATGAATAAAAATAATTAAAAATAAAACACATAACACAAATAAATAATTAAAAATAAAACTTATAACACGCATAATAAAACAATACTATAAAATAGAGAATAATAAAACTTAAAAAAAAAGTTGATGCACAAAACAAACATTACAATTGATAAAAATAAAATACAAACCTTATGTGTATGAATAAAAATAATTAAAAATAAAATGCATAACAAATAAATAATTCAAAATAAAACGTATAACACATATAGTAAAACAATAAATAATAAAACTTAAAACAAAAAATGATGCACAAAACAAACATTACAATTGAGAAAAATTAAATACAAACCTTATGTGTATGAATAAAAATAATTAAAAATAAAATATATAACACAAATAAATAATTAAAAATAAAACATATAACACACATAGTAAAACAATAAATAATAAAACTTAAAACAAAAGATAATGCACAAAACAAACATTACAATTGAGAAAAATTAAATACAACTCTTATATGTATGAATAAAAATAAAACATACAACACAAATAGTAAAACAATATTATAAGATAAATAATAATAAAACTTAAAACAAAAGTTGATGCACAAAACGTACAACGCACATAGTAAAACAATAAATAATAAAACTTAAAACAAAAGATGATGCACAACACAAACATTACAATTGAGAAAAATTAAATACAACTCTTATGTGTATAGATAAAAACAATTAAAAATAAAACACATAATACAAGTAAATAATTAAAAATAAAATATATAACACACATAATAAAACAATACTATAAGATAAAGAATAATAAAACTTAAAACAAAAGTTGATGCAAAAAACAAACATTAGAATTGATAAAAATTATATACAAACCTTATGTGTATGAATAAAAATAATTAATAATAAAATGCATAACAAATAAATAATTAAAAATAAAACGTATAACACATATAGTAAAACATTAAATAATAAAACTTAAAACAAAAAATGATGCACAAAACAAACATTACAATTGAGAAAAATTAAATACAAACCTTATGTGTATGAATAAAAATAATTAAAAATAAAATATATAACACAAATAAATAATTAAAAATAAAACATATAACACACATAGTAAAACAATAAATAATAAAACTTAAAACAAAAGATGATGCACAACACAAACATTACAATTGAGAAAAATTAAATACAACTCTTATGTGTATAGATAAAAACAATTAAAAATAAAACACATAATACAAGTAAATAATTAAAAATAAAATATATAACACACATAATAAAACAATACTATAAGATAAAGAATAATAAAACTTAAAACAAAAGTTGATGCAAAAAACAAACATTAGAATTGATAAAAATTATATACAAACCTTATGTGTATAAATAAAAATAATTAATAATAAAATGCATAACAAATAAATAATTAAAAATAAAACATATAACACACAGTAAAACAATAAATAACAAAACTTAAAACAAAAAATGAGGCACAAAACAAACATTACAATTAAGAAAAATTAAATACAACTCTTATATGTATAAATAAAAATAATTAAAAATAAAACGCATAACACAAATAAATAATTAAAAATAAAACATATAACACACATAGTAAAACAATACTATAAGATAAATAATAATAAAACCTAAAACAAAAGTTGATGCACAAAACAAACATTACAATTGATAAAAATTAAATACAAACCTTATGTGTAAGAAAAACAATAATTAAAAATAAAATGCATAACAAATAAATAATTAAAAATAAAACGTATAACACATATAGTAAAACAATAAATAATAAAACTTAAAACAAAAGATGACACACAAAACAAACATTACAATTGAGAAAAATTAAATACAAACTTTCTGTATATATAAAATAATTAAAAATAAAACATATAACACACAGTAAAAAAATACTATAAAATAAAGAATAATAAAACTTAAAACAAAAATTAATGCACAAAACATACAACACGCATAGTAAAACAATAAATAATAAAACTTAAAACAAAAGATAATCCACAAAACAAACATTACAATTAAGAAAAATTAAATACAACTCTTATATGTATGAATAAAAATAATTAAAAATAAAACACATAATACTAACATTACAATTGATAAAAATTAAATACAAACCTTATGTGTATGAAAACAAATAATTAAAAATAAAATACATAACAAATAAATAATTAAAAATAAAACGTATAACACATATAGTAAAATAGTAAATAATAAAACTTAAAACAAAAGATGGTGCACAAAACAAACATTACAATTGAGAAAAATTAAATACAAACTTTATGTGGATAAATAAAAATAATTAAAAATAAAACATATAACACACAGTAAAAAAATACTATAAGATAAAGAATAATAAAACTTAAAACAAAAGTTGATGCACAAAACGTACAACACGCATAGTAAAACAATAACTAATAAAACTTAAAACAAAAGATAATCTACAAAACAAACATTACAATTAAGAAAAATTAAATACAACTCTTATATGTATGAATAAAAATAATTAAAAATAAAACACATAACACAAATAAATAATTAAAAATAAAACATATAACGCAGTTAGTAAAAAAATACTATAAGATAAAGAATAATAAAACCTAAAACAAATGTGGATGCACAAAACAAACATTAAAATTGATAAAAATTAAATACAAACCTTATATGTATGAATAAAAATAATTAAAAATAAAAATGCATAACAAATAAATAATTAAAAATAAAACGTATAACACATATTGTAAAACAATAAATTATAAAACTTAAAACAAAAGATGATACACAAAACAAACATTACAATTAAGAAAAATTAAATAAAACTCTTATATGTATTAATAAAAATAATTAAAAATAAAACACATAACACAAATAAATAATTAAAAATAAACCATATAACACACATAATAAAAAATAATATAAGATAGAGAATAATAAAACATAAAACAAAAGTTGATGCACAAAACAAACATTACAATTGATAAAAATAAAATGCAAACCTTATTTGTATGAATAAAAATTAAAAAAATAAAATGCATAACAAATGAATAATTAAAAATAAAACGTGTAACACATATAGTAAAACAATAAACAATACAACTTATAACAAAAAATGATGCACAAAACAAACATTACAATTGAGAAAAATTAAATACAAACTTTTGTGTATGAATAAAAATAATTAAAAATAAAATGCATAACAAATAAATAATTAAAAATAAAACGTGTAACACATATAGTAAAACAATAAATAATAAAACTTAAAACAAAAAATGATGCACGAAACAAACATTACAATTGAGAAAAATTAAATACAAACCTTATGTGTATGAATAAAAATAATTAAAAATAAAACGCATAACACAAATAAATAATTAAAAATAAAACATATAACACATATAGTAAAACAATATTATAAGATAAAGAATAATAAAATTTAAAACAAAAGTTGATGCACAAAACGTACAACACGCATAGTAAAACAATAAATAATAAAATCCACAAAACAAACATTACAATTAAGAAAAATTAAATACAACTCTTATATGTATGAATAAAAATAATTAAAAATAAAACACATAACACAAATAAATAATTAAAAATAGAACATATAACACACAAAATAAAACAATACTATAAGATAGAGAATAATAAAACCTAAAACAAAAGTTGATGCACAAAACAAACATTACAATTGAGAAAAATTAAATACAAAACTTATGTGTATAAATAAAAATAATTAAAAATAAAACATATAACACACAGTAAAAAAACACTATAAGATAAAGAATAATACAACTTTAAACAAAATTGATGCACAAAACAAACATTACAATTGATAAAAATTAAATACAAACATTATGTGTATGAATAAAAATAATTAATAATAAAATTCATTACAATTAAAAATAAAACGAATAACACACATAGTAAAACAATAAATAATAAAACTAAAAACAAAAGATGATCCACAAAACAAACATTACAATTGAGAAAAATTAAATACAACTCTTATATGTATAAATAAAAATAATTAAAAATAAAACGCATAATACAAATAAATAATTAAAAATAAAACATATAACACACATAGTAAAACAATACTATAAGATAGAGAATAATAAAACTTAAAACAAAAGTTAATGCATAAAACAAACATTACAATTGATAAAAATGAAATACAAACCTTATGTGTATGAATAAAAATAATTAAAAATAAAATACATAACAAATAAATAATTAAAAATAAAACGTATAACACATATAGTAAAACAATAAATAACAAAACTTAAAACAAAAGATGATGCACAAAACAAACATTACAATTGAGAAAAATTAAATACAAAACTTATGTGTATAAATAAAAATAATTAAAAATAAAACGCATAACACAAATAAATAATTAAAAATAAAACATATAACACATATAGTAAAACAATACTATAAGATAAAAAATAATAAAACTTAAAACAAAAGTTAATGCACAAAACGTATAACACACATAATAAAAAAATAAATAAGAAAACTAAAAACAAAAGATGATCCACAAATAAAAACATTACAATTGAGAAAAATTAAATACAACTCTTATATGTAAGAATAAAAATAATTAAAAATAAAACGCATAACACAAATAAATAATTAAAAATAAAACATATAACACACACAGTAAAAAAATACTATAAGATAAAGAATAATAAAACTTAAAACAAAAGTTGATGCAAAAAACAAACATTACAATTGATAAAAATTAAATACAAACATTATGTGTATGTATAAAAAAAATTAAAAATAAAATGCATAACAAATAAATAATTAAAACAAAAACATATAACACATAGTAAAACAATAAATAATAAAACTTAAAACAAAAGATGATACACAAAACAAACATTACAATTGAGAAAAATTAAATACTCTTATATGTATGAATAAAAATAATTAAAAATAAAACACATAACACAAATAAATAATTAAAAATAAAACATATAACACAAAGTAAAACAATAGTATAAGATAAAAAATAATAAAACTTAAAACAAAAGTTGATGCACAAAACAAACATTACAATTGATAAAAATTAAATACAAACCTTATGTGTATGAATAAAAATAATTAAAAATAAAATACATAACAAATAAATAATTAAAAATAAAACGTATAACACATATAGTAAAACAATAAATAATAAAACTTAAAACAAAAGATGATGCACAAAACAAACATTACAATTGAGAAAGATTAAATACAAACTTTATGTGGATAAAACAAATAATTAAAATTAAACATATAACACACATTGTAAAAAATACTATAAGATAAAAATAATAAAATTTAAAACAAAAGTTGATGCACAAAACGTACAACACGCATAGTAAAACAAAAAATGATGCACAAAACAAACATTACAATTGAGAAAAATTAAATACAACTCCTATATGTATGAATAAAAATAATTAAAAATAAAACACATAACACAAATAAATAATTAAAAATAAAACATATAACCCAGTTAGTAAAACAATACTATAAGATAAAGAATAATAAAACCTAAAACAAAAGAAGATGCACAAAACAAACATTAAAATTGATAAAAATTAAATACAAACCTTATGTGTATGAATAAAAATAATTAAAAATAAAAATGCATAACAAATAAATAATTAAAAATAAAACGTATAACGTATAACACATATAGTAAAACAATAAATAATAAAACTTAAAACAAAAGATAATCCACAAAACAAACATTACAATTAAGAAAAATTAAATACAACTCTTATATGTATGAATACAAATAATTAAAAATAAAACACATAACACAAATAAATAATTAAAAATAAACCATATAACACACATAATAAAACAATACTATAAGATAGAGAATAATAAAACATAAAACAAACATTACAATTGATAAAATAAAAATACAAAACTTATGTGTATGAATAAAAATAATTAAAAATAAAATGCATAACAAATAAATAATTAAAAATAAAACGTGTAACAAATATAGTAAAACAATAAATAATAAAACTTAAAACAAAAAATGATGCACGAAACAAACATTACAATTGAGAAAAATTAAATACAAACCTTATGTGTATGAATAAAAATAATTAAAAATAAAATGCATAACAAATAAATAATTAAAAATAAAACGTGTAACACATATAGTAAAACAATAAATAATAAAACTTAAAACAAAAAATGATGCACGAAACAAACATTACAATTGAGAAAAATTAAATACAAACCTTATGTGTATGAATAAAAATAATGAAAAACAAAACACATAAGACAAATAAATAATTAAAAATAAAACATATAACACATATAGTAAGACAATATTATAAGATAAAGAATAATAAAATTTAAAACAAAAGTTGATGCACAAAAGGTACAACACGCATAGTAAAACAATAAATAATAAAACTTAAAACAAAAAATGATGCACAAAACAAACATTACAATGAAGAAAAATTAAATACAACTCTTATATGTATAAATAAAAATAATTAAAAATAAAACACATAACACAAATAAATAATTAAAAATAAAACATATAACACACAAAATAAAACAATACTATAAGATAGAGAATAATAAAACCTAAAACAAAAGTTGATGCACAAAACAAACATTACAATTGAGAAAAATTAAATACAAAACTTATGTGTATAAATAAAAATAATTAAAAATAAAACATATAACACACAGTAAAAAAACACTATAAGATAAAGAATAATACAACTTTAAACAAAATTGATGCACAAAACAAACATTACAATTGATAAAAATTAAATACAAACATTATGTGTATGAATAAAAATAATTAATAATAAAATTCATAACAAATAAATAATTAAAAATAAAACGAATGACACACATAGTAAAACAATAAATAATAAAACTAAAAACAAAAGATGATCCACAAAACAAACATTACAATTGAGAAAAATTAAATACAACTCTTATATGTATGAATAAAAATAATTAAAAATAAAACGCATAACACAAATAAATAATTAAAAATAAAACAATACTATAAGATAGAGAATAATAAAACTTAAAACAAAAGTTGATGCACAAAACAAACATTACAATTGATAAAAATTAAATACAAACCTTATGTGTATGAATAAAAATAATTAAAAATAAAATACATAACAAATAAATAATTAAAAATAAAACGTATAACACATATAGTAAAACAATAAATAACAAAACTTAAAACAAAAGATGATGCACAAAACAAACATTACAATTGAGAAAAATTAAATACAAAACTTATGTGTATAAATAAAAATAATTAAAAATAAAACACAAAACACAAATAAATAATGAAAAATAAAACATATAACACATATAGTAAAACAATATTATAAGATAAAGAATAATAAAACTTAAAACAAAAGTTGATGCACAAAACGTATAACACATATAGAAAAACAATAAATAATAAAACTTAAAACAAAAGATGATCCACAAAACAAACATTAAAATTGAGAAAATTTAAATACAACTCTTATATGTATGAATAAAAATAATTAAAAATAAAACGCATAACACAAATAAATAATTAAAAATAAAACATATAACACACATAGTAAAACAATACTATAAGATAAAAAATAATAAAACTTAAAACAAAAGTTGATGCAAAAAAAAATTACAATTAATAAAAATTAAATACAAACCTTATGTGTATTAATAAAAATAATTAAAAATAAAACATATAACACAAATAGTAAAACAATACTATAAGATAAAGAATAATAAAACTTAAAACAAAAGTTGATGCCCAAACAAAAATTACAATTGAGAAAAATTAAATACAACTCTTATATGTATGAATAAAAATAATTAAAAATAAAACATATAACACATATAGTAAAACAATATTATAAGATAAAGAATAATAAAACTTAAAACAAAAGTTGATGCACAAAACGTATAACACACATAGTAAAACAATAAATAATAAAACTTAAAACAAAATATGATTCACAAAACAAACATTACAATTGAGAAAAATTAAATAAAACTCTTATATGTATGAATAAAAATAATTAAAAATAAAACGCAAAACACAAATAAATAATTAAAAATAAAACATATAACACATATAGTAAAACAATATTATAAGATAAAGAATAATAAAACTTAAAACAAAAGTTGATGCACAAAACGTACAACACACATAGTAAAACAATAAATAATAAAACTTAAAACAAAAGATGATCCACAAAACAAACATTACAATTGAGAAAAATTAAATACAACTCTTATATGTATGAATAAAAATAATTAAAAATAAAACACATAACACAAATAAATAATTAAAAATAAAACATATTACACACATAATAAAACAATAGTATAAGATAAAAAATAATAAAACTTAAAACAAAAGTGGATGCAAAAAACAAACATTACAATTGATAAAATTTAAATACAAACCTTATGTGTATGAATAAAAATAATTAAAAATAAAACGCATAACAAATAAATAATTAAAAATAAAACTTATAACACATATAGTAAAACAATAAATAATAAAACTTAAAACAAAAGATGATGCACAAAACAAACATTACAATTGAGAAAAATTAAATACAAATCTTATGTGTATAAATAAAAATAATTAAAAATAACACATCACACATATAATAAAACAATAATATCATATAAATAAACAATTTTTAGCAACTCATATATAAAATAAATAACAAATATATAAAAAATTATAAAACTTTTAATTAAAATCTGCATGTAAAATGTGTGAACATTATTATAGATAAAAATAATTAAATATAGCATACAAAACACACATTAAAACAATACTACCACATAAATAAAAACATTTGCATAAAATTTAATTAAACTTAAAACAAAAGATGCACAACAAACGTTACAATTTGTAATTATTAAATACAAATCTTATGTGTACAAATAAAAATATTGAAAAATAAAACACATAACACAAATAAATAATTAAAAATAAAATGTATAACACACATAGTAAAACAATACTATAAGATAGAGAATAATAAAACTTAAAACAAAAGTTGATGCACAAAACAAACATTACAATTGATAAAAATTAAATACAAACCTTATGTGTATGAATAAAAATAATTAAAAATAAAACGCATAACAAATAAATAATTAAAAATAAAACATATAACACACATAGTAAAACAATAAATAATAAAACTTAAAACAAAAAATGATCCACAAAACAAACATTACAATTGAGAAAAATTAAATACAACTCTTATATGTATGAATAAAAATAATTAAAAATAAAACACATAACACAAATAAATAATTAAAAATAAAACATCGAACACAAAGTAAAACAATAGTATAAGATAGAGAATAATAAAACTTAAAACAAAAGTTGATGCACAAAACAAACATTACAATTGATAAAAATTAAATACAAACCTTATGTGTATGAATAAAAATAATTAAAAATAAAACGCATAACAAATAAATAATTAAAAATAAAACATATAACACATATAGTAAAACAATAAATAACAAAACTTAAAACAAAAAATGATTCACAAAACAAACATTACAATTGAGAAAAATTAAATACAACTCTTATATGTATGAATAAAAATAATTAAAAATAAAACAATATTATAAGATAGAGAATAATAAAACTTAAAACAAAAGTTGATGCACAAAACAAACATTACAAATGATAAAAATTAAATACAAACCTTATGTGTATGAATAAAAATAATTAAAAATAAAACGCATAACAAATAAATAATTAAAAATAAAACATATAACACACATAGTAAAACAATAAATAATAAAACTTAAAACAAAAAATGATGCACAAAACAAACATTACAATTGAGAAAAATTAAATACAACTCTTATATGTATGAATAAAAATAATTAAAAATAAAACACATAACACAAATAAATAATTAAAAATAAAAAATATAACACAGAAAATAAAACAATACTATAAGATAGAGAATAATAAAACTTAAAACAAAAGTTGATGCACAAAACAAACATTACAATTGATAAAAATTAAATACAAACATTATGGGTATGAATAAAAATAATTAAAAATAAAACGCATAACAAATAAATAATTAAAAATAAAACGTATAACACATATAGTAAAACAATAAATAATAAAACTGAAAACAAAAGATGATGCACAAAACAAACATTACAATTGAGAAAAATTAAATACAAACTTTATGTGTATAAATAAAAATAATTAAAAATAAAACATATAACACACAGTAAAAAAATACTATAAGATAAAGAATAATAAAACTTAAAACAAAAGTTGATGCACAAAACGTACAACACGCATAGTAAAACAATAAATAATAAAACTTAAAACAAAATATAATCTACAAAACAAACATTACAATTAAGAAAAATTAAATACAACTCTTATATGTATGAATAAAAATAATTAAAAATAAAACACATAACACAAATAAATAATTAAAAATAAACCATATAACACACATAACGAAAGAATACTATAAGATAGAGAATAATAAAACATAAAACAAAAGTTGATGCACAAAACAAACATTACAATTGATAAAAATAAAATACAAACCTTATGTGTATGAATAAAAATAATTAAAAATAAAATGCATAACAAATAAATAATTAAAAATAAAACGTGTAACACATATAGTAAAACAATAAACAATACAACTTATAACAAAAAATGATGCACAAAACAAACATTAGAATTGAGAAAAATTAAATACAAACTTTTGTGTATGAATAAAAATAATTAAAAATAAAGCATATAACACAAATAGTAAAAGAATACTATAAGATAAAGAATAATAAAACTTAAAAGATGCCCAAACAAAAATTACAATTGAGAAAAATTAAATACAACTCTTATATGTATGAATAAAAATAATTAAAAATAAAACATATAACACATATAGTAAAACAATATTATAAGATAAAGAATAATAAAACTTAAAACAAAAGTTGATGCACAAAACGTATAACACACATAGTAAAACAATAAATAATAAAACTTAAAACAAAAGATGATTCACAAAACAAACATTACAATTGAGAAAAATTAAATACAACTCTTATATGTATGAATAAAAATAATTAAAAATAAAACGCATAACATAAATAAATAATTAAAAATAAAACATATAACACACATAGTAAAACAATACTATAAGATAAAGAATAATAAAACTTAAAACAAAAGTTGATGCACAAAACAAACATTACAATTGATAAAATCTAAATACAAACCTTATGTGTATGAATAAAAATAATTAAAAATAAAATGTATAACAAATAAATAATTAAAAATAAAACGTATAACACACATAGTAAAACAATAAATAATAAAACTTAAAACAAAAGATGATGCACAAAACACACATTACAATTGAGAAAAATTAAATACAACACTTATATATCACTAAAAATAATTAAAAATAACACATAACACATATAATAAAACGATAGTATCATATATATAAACAATTTTTAACAACTCGTATATAAAATAAATAACAAATATATAAAGAATTGTAAAACTTTTAATTAAAACCTGTATGTAAAATGAGTGAACATTATTATAGATAAAAACAATTAAAAATAGCATACATAACACACATTAAAACAATATTATCACATAAATAAACAATATTTATATAAAGTTTAATTAAACTTAAAACAAAAGATGGACACCAAACGTTACAATTGAGAAAAATTAAATACAACTCTTATATATATGAATAAAAACAATTAAAAATAAAACACATAATACAAGTAAATAATTAAAAACAAAACATATAACACACATAGTAAAACAATACTATAAGATAAAGAATAATAAAACTTAAAACAAAAGTTGATGCAAAAAACAAACATTAGAATTGATAAAAATTATATACAAACCTTATGTGTATGAATAAAAATAATTAAAAATAAAATGTATAACAAATAAATAATTAAAAATAAAACGTATAACACACATAGTAAAACAATAAATAATAAAACTTAAAAAAAAGATGATGCACAAAACAAACATTACAATTGATAAAAATTAAATACAACTCTTATATATATGAATAAAACTAATTAAAAATACAACGCATAAAATACATAATAAAACAATAATATCATATAAAGAAACAATTTTTAGCAACTCATATATACAATAAATAACAAATATATAAAGAATTATAAAACTTTTAATTAAAATCTGCATGTAAAATGTGTGAACATTATTATAGATAAAAATAATTAAAAATAGCATACATAACACACATTAAAACAATACTATTAGATAAATAAAAACATTTACATAAAGTTTAATTAAACTTAAAACAAAAGATGCACCACAAACGTTACAATTGGTAATTATTAAATACAAATCTTATGTGAATGAATAAAAATAATTAAAAATAAAACGCATAACACAAATAAATAATTAAAAATAAAACGTATAACACACATAGTAAAACAATACTATAAGATAAAGAATAATAAAACTTAAAACAAAAAATAATGCACAAAACAAACATTACAATTGATAAAAATTAAATACAAATCTTATGTGTATGAATAAAAATAATTAAAAATACAACGCAGAACACAAATAAATAATTAAAAATAAAACGTATAACACAAAACATACAAACAATAGTAAAACAATAAATAATAAAACATAAAACAAAAGTTGATGCACAAAACAAACATTACAATTGAGAAAAATTAAATACAACTCTTATATGTATGAATAAAAATAATTAAAAATAAAACACAATACAAATAAATAATTAAAAATAAACCATATAACACACATAGTAAAACAATACTATAAGATAAAAAATAATAAAACTTAAAACAAAAGTTGATGCAAAAAAAAAATTACAATTAATAAAAATTAAATACAAACCTTATGTGTATTAATAAAAATAATTAAAAATAAAATGCATAACAAATAAATAATTAAAAATAAGTATAACACATATAGTAAAACAATAAATAATAAAACTTAAAACAAAAGATGATGCACAAAACAAACATTACAATTGAGAAAAATTAAATACAAAACTTATGTGTATAAATAAAAATAATTAAAAATAAAACGCATAACACAAATAAATAATTAAAAATAAAACATATAACACACATATTAAAACAATACTATAACATAAAGAATAATAAAACTTAAAACAAAAGTTGATGCACAAAACAAACATTACAATTGATAAAATCTAACTACAAACCTTATGTGTATAAATAAAAATAATTAATAATAAAATCCATAACAAATAAATAATTAAAAAAAAAACATATAAAACATATAGTAAAACAATAAATAATAAAACTTAAAACAAAAGATGATGCACAAAACAAACATTACAATTGAGAAAAATTAAATACAAACTCTTATATGTATAAATAAAAATAATTAAAAATAAAACATATAACACACAGTAAAAAAATACTATAAGATAAAGAATAATAAAACTTAAAACAAAAATTAATGCACAAAACATACAACACGCATAGTAAAACAATAAATAATAAAACTTATAACAAAAGATGCCACAAAACAAACGTTACAATTGGTAATTATTAAATACAAATCTTATGTGAATGAATAAAAATAATTAAAAATAAAATGCATAACACAAATAAATAATTAAAAATAAAATGTATAACATAAATAGTAAAACAATACTATAAGATAAAGAATAATAAAACTTAAAACAAAAAATAATGCACAAAACAAACATTACAATTGATAAAAATTAAATACAAATCTTATGTGTATGAATTAAAATAATTAAAAATACAATGCATAACACAAATAAATAATTAAAAATAAAACGTATAACACATATAGTAAAACAATACTCTTAGATAAAGAATAATAAAACTTAAAACAAAAGATGATGCACAAAACAAACATTACAATTGATAAAAATTAAATACAACTCTTATGTGTATCAATAAAAATAATTAAAAATAAAACATATAACACACATTAAAAAAATACTATAAGATAAAGAATAATAAAACTTTAAACAAAAATTGATACACAAAACAAACATTACAATTGATAAAAATTAAATACAAACCTTATGTGTATGAATAAAAATAATTAATAATAAAATGCATAACAAATAAATAATTAAAAATAAAACATATAACACACACAGTAAAACAATAAATAATAAAACTTAAAACAAAAGATGATCCACAAAACAAACATTACAATTGAGAAAAATTAAATACTCTTATATATATGAATAAAAATAATTAAAAATAAAACACATAACACAAATAAATAATTAAAAATAAAAAATATAACACAATAAAACAATACTATAAGATAAAAAATAATAAAACTTAAAACAAAAGTTGATGCACAAAACAAACATTACAATTGAGAAAAATTAAATACAAACCTTATGTGTATGAATAAAAATAATTAAAAATAAAATGTATAACAAATAAATAATTAAAAATAAAACGTATAACACATATAGTAAAACAATAAATAATAAAACTTAAAACAAAAGATGATGCACAAAACAAACATTACAATTGAGAAAAATTAAATAAAAATATTATATGTATGAATAAAAATGATTAAAAATAACACATAACACATATAATAAAACGATAATATCATATAAATAAACAATTTTTAACAACTCGTATATAAAATAAATAACAAATATATAAAGAATTGTAAAACTTTTAATTAAAATCTGTATGTAAAATGTGTGAACATTATTATAGATAAAAATAATTAAAAATAGCATACATAACACACATTAAAACAATATTATCACATAAATAAACAATATTTATATAAAGTTTAATTAAACTTAAAACAAAAGATGGACACCAAACGTTACAATTGGTAATTATTAAATACAAATCTTATGTGTATTGATAAAAATAATTAAAAATAAAACACATAACACAAATAAATAATTAAAAATAAAACATATAACACACATAGTAAAACAATACTATAAGATAAAGAATAATAAAACTTAAAACAAAAGTTGATGCAAAAAACAAACATTACAATTGATAAAAATTAAATACAAACCTTATGTGTATGAATAAAAATAATTAAAAATAAAACGCATAACAAATAAATAATTAAAAATAAAACATATAACACACATAGTAAAACAATAAATAATAAAACTTAAAACAAAAGATGATTCACAAAACAAACATTACAATTGAGAAAAATTAAATACAACTCTTATATGTATGAATAAAAATAATTAAAAATAAAACGCATAACATAAATAAATAATTAAAAATAAAACATATAACACACATAGTAAAACAATACTATAAGATAAAGAATAATAAAACTTAAAACAAAAGTTGATGCCCAAACAAAAATTACAATTGAGAAAAATTAAATACAACTCTTATATGTATGAATAAAAATAATTAAAAATAAAACGCATAACACAAATAAATAATTAAAAATAAAACATATAACACATATAGTAAAACAATATTATAAGATAAAGAATAATAAAACTTAAAACAAAGTTGATGCACAAAACGTATAACACACATAGTAAAACAATAAATAATAAAACTTAAAACAAAAGATGATCCATAAAACAAACATTACAATTGAGAAAAATTAAATACAACTCTTATATGTATGAATAAAAATAATTAAAAATAAAATGCATAACACAAATAAATAATTAAAAATAAAACATATAACACACATAGTAAAACAATACTATAAGATAGAGAATAATAAAACTTAAAACAAAAGTTGATGCACAAAACAAACATTACAATTGATAAAAATTAAATACAAACCTTATGTGTATGAATAAAAATAATTAAAAATAAAACGCATAACAAATAAATAATTAAAAATAAAACATATAACACACATAGTAAAACAATAAATAATAAAACTTAAAACAAAAGATGATGCACAAAACAAACATTACAATTGAGAAAAATTAAATACAACTCTTATATGTATGAATAAAAATAATTAAAAATAAAACGCATAACACAAATAAATAATTAAAAATAAAACATATAACACATATAGTAAAACAATATTATAAGATAAAGAATAATAAAATTTAAAACAAAAGTTGATGCACAAAACGTACAACACGCATAGTAAAACAATAAATAACAAAACTTAAAACAAAAAATGATGCACAAAACAAACATTACAATTGAGAAAAATTAAATACAACTCTTATATGTATGAATAAAAATAATTAAAAATAAAACGCATAACACAAATAAATAATTAAAAATAAAACATATAACACACATAGTAAAACAATACTATAAGATAAAGAATAATAAAACTTAAAACAAAAAATAATGCACAAAACAAAAATTACAATTGATAAAAATTAAATACAAAACTTATGTGTATGAATAAAAATAATTAAAAATAAAACGCATCACAAATAAATAATTAAAAATAAAACATATAACACACATAGTAAAACAATAAATAATAAAACTTAAAACAAAAGATGATGCACAAAACAAACATTACAATTGAGAAAAATTAAATACAAACCTTATATGTATAAATAAAAATAATTAAAAATAAAACATATAACACACATAGTAAAACAATACTATAAGATAAAGAATAATAAAACTTAAAACAAAAGTTGATGCAAAAAACAAACATTACAATTGATAAAAATTAAATACAAACCTTATGTGTATGAATAAAAATAATTAAAAATAAAACGCATAACAAATAAATAATTAAAAATAAAACATATAACACACATAGTAAAACAATAAATAATAAAACTTAAAACAAAAGATGATCCACAAAACAAACATTACAATTAAGAAAAATAAAATACAACTCTTATATATGAATAAAAATAATTAAAAATAAAACACAATACAAATAAATAATTAAAAATAAAACATATAACACATAGTAAAACAATATTATAAGATAAAGAATAATAATACTTAAAACAAAAGTTGATGCACAAAACAAACATTACAATTGATAAAAATAAAAAAAAAAACCTTATCTGTATGAATAAAAATAATTAAAAATAAAATGTATAAGAAATAAATAATTAAAAATAAAACGTATAACACACATAGTAAAATAATAAATAATAAAACTTAAAACAAAATATGATGCACAAAACAAAAATTACAATTGATAAAAATTTAATACAAATGTTACATGTATAAATAAATATAAATAAAAATACAACACATAAAACACAAAATAAAACAATTATATCATATAAATAAACAATTTTTAGCAACTCATATATACAATAAATAACAAATATATAAAGAATTATAAAACTTTTAATTAAAATCTGCATGTAAAATGTGTGAACATTATTATAGATAAAAATAATTAAATATAGCATACATAACACACATTAAAACAATACTATCACATAAATAAAAACATTTGCATAAAATTTAATTAAACTTAAAACAAAAGATGCACAACAAACGTTACAATTGGTAATTATTAAATACAAATCTTATGTGTACAAATAAAAATATTGAAAAATAAAACACATAACACAAATAAAT
The DNA here is from genome assembly GCA_030763125.1 of Hippophae gyantsensis. Taxonomy (NCBI): domain Eukaryota; kingdom Viridiplantae; phylum Streptophyta; class Magnoliopsida; order Rosales; family Elaeagnaceae; genus Hippophae; species Hippophae gyantsensis. The sequence continues at coordinate 30,428,515 of CM061035.1, read as the reverse complement.
AATTAAAAATAAAATGTATAACACACATAGTAAAACAATACTATAAGATAAAGAATAATAAAACTTAAAACAAAAGATGATGCACAAAACAAACATTACAATTGATAAAAATTAAATACAACCCTTATGTGTATGAATAAAAATAATTAAAAATAAAACGGATAACAAATAAATAATTAAAAATAAAACGTATAACACACATAGTAAAACAATACTATTAGATAAAAAATAATAAAACTTAAAACAAAAGATGATGCACAAAACAAACATTACAATTGATAAAAATTAAATACAACTCTTATATATATGAATAAAAATAATTAAAAATAAAACCCATAAAATAAATAAATAATTAAAAATAAAACATATAACACACATAGTAAAAAAATACTATAAGATAGAGAATAATAAAACTTAAAACAAAAGTTGATGCACAAAACAAACATTACAATTGAGAAAAATTAAATACAACTCTTATATGTATGAATAAAAATAATTAAAAATAAAACGCATAACACAATAAATAATTAAAAATAAAACATATAACACATATAATAAAACAATATTATAAGATAAAGAATAATAAAACTTAAAACAAAGTTGATACACAAAACGTATAACACACATAGTAAAACAATAAATAATAAAACTTAAAACAAACGATGATCCACAAAACAAACATTACAATTGAGAAAAATTAAATACTCTTATATGTATGAATAAAAATAATTAAAAATAAAACACATAACACAAATAAATAATTAAAAATAAAACATATAACACAAAGTAAAACAATAGTATAAGATAAAAAATAATAAAACTTAAAACAAAAGTTGATGCAAAAAACAAACATTACAATTGATAAAAATTAAATACAAACCTTATGTGTATAAATAAAAATAATTAAAAATAAAACGCATAACAAATAAATAATTAAAAATAAAACATATAACACACATAGTAAAACAATAAATAATAAAACTTAAAACAAAAGATGATCCACAAAACAAACATTACAATTGAGAAAAATTAAATACAACTCTTATATGTATGAATAAAAATAATTAAAAATAAAACGCATAACACAAATAAATAATTAAAAATAAAACATATAACACACATAGTAAAACAATACTATAAGATAGAGAATAATAAAACTTAAAACAAAAGTTGATGCACAAAACAAACATTACAATTGATAAAAATTAAATACAAACCTTATGTGTATGAATAAAAATAATTAAAAATAAAACGCATAACAAATAAATAATTAAAAATAAAACATATAACACACATAGTAAATACAATAAATAATAAAACTTAAAACAAAAGATGATGCACAAAACAAACATTACAATTGAGAAAAATTAAATACAAATCTTATATATAAATAAAAATAATTAAAAATAACACATAAAACACATAATAAAACAATAATATCATATAAATAAACAATTTTTAGCAACTCATATATACAATAAATAACAAATATATAAACAATTATAAAACTTTTAATTAAAATCTTCATGTAAAATGTGTGAACATTATTATAGATAAAAATAATTAAAAATAGCATACATAACACACATTAAAACAATACTATCAGATAAATAAAAACATTTACATAAAGTTTAATTAAACTTAAAACAAAAGATGCACCACAAACGTTACAATTGGTAATTATTAAATACAAATCTTATGTGAATGAATAAAAATAATTAAAAATAAAACGCATAACACAAATAAATAATTAAAAATAAAACATATAACACACATAGTAAAACAATACTATAAGATAAAGAATAATAAAACTTAAAACAAAAGATGATGCACAAAACAAACATTACAATTGATAAAAATTAAATACAAATCTTATGTGTATGAATAAAAATAATTAAAAATAAAATGCATAACACAAATAAATAATTAAAAATAAAACATATAACACACATAGTAAAACAATAAATAATAAAACTTAAAACAAAAGATGATTCACAAAACAAACATTACAATTAAGAAAAATTAAATACAACTCTTATATGTATGAATAAAAATAATTAAAAATAAAACGCATAACACAAATAAATAATTAAAAATAAAACATATAACACACATAGTAAAACAATACTATAAGATAAATAATAATAAAACTTAAAACAAAAGTTGATGCACAAAACAAACATTACAATTGATAAAAATTAAATACAAACCTTATGTGTATGAATAAAAATAATTAAAAATAAAATGTATAACAAATAAATAATTAAAAATAAAACATATAACACACATAGTAAAACAATAAATAATAAAACTTAAAACAAAAGATGATGCACAAAACAAACATTACAATTGAGAAAAATTAAATACAAATCTTATGTGTATAAATAAAAATAATTAAAAATAACACATAACACATATAATAAAACAATAATATCATATAAATAAACAATTTTTAACAACTCGTATATAAAATAAATAACAAATATATAAAGAATTGTAAAACTTTTAATTAAAATCTGTATGTAAAATGTGTGAACATTATTATAGATAAAAATAATTAAAAATAGCATACATAACACACATTAAAACAATATTATCACATAAATAAACAATATTTATATAAAGTTTAATTAAACTTAAAACAAAAGATGGACACCAAACGTTACAATTGGTAATTATTAAATACAAATCTTATGTTTATGAATAAAAATAATTAAAAATAAAACATATAATACAAATAAATAATTAAAAATCAAACGTATAACACACATAGTAAAACAATACTATAAGATAAAGAATAATAAAACTTAAAACAAAAGTTGATGCAAAAAACAAACATTACAATTGATAAAAATTAAATACAAACCTTATGTGTATGAATAAAAATAATTAAAAATAAAACGCATAACAAATAAATAATTAAAAATAAAACATATAACACACATAGTAAAACAATAAATAATAAAACTTAAAACAAAAGATGATTCACAAAACAAACATTACAATTGAGAAAAATTAAATAAAACTCTTATATGTATGAATAAAAATAATTAAAAATAAAACGCATAACATAAATAAATAATTAAAAATAAAACATATAACACACATAGTAAAACAATACTATAAGATAAAGAATAATAAAACTTAAAAGATGCCCAAACAAAAATTACAATTGAGAAAAATTAAATACAACTCTTATATGTATGAATAAAAATAATTAAAAATAAAACGCATAACACAATAAATAATTAAAAATAAAACATATAACACATATAATAAAACAATATTATAAGATAAAGAATAATAAAACTTAAAACAAAGTTGATGCACAAAACGTATAACACACATAGTAAAACAATAAATAATAAAACTTAAAACAAAAGATGATCCATAAAACAAACATTACAATTGAGAAAAATTAAATACAACTCTTATATGTATGAATAAAAATAATTAAAAATAAAACGCATAACACAAATAAATAATTAAAAATAAAACAATACTATAAGATAGAGAATAATAAAACTTAAAACAAAAGATGATGCACAAAACAAACATTACAATTGAGAAAAATTAAATACAAACCTTATATGTATAAATAAAAATAATTAAAAATAAAACATATAACACACAGTAAAAAAATACTATAAGATAAAGAATAATAAAACTTTAAACAAAATTTGATGCACAAAACAAACATTACAATTGATAAAAATTAAATACAAACCTTATGTGTATGAATAAAAATAATTAATAATAAAATGCATAACAAATAAATAATTAAAAATAAAACGTATAACACACAGTAAAACAATAAATAATAAAACTTAAAACAAAAGATAATCCACAAAACAAACATTAAAATTGGGAAAAATTAAATACAACTTTTATATGTATGAATAAAAATAATTAAAAATAAAACGCATAACACGAATAAATAATCAAAAAATAAAACATATAACACACATAGTAAAACAATACAATAAGATAAAAAATAATAAAACTTAAAACAAAAGTTTATGCAAAAAACAAACATTACAATTAATAAAAATTAAATACAAACCTTATGTGTATGAATAAAAATAATTAAAAATAAAACGCATAACAAATAAATAATTAAAAATAAAAAATATAAAACACAAACTAAAAAAATATTATAAGATAAAGAATAATAAAACTTAAAACAAAAGTTGATGCACAAAACGTACAACACACATAGTAAAAGAATAAATAATAAAACTTAAAACAAAAAATGATGCACAAAACAAACATTACAATTGAGAAAAATTAAATACAAGTCTTATATGTATAAATAAAAAAAATTAAAAATAAAACACATAACTCAAACAAATGATTAAAAATAAAACCTAGTACACACGTAATGAAACAATACTATAAGATAAAGAATAATAAAACTAAAAACAAAAAGTTGATGCACAAAACAAACATTACAATTGATAAAAATTAAATACAAACCTTATGTGTATGAATAAAAATAATTAATAATAAAATGCATAACAAATAAATAATTAAAAATAAAACGTATAACACACAGTAAAACAATAAATAATAAAACTTAAAACAAAAAATGATGCACAAAACAAACATTACAATTGAGAAAAATTAAATACAACTCTTATATGTAAGAATAAAAATAATTAAAAATAAAACGCATAACACAAATAAATAATTAAAAATAAAACATATAACACACATAGTAAAACAATACTATAAGATAAATAATAATAAAACTTAAAACAAAAGTTGATGCACAAAACAAACATTACAATTGATAAAAATTAAATACAAACCTTATGTGTATGAATAAAAATAATTAAAAATAAAACGCATAACAAATAAATAATTAAAAATAAAACATATAACACACATAGTAAAACAATAAATAATAAAACTTAAAACAAAAGATGATCCACAAAACAAACATTACAATTGAGAAAAAATAAATACAAACTCTTATTTGTATGAATAAAAATAATTAAAAATAAAACGCATAACACAAATAAATAATTAAAAATAAAACGTATAACACACATAGTAAAACAATACTATAAGATAAAGAATAATAAAACTTAAAACAAAAGATGATGCACAAAACAAACATTACAATTGATAAAAATTAAATACAAATCTTATGTGTATGAATAAAAATAATTAAAAATAACATACATAACACACATAATAAAACAATAATATCATATAAATAAACAATTTTTAGCAACTCATATATACAATAAATAACAAATATATAAAGAATTGTAAATTTGTTTAATTAAAATGTGTGAACATTATTATAGATAAAAATAATTAGAAATAGCATACATAACACACATTAAAACAATATTATCACATAAATAAACAACATTTGCATAAAATTTAATTAAACTTAAAACAAAAGATGCACAACAAACGTTACAATTGGTAATTATTAAATACAAATCTTATGTGTACAAATAAAAATATTGAAAAATAAAACACATAACACAAATAAATAATTAAAAATAAAATGTATAACACACATAGTAAAACAATACTATAAGATAAAGAATAATAAAACTTAAAACAAAAGATAATGCAAAAACAAACATTACAATTGATAAAAATTAAATACAAATCTTATGTGTATGAATAAAAATAATTAAAAATAAAACGTATAACAAATAAATAATTAAAAATAAAACGTATAACACAAGTAGTAAAACAATACTATAAGATAAAGAATAATAAAACATAAAACAAAAGATGACCCACAAAACAAACATTACAATTGATAAAAATTAAATACAACTCTTATATGTATGAATAAAAATAATTAAAAAAAACGCATAACATAAATAAATAATTAAAAATAAAACATATAACACACATAGTAAAAAAATACTATAAGATAAATAATAATAAAACTTAAAACAAAAGTTGATGCACAAAACAAACATTACAATTGATAAAATCTAAATACAAACCTTATGTGTATGAATAAAAATAATTAAAAATAAAATGTATAACAAATAAATAATTAAAAATAAAACGTATAACACACATAGTAAAACAATAAATAATAAAACTTAAAACAAAAGATGATGCACAAAACAAACATTACAATTGAGAAAAATTAAATACAAACCTTATGTGTATGAATAAAAATAATTAAAAATAAAACCGATCACAAATAAATAATTAAAAAAAAACATATAACAAACATAGTAAAAAAATACTATAAGATAAAGAATAATAAAATTTAAAACAAAAGTTGATGCACAAAACGCATATACACACATAGTAAAACAATAAATAACAAAACATAAAACAAAAAATGATCCACAAAACAAACATTACAATTGAGAAAAATTAAATAAAACTCTTATATGTATGAATAAAAATAATTAAAAATAAAAAACATAACACAAATAAAAAATTAAAAAAAAAATATCGAACACAAAGTAAAACAATACTATAAGATAGAGAATAATAAAACTTAAAACAAAAGTTGATGCACAAAACAAACATTACAATTGATAAAAATTAAATACAAACCTTATGTGTATGAATAAAAATAATTAAAAATAAAACGCATAACAAATAAATAATTAAAAATAAAACATATAACACACATAGTAAAACAATAAATAATAAAACTTAAAACAAAAGATGATCCACAAAACAAACATTACAATTGAGAAAAATAAAATACAACTCTTATATATGAATAAAAATAATTAAAAATAAAACACATAACACAATAAATAATTAAAATTAAACATATAACACACATAGTAAAAAATACTATAAGATAAAGAATAATAAAATTTAAAACAAAAGTTGATGCACAAAACGTACAACACGTATAGTAAAACAATAAATAACAAAACTTAAAACAAAAAATGATGCACAAAACAAACATTACAATTGAGAAAAATTAAATACAACTCTTATATGTATGAATAAAAATAATTAAAAATAAAACGCATAACACAAATAAATAATTAAAAATAAAACATATAACACACATAGTAAAACAATACTATAAGATAGAGAATAATAAAACTTAAAACAAAAGTTGATGCACAAAACAAACATTACAATTGATAAAAATTAAATACAAACCTTATGTGTATGAATAAAAATAATTAAAAATAAAACGCATAACAAATAAATAATTAAAAATAAAACATATAACACACATAGTAAAACAATAAATAATAAAACTTAAAACAAAAGATGATCCACAAAACAAACATTACAATTGAGAAAAATTAAATACAACTCTTATATGTATGAATAAAAATAATTAAAAATAAAACGCATAACATAAATAAATAATTAAAAATAAAACGTATAACACACATAGTAAAACTATACTATAAGATAAAGAATAATAAAACTTAAAACAAAAGATGATGCATAAACCAAAAATTAAAATTGATAAAAATTAAATAAAAATCTTATGTGAATGAATAAAAATAATAAAAAATACAACGCATATACAAATAAATAATTAAAAATAAAACGTATAACACACATAGTAAAACAATAAATAATAAAACTTAAAACAAAAGATGATGCACAAAACAAACATTACAATTGAGAAAAATTAAATACAAACCTTATGTGTATGAATAAAAATAATTAAAAATAAAAAGCATGACAAATAAATAATTAAAAATAAAACATATAACACACATAGTAATACATAAGAATAATAATAATAATAAAACTTAAAACAAAAGATGATGCACAAAACAAACATTACAATTGAGAAAAATTAAATACAACTCTTATATGTATGAATAAAAATAATTAAAAATAAAACGCATACACAAAAAAAATAATTAAAAAATAACACACATAGTAAAACAATACTATAAGATAGAGAATAATAAAACTTAAAACAAAAGTTGATGCACAAAACAAACATTACAATTGATAAAAATTAAATACAAACCTTATGTGTATGAATAAAAATAATTAAAAATAAAACGCATAACAAATAAATAATTAAAAATAAAACATATAACACACATAGTAAAACAATAAATAATAAAACTTAAAACAAAAGATGATCCACAAAACAAACATTACAATTGAGAAAAATAAAATACAACTCTTATATATGAATAAAAATAATTAAAAATAAAACACATAACACAATAAATAATTAAAATTAAACATATAACACACATAGTAAAAAATACTATAAGATAAAGAATAATAAAATTTAAAACAAAAGTTGATGCACAAAACGTACAACACGCATAGTAAAACAATAAATAACAAAACTTAAAACAAAAAATGATGCACAAAACAAACATTACAATTGAGAAAAATTAAATACAACTCTTATATGTATGAATAAAAATAATTAAAAATAAAACACATAACACAAATAAATAATTAAAAATAAACCATATAACACACATAATAAAAAATACTATAAGATAGAGAATAATAAAACTTAAAACAAAAGTTGATGCACAAAACAAACATTACAATTGATAAAAATTAAATACAAACCTTATGTGTATGAATAAAAATAATTAAAAATAAAAAACATAAAAAATAAATAATTAAAAATAAAACGTATAACACACATAATAAAACAATACTATAAGATAAAGAATAATAAAACTTAAAACAAAAGATGATGCACAAAACAAACATTACAATTGATAAAAATTAAATACCACCCTTATGTGTATGAATAAAAATAATTAAAAATAAAACGTATAACAAATAAATAATTAAAAATAAAACGTATAACACACGTAGTAAAACAATACTATAAGATAAAGAATAATAAAACTTAAAACAAAAGATGATGCACAAAACAAACATTACAATTGATAAAAATTAAATACAACTCTTATATGTATGAATAAAAATAAGTAAAAATACAACGCATAAAACACATAATAAAACAATAATATCATATAAAGAAACAATTTTTAGCAACTCATATATACAATAAATAACAAATATATAAAGAATTATAAAACTTTTAATTAAAATCTGCATGTAAAATGTGTGAACATTATTATAGATAAAAATAATTAAAAATAGCATACATAACACACATTAAAACAATACTATCAGATAAATAAACAACATTTACATAAAGTTTAATTAAACTTAAAATAAAAGATGCACAAAACAAACATTACAATTGAGAAAAATTAAATACATATCTTATGTGTATAAATAAAAATATTGAAAAATAAAACACATAACACAAATAAATAATTAAAAATAAAATGTATAACACACATAGTAAAACAATACTATAAGATAAAGAATAATAAAACTTAAAACAAAAGATAATGCAAAAACAAACATTACAATTGATAAAAATTAAATACAAATCTTATGTGTATGAATAAAAATAATTAAAAATAAAACGTAACAAATAAATAATTAAAAATAAAAAATATAACACACATAGTAAAACAATAAATAATAAAATTTAAAACAAAAGTTGATGCACAAAACAAACATTACAATTGATAAAAATTAAATACAACTCTTATATATTAATAAAAATAATTAAAAATAAAACACATAACACAATAAATAATTAAAATTAAACATATAACACACATAGTAAAAAATACTATAAGATAAAGAATAATAAAATTTAAAACAAAAGTTGATGCACAAAACGTACAACACGCATAGTAAAACAATAAATAACAAAACTTAAAACAAAAAATGATGCACAAAACAAACATTACAATTGAGAAAAATTAAATACACCTCTTATATGTATGAATAAAAATAATTAAAAATAAAACGTATAACACAAATAAATAATTAAAAATAAAACATATAACGCAGTTAGTAAAAAAATACTATAAGATAAAGAATAATAAAACCTAAAACAAATGTGGATGCACAAAACAAACATTAAAATTGATAAAAATTAAATACAAACCTTATATGTATGAATAAAAATAATTAAAAATAAAACACATAACAAATAAATAATTAAAAATAAAACATATAACACACATTTAGTAAAACAATAAATAATAAAACTTAAAACAAAAGATGATGCACAAAACAAACATTACAATTGATAAAAATAAAATACAAAACCTTATGTGTATGAATAAAAATAATTAAAAATAAAACACATAACACAATAAATAATTAAAATTAAACATATAACACACATAGTAAAAAATACTATAAGATAAAGAATAATAAAATTTAAAACAAAAGTTGATGCACAAAACGTACAACACGCATAGTAAAACAATAAATAACAAAACTTAAAACAAAAAATGATGCACAAAACAAACATTACAATTGAGAAAAATTAAATACAACTCTTATATGTATGAATAAAAATAATTAAAAATAAAACGCATAACACAAATAAATAATTAAAAATAAAACAATACTATAAGATAGAGAATAATAAAACTTAAAACAAAAGTTGATGCACAAAACAAACATTACAATTGATAAAAATTAAATACAAACCTTATGTGTATGAATAAAAATAATTAAAAATAAAACGCATAACAAATAAATAATTAAAAATAAAACATATAACACACATAGTAAAACAATAAATAATAAAACTTAAAACAAAAGATGATCCACAAAACAAACATTACAATTGAGAAAAATAAAATACAACTCTTATGTGAATGAATAAAAATAATTAAAAATAAAACGCATAACACAAATAAATAATTAAAAATAAAACATATAACACACATAGTAAAACAATACTATAAGATAAAGAATAATAAAACTTAAAACAAAAGATGATGCACAAAACAAACATTACAATTGATAAAAATTAAATACAAATCTTATGTGTATGAATAAAAATAATTAAAAATACAATACATAACACAAATAAATAATTAAAAATAAAACGTATAACACATATAGTAAAACAATAAATAATAAAACTTAAAACAAAAGATGATGCACAAAACAAACATTACAATTGATAAAAATTAAATACAACTCTTATATATATGAATAAAAATAATTAAAAATACAACGCATAAAACACATAATAAAACAATAATATCATATAAATAAACAATTTTTAGCAACTCATATATACAATAAATAACAAATATATAAAGAATTATAAAACTTTTAATTAAAATCTGCATGTAAAATGTGTGAACATTATTATAGATAAAAATAATTAAAAATAGCATACATAACACACATTAAAACAATACTATCACATAAATAAACAACATTTACATAAAGATTAGTTAAACTTAAAACAAAAGATGCACCACAAACGTTACAATTGGTAATTATTAAATACAAATCTTATGTGAATGAATAAAAATAATTAAAAATAAAACGCATAACACAAATAAATAATTAAAAATAAAACGTATAACACACATAGTAAAACAATACTATAAGATAAAGAATAATAAAACTTAAAACAAAAGATGATGCACAAAACAAACATTACAATTGATAAAAATTAAATACAAATCTTATGTGTATGAATAAAAATAATTAAAAATACAACGCATATACAAATAAATAATTAAAAATAAAACGTATAACACACATAGTAAAACAATAAATAATAAAACTTAAAACAAAAGATGATCCACAAAACAAACATTACAATTGAGAAAAATAAAATACAACTCTTATATATGAATAAAAATAATTAAAAATAAAACACATAACACAATAAATAATTAAAATTAAACATATAACACACATAGTAAAAAATACTATAAGATAAAGAATAATAAAATTTAAAACAAAAGTTGATGCACAAAACGTACAACACGCATAGTAAAACAATAAATAACAAAACTTAAAACAAAAAATGATGCACAAAACAAACATTACAATTGAGAAAAATTAAATACAACTCTTATATGTATGAATAAAAATAATTAAAAATAAAATGCATAACACAAATAAATAATTAAAAATAAAACAATACTATAAGATAGAGAATAATAAAACTTAAAACAAAAGTTGATGCACAAAACAAACATTACAATTGATAAAAATTAAATACAAACCTTATGTGTATGAATAAAAATAATTAAAAATAAAACGCATAACAAATAAATAATTAAAAATAAAACATATAACACACATAGTAAAACAATAAATAATAAAACTTAAAACAAAAGATGATCCACAAAACAAACATTACAATTGAGAAAAATAAAATACAACTCTTATATATGAATAAAAATAATTAAAAATAAAACGCATAACACAAATAAATAATTAAAAATAAAACGTATAACACACATAATAAAACAATACTATAAGGTAAAGAATAATAAAACTTAAAACAAAAGTTGATGCACAAAACAAACATTACAATTGAGAAAAATTAAATACAAAACTTATGTGTATGAATAAAAATAATTAATAATAAAATTCATAACAAATAAATAATTAAAAATAAAACATATAACACACATAGTAAAACAATAAATAATAAAACTTAAAACAAAAGATGATGCACAAAACAAACATTACAATTGATAAAAATTAAATACCACCCTTATGTGTATGAATAAAAATAATTAAAAATAAAACGTATAACAAATAAATAATTAAAAATAAAACGTATAACACACGTAGTAAAACAATACTATAAGATAAAGAATAATAAAACTTAAAACAAAAGATGATGCACAAAACAAACATTACAATTGATAAAAATTAAATACAACTCTTATATGTATGAATAAAAATAATGAAAAATACAACGCATAAAACACATAATAAAACAATAATATCATATAAATAAACAATTTTTAGCAACTCATATATACAATAAATAACAAATATATAAAGAATTATAAAACTTTTAATTAAAATCTGCATGTAAAATGTGTGAACATTATTATAGATAAAAATAATTAAAAATAGCATACATAACACACATTAAAACAATACTATCAGATAAATAAAAAACATTAACATAAAGTTTAATTAAACTTAAAACAAAAGATGCACCACAAACGTTACAATTGGTAATTATTAAATACAAATCTTATGTGAATGAATAAAAATAATTAAAAATAAAATGCATAACACAAATAAATAATTAAAAATAAAACGTATAACACACATAGTAAAACAATACTATAAGATAAAGAATAATAAAACTTAAAACAAAAGATGATGCACAAAACAAACATTACAATTGATAAAAATTAAATACAAATCTTATGTGTATGAATAAAAATAATTAAAAATAAAACGGATAACAAATAAATAATTAAAAATAAAACGTATAACACATATAGTAAAACAATACTATTAGATAAAGAATAATAAAACTTAAAACAAAAGATGATGCACAAAACAAACATTACAATTGATAAAAATTAAATACAACTCTTATATATATGAATAAAAATAATTAAAAATACAACGCATAAAACACATAAATAATTAAAAATAATAACATATAACACACATAGTAAAAAATACTATAAGATAAATAATAATAAAACTTAAAACAAAAGTTGATGCACAAAACAAACATTACAATTGATAAAATCTAAATACAAACATTATTATGAATAAAAATAATAAAAAATAAATCAAATAACAAATAAATAATTAAAAATAAAACATATAACACACATAGTAAAACAATAAATAATAAAACTTAAAACAAAAGATGATGCACAAAACAAACATTACAATTGAGAAAAATTAAATACAAACCTTATGTGTATGAATAAAAATAATTAAAAATAAAACGCATAATACAAATAAATAATTAAAAATAAAACATATAACACACATAGTAAAACAATACTATAAGATAAAGAATAATAAAACTTACAACAAAAGTTGATACAAAAAATAAACATTACAATTGATAAAAATTAAATACAAAACTTATGTGTATGAATAAAAATAATTAAAAATAAAAATGTATAACAAATAAATAATTAAAAATAAAACGTATAACACATATAGTAAAACAATAAATAACAAAACTTAAAACAAAAAATGATTCACAAAACAAACATTACAATTGAGAAAAATTAAATACAACTCTTATATGTATGAATAAAAATAATTAAAAATAAAACACATAACACAATAAATAATTAAAATTAAACATATAACACAAATAGTAAAAAATACTACAAGATAAAGAATAATAAAATTTAAAACAAAAGTTGATGCACAAAACGTACAACACGCATAGTAAAACAATAAATAACAAAACTTAAAACAAAAAATGATGCACAAAACAAACATTACAATTGAGAAAAATTAAATACAACTCTTATATGTATGAATAAAAATAATTAAAAATAAAACACATAACACAAATAAATAATTAAAAATAAAACATATAACACACATAGTAAAACAATACTATAAGATAGAGAATAATAAAACTTAAAACAAAAGTTGATGCACAAAACAAACATTACAATTGATAAAAATTAAATACAAACTTTATGTGTATGAATAAAAATAATTAAAAATAAAATGCATAACAAATAAATAATTAAAAATAAAACGTATAACACATATAGTAATACAATAAATAATAAAACTTAAAACAAAAGATGATCCACAAAACAAACATTACAATTGAGAAAAATAAAATACAACTCTTATATATGAATAAAAATAATTAAAAATAAAACACATAACACAATAAATAATTAAAATTAAACATATAACACACATAGTAAAAAATACTATAAGATAAAGAATAATAAAATTTAAAACAAAAGTTGATGCACAAAACGTACAACACGCATAGTAAAACAATAAATAACAAAACTTAAAACAAAAAATGATGCACAAAACAAACATTACAATTGAGAAAAATTAAATACAACTCTTATATGTATGAATAAAAATAATTAAAAATAAAACGCATAACACAAATAAATAATTAAAAATAAAACATATAACACACATAGTAAAACAATACTATAAGATAAAGAATAATAAAACTTAAAACAAAAGATGATGCACAAATCAAACATTACAATTGATAAAAATTAAATACAACCTTTATGTGTATGAATAAAAATAATTAAAAATAAAATATATAACAAATAAATAATAAAAAATACAACACATAACACACATAGTAAAACAATACTATTATATACAAAATAATAAAACTTAAAACAAAAGATTATGCACAAAACAAACATTACAATTGAAAAAAATTAAATAAAAATCTTATATATATAAATAAAAATAATTAAAAATAAAACACATAACACAAATAAATAATTAAAAATAAAAAATATAACACACATAGTAAAACAATACTATAAGATAAAGAATAATAAAACTTAAAAAAAAAGTTGATGCAAAAAACAAACATTACAATTGATAAAAATTAAATACAAACCTTATGTGTATGAATAAAAATAATTAAAAATAAAATGCATAACAAATAAATAATTAAAATTAAACATATAACACACATAGTAAAAAATACTATAAGATAAAGAATAATAAAATTTAAAACAAAAGTTGATGCACAAAACGTACAACACGCATAGTAAAACAATAAATAACAAAACTTAAAACAAAAAATGATGCACAAAACAAACATTACAATTGAGAAAAATTAAATACAACTCTTATATGTATGAATAAAAATAATTAAAAATAAAACGCATAACACAAATAAATAATTAAAAATAAAACATATAACACACATAGTAAAACAATACTATAAGATAGAGAATAATAAAACTTAAAACAAAAGTTGATGCACAAAACAAACATTACAATTGATAAAAATTAAATACAAACCTTATGTGTATGAATAAAAATAATTAAAAATAAAACGCATAACAAATAAATAATTAAAAATAAAACATATAACACACATAGTAAAACAATAAATAATAAAACTTAAAACAAAAGATGATCCACAAAACAAACATTACAATTGAGAAAAATTAAATACAAACCTTATGTGTATGAATAAAAATAATTAAAAATAAAATGTATAACCCAAATAAATAATTAAAAATAAAACGTATAACACACATAGTAAAACAATACTATAAGATAAAGAATAATAAAACTTAAAACAAAAGTTGATGCACAAAACAAACATTACAATTGATAAAAATTAAATACCACCCTTATGTGTATGAATAAAAATAATTAAAAATAAAACGTATAACAAATAAATAATTAAAAATAAAACGTATAACACACGTAGTAAAACAATACTATAAGATAAAGAATAATAAAACATAAAACAAAGGATGACCCACAAAACAAACATTACAATTGATAAAAATTAAATACAACTCTTATATGTATGAATAAAAATAAGTAAAAATACAACGCATAAAACACATAATAAAACAATAATATCATATAAAGAAACAATTTTTAGCAACTCATATATACAATAAATAACAAATATATAAACAATTATAAAACTTTTAATTAAAATCTTCATGTAAAATGTGTGAACATTATTATAGATAAAAATAATTAAAAATAGCATACATAACACACATTAAAACAGTACTATCACATAAATAAACAACATTTGCATAAAATTTAATTAAACTTAAAACAAAAGATGCACAACAAACGTTACAATTGGTAATTATTAAATACAAATCTTATGTGTATGAATAAAAATAATGAAAAATAAAATGCATAACACAAATAAATAATTAAAAATAAAACGTATAACACACATAGTAAAACAATACTATATGATAAAGAATAATAAAACTTAAAACAAATGATAATGCACAAAACAAACATTACAATTGATAAAAATTAAATACAAATCTTATGTGTATGAATAAAAATAATTAAAAATAAAACGCATAACAAATAAATAATTAAAAATAAAACATATAACACACATAGTAAAACAATAAATAATAAAACTTAAAACAAAAGATGATGCACAAAACAAACATTACAATTGAGAAAAATTAAATACAACTCTTATATGTATGAATAAAAATAATTAAAAATAAAACGCATAACACAAATAAATAATTAAAAATAAAACATATAACACACATAGTAAAACAATACTATAAGATAAAGAATAATAAAACTTAAAACAAAAGATGATGCACAAAAGAAACATTACAATTGATAAAAATTAAATACAACCTTTATGTGTATGAATAAAAATAATTAAAAATAAAACGTATAACAAATAAATAATTAAAAATAAAACGTATAACACACATAGTAAAACAATACTATAAGATAAAGAATAATAAAACTTAAAACAAAAGATGATGCACAAAACAAACATTACAATTGATAAAAATTAAATACAACTCTTATATGTATGAATAAAAATAAGTAAAAATACAACGCATAAAACACATAATAAAACAATAATATCATATAAAGAAACAATTTTTAGCAACTCATATATACAATAAATAACAAATATATAAAGAATTATAAAACTTTTAATTAAAATCTGCATGTAAAATGTGTGAACATTATTATAGATAAAAATAATTAAAAATAGCATACATAACACACATTAAAACAATACTATCACATAAATAAAAACATTTACATAAAGTTTAATTAAATTTAAAACAAAAGATGCACCACAAACGTTACAATTGGTAATTATTAAATACAAATCTTATGTGAATGAATAAAAATAATTAAAAATAAAACGCATAACACAAATAAATAATTAAAAATAAAACGTATAACACACATAGTAAAACAATACTATAAGATAAAGAATAATAAAACTTAAAACAAAAGATGATGCACAAAACAAACATTACAATTGATAAAAATTAAATACAAATCTTATGTGTATGAATAAAAATAATTAAAAATAAAACGCATAACAAATAAATAATTAAAAATAAAACATATAACACACATAGTAAAACAATAAATAATAAAACTTAAAACAAAAGATGATCCACAAAACAAACATTACAATTGAGAAAAATTAAATACAACTCTTATATGTATGAATAAAAATAATTAAAAATAAAACACATAACACAATAAATAATTAAAATTAAACATATAACACACATAGTAAAAAATACTATAAGATAAAGAATAATAAAATTTAAAACAAAAGTTGATGCACAAAACGTACAACACGCATAGTAAAACAATAAATAACAAAACTTAAAACAAAAAATGATGCACAAAACAAACATTACAATTGAGAAAAATTAAATACAACTCTTATATGTATGAATAAAAATAATTAAAAATAAAACGCATAACACAAATAAATAATTAAAAATAAAACAATACTATAAGATAGAGAATAATAAAACTTAAAACAAAAGTTGATGCACAAAACAAACATTACAATTGATAAAAATTAAATACAAACCTTATGTGTATGAATAAAAATAATTAAAAATAAAACGTATAACAAATAAATAATTAAAAATAAAACGTATAACACAAGTAGTAAAACAATACTATAAGATAAAGAATAATAAAACATAAAAAAAAAGATGATGCACAAAACAAACATTACAATTGATAAAAATTAAATACAACTCTTATATGTATGAATAAAAAAAAATAAAAAAAAAACACATAACACAAAAAAATAATTAAAAATAAAACATATAACACACAAAATAAAACAATACTATAAGATAGAGAATAATAAAACTTAAAACAAAAGTTGATGCACAAAACAAACATTACAATTGATAAAAATTAAATACAAACCTTATGTGTATGAATAAAAATAATTAAAAATAAAACGCATAACAAATAAATAATTAAAAATAAAACATATAACACACATAGTAAAACAATAAATAATAAAACTTAAAACAAAAGATGATCCACAAAACAAACATTACAATTGAGAAAAATAAAATAAAACTCTTATATGTATAAATAAAAATAATTAAAAATAAAAGGCATAAAACAAATAAATAATTAAAAACAAAACATATAACACACATAGTAAAACAATACTATAAGATAAAGAATAATAAAACTTAAAACAAAAGTTGATGCACAAAACAAACATTAGAATTGATAAAAATTATATACAAACCTTATGTGTATGAATAAAAATAATTAAAAATAAAATGTATAACAAATAAATAATTAAAAATAAAACATATAACACATATAGTAAAACAATAAATAATAAAACTTAAAACAAAAGATGATGCACAAAACAAACATTACAATTGAGAAAAATTAAATACAACTCTTATATGTATGAATAAAAATAATTAAAAATAAAACACATAACACAAATAAATAATTAAAAATAAAAAATATAACACACATAGCAAAAAAATACTATAACATAGAGAATAATAAAACTTAAAACAAAAGTTGATGCACAAAACAAACATTACAATTGATAAAAATTAAATACAAACCTTATGTGTATGAATAAAAATAATTAAAAATAAAAAGCATAACAAATAAATAATTAAAAATAAAACATATAAAACACATAAAACAATACTATAAGATAATAAATAATAAAACTTAAAACAAACGATAATCTACAAAACAAACATTACAATTGAGAAAAATTAAATACTCTTATATGTATGAATAAAAATAATTAAAAATAAAACACATAACACAAATAAATAATTAAAAATAAAACATCGAACACAAAGTAAAACAATAGTATAAGATAAAAAATAATAAAACTTTAAACAAAAGTTGATGCACAAAACAAACATTACAATTGATAAAAATTAAATACAAACCTTATGTGTATGAATAAAAATAATTAAAAATAAAACGCATAACAAATAAATAATTAAAAATAAAACGTATACACACATAGTAAAACAATACTATAAGATAAAGAATAATAAAACTTACAACAAAAGATAATGCACAAAACAAACATTACAATTGATAAAACTTAAATACAACTCTTATATGTATGAATAAAAATAATTAAAAATAAAACCCATAACACAAATAAATAATTAAAAATAAAACATATAACACACATAGTAAAACAATACTATAAGATAGAGAATAATAAAACTTAAAACAAAAGTTAATGCATAAAACAAACATTACAATTGATAAAAATGAAATACAAACCTTATGTGTATGAATAAAAATAATTAAAAATAAAATACATAACAAATAAATAATTAAAAATAAAACGTATAACACATATAGTAAAACAATAAATAATAAAAATTAAAACAAAAGATGATGCACAAAACAAACATTACAATTGAAAAAAATTAAATACAAATCTTATGTGTACAAATAAAAATATTGAAAAATAAAACACATAACACAAATAAATAATTAAAAATAAAATGTATAACACACATAGTAAAACAATACTATAAGATAAAGAATAATAAAACTTAAAACAAAAGATGATGCACAAAACAAACATTACAATTGATAAAAATTAAATACACCTCTTATATGTATACATAAAAATAATTAAAAATAAAACGTATAACAAATAAATAATTAAAAATAAAACGTATAACACAAGTAGTAAAACAATACTATAAGATAAAGAATAAAAAAACATAAAACAAAAGATGACCCACAAAACAAACATTACAATTGATAAAAATTAAATACAACTCTTATATGTATGAATAAAAATAATTAAAAATAAAACGCATAACACAAATAAATAATTAAAAATAAAACGTATAACACACATAGTAAAACAATACTATAAGATAAAGAATAATAAAACTTAAAACAAAAAATAATGAACAAAACAAACATTACAATTGATAAAAATTAAATACCACCCTTATGTGTATGAATAAAAATAATTAAAAATAAAACGTATAACAAATAAATAATTAAAAATAAAACGTATAACACACGTAGTAAAACAATAAATAATAAAACTTAAAACAAAAGATGATGCACAAAACAAACATTACAATTGAGAAAAATTAAATACAAATCTTATATGTATGAATAAAAATAAATAAAAAAAAAACATAATACATATAATAAAACAATAATATCATATAAATAAACAATTTTTAGCAACTCATATATAAAATAAATAACAAATATATAAAGAATTATAAAACTTTTTATTAAAATCTGGATGTAAAATGTGTGAACATTATTATAGATAAAAATAATTAAAAATAGCATACATAACACACATTAAAAGAGTACTATCACATAAATAAACAACATTTGCATAAAATTTAATTAAACTTAAAACAAAAGATGCACAACAAACGTTACAATTGGTAATTATTAAATACAAATCTTATGTGTATGAATAAAAATAATTAAAAATAAAACGTATAACACAAATAAATAATTAAAAATAAAACGTATAACACACATAGTAAAACAATACTATAAGATAAAGAATAATAAAACTTAAAACAAAAGATGATGCACAAAACAAACATTACAATTGATAAAAATTAAATACAAACCTTATGTGTATGAATAAAAATAATTAAAAATAAAACGCATAACAAATAAATAATTAAAAATAAAACATATAACACACATAGTAAAACAATAAATAATAAAACTTAAAACAAAAGATGATGCACAAAACAAACATTACAATTGAGAAAAATTAAATACAACTCTTATATGTATGAATAAAAATAATTAAAAATAAAACGCATAACACAAATAAATAATTAAAAATAAAACATATAACACACATAGTAAAAAAATACTATAAGATAAATAATAATAAAACTTAAAACAAAAGTTGATGCACAAAACAAACATTACAATTGATAAAAATTAAATACAAACATTATGGCTATGCATAAAAATAATTAAAAATAAAATGCATAACAAAAAAAAAATTAAAAATAAAATGTATAACACACATAGTAAAATAATAAATAATAAAACTTAAAATAAAAAATGAGGGACAAAACAAACATAACAATCGAGAGAAATTAAATACAAATCTTATGGGAATAAATAAAAAAAATTAAAAATAAAACACATAACACAAATAAATAATTAAAAATAAACATATAACACACATAGTAAAAAATATATAGATAAAAATAATAATACAAGATATAGAAGAATAATAAAACTTAAAACAAAAGATGATGCACAAAACAAACATTACAATTGAGAAAAATTAAATACAAACCTTATGTGTATGAATAAAAATAATTAAAAATAAAATGTATAACAAATAAATAATTAAAAATAAAACAAATAACACACATAGTAAAACAATAAATAATAAAAATTAAAACAAAAGATAATGCACAAAACAAAAATTACAATTGAGAAAAAATAAATACAAACCTTATGTATGAATAAAAATAATTAAAAATAAAACACATAACACAATAAATAATTAAAATTAAACATATAACACACATAGTAAAAAATACTATAAGATAAAGAATAATAAAATTTAAAACAAAAGTTGATGCACAAAACGCATACAACACGTATAGTAAAACAATAAATAATAAAACTTAAAACAAAAAAAGATGCACAAAACAAACATTACAATTGAGAAAAATTAAATACAACTCTTATGTGTATGAAAAAAAATAATTAAAAATAAAACACATAACACAAATAAATAATTAAAAATAAAACATATAACACACATAGTAAAACAATACTATAAGATAGAGAATAATAAAACTTAAAACAAAAGTTGATGCACAAAACAAACATTACAATTGATAAAAATTAAATACAAACCTTATGTGTATGAATAAAAATAATTAAAAATAAAACGCATAACAAATAAATAATTAAAAATAAAACATATAACACACATAGTAAAACAATAAATAATAAAACTTAAAACAAAAGATGATCCACAAAACAAACATTACAATTGAGAAAAATTAAATACTCTTATATATGAATAAAAATAATTAAAAATAAAACACATAACACAATAAATAATTAAAATTAAACATATAACACACATAGTAAAAAATACTATAAGATAAAGAATAATAAAATTTAAAACAAAAGTTAATGCACAAAACGTACAACACGCATAGTAAAACAATAAATAACAAAACTTAAAACAAAAAATGATGCACAAAACAAACATTACAATTGAGAAAAATTAAATACAACTCTTATATGTATGAATAAAAATAATTAAAAATAAAACGCATAACACAAATAAATAATTAAAAATAAAACATATAACACACTTAGTAAAACAATACAATAAGATAAAGAATAATAAAACTTAAAACAAAAGATTATGCACAAAACAAACATTACAATTGATAAAAATTAAATACAAATCTTATGTGTATGAATAAAAATAATTAAAAATAAAATGCATAACAAATAAATAATTAAAAATAAGTATAACACATATAGTAAAACAATACTATAAGATAAAGAATAATAAAACTTAAAAGAAAAGTTTATGCAAAAAACAAACATTACAATTGATAAAAATTAAATACAAACCTTATGTGTATGAATAAAAATAATTAAAAATAAAACATATAATACAAATAAATAATTAAAAATCAAACGTATAACACACACATAGTAAAACAATACTATAAGATAAAGAATAATAAAACTTCAAACAAAAGTTGATGCAAAAAACAAACATTACAATTGATAAAAATTATATACAAACCTTATGTGTATAAATAAAAATAATTAATAATAAAATGCATAACAAATAAATAATTAAAAATAAAACGTATAAAACACAGTAAAACAATAAATAACAAAACTTAAAACAAAAAATGATGCACAAAACAAACATTACAATTGAGAAAAATTAAGTACAACTCTTATATGTATGCATAAAAATAATTAAAAATAAAACGCATAACACAAATAAATAATTAAAAATAAAACATATAACACACATAGTAAAACAATACTATAAGATAAATAATAATAAAACCTAAAACAAAAGTTGATGCAAAAAACAAACATTACAATTGATAAAAATTAAATACAAACCTTATGTGTATGAATAAAAATAATTAAAAATAAAACGCATAACAAATAAATAATTAAAAATAAAACATATAACACACATAGTAAAACAATAAATAATAAAACTTAAAACAAAAGATGATTCACAAAACAAACATTACAATTGAGAAAAATTAAATAAAACTCTTATATGTATGAATAAAAATAATTAAAAATAAAACGCATAACATAAATAAATAATTAAAAATAAAACATATAACACACATAGTAAAACAATACTATAAGATAAATAATAATAAAACTTAAAACAAAAGTTGATGCACAAAACAAACATTACAATTGATAAAATCTAAATACAAACCTTATGTGTATGAATAAAAATAATTAAAAATAAAATGTATAACAAATAAATAATTAAAAATAAAACGTATAACACACACATAGTAAAACAATACAATAAATAATAAAACTTAAAATAAAAGATGATGCAAAAAACAACCATAACGATTGAGAAAAAATAAATACAAAACTTATGTGTATAAATAAAATTAATCAAAAATAAAACACATAACACAAATAAATAATTAAAAATAAAACGTATAACACACATAGTAAAACAATACTATAAGATAAAGAATAATAAAACTTAAAACAAAAGTTGATGCACAAAACAAACATTACAATTGATAAAAATTAAATACAAACCTTATGTGTATGAATAAAAATAATTAAAAATAAAAACCATAACAAATAAATAATTAAAAATAAAACATATAACACACATAGTAAAACAATACTATAAGATAAAGAATAATAAAACTTAAAACAAAAGATGATGCACAAAACAAACATTACAATTGAGAAAAATTAAATACCACCCTTATGTGTATGAATAAAAATAATTAAAAATAAAACGTATAACAAATAAATAATTAAAAATAAAACTTATAACACACGTAGTAAAACAATACTATAAGATAAAGAATAATAAAAGTTAAAACAAAAGTTGATGCATAAAACAAACATTACAATTGATAAAAATTAAATACAACTCTTATGTGTATGAATAAAAATAATTAAAAATACAACGCATAACACAAATAAATAATTAAAAATAAAACGTATAACACACATAGTAAAATAATACTATAAGATAAAGAATAATAAAACTTAAAACAAAAGATGATGCACAAAACAAACATTACAATTGATAAAAATTAAATACAAATCTTATGTGTATGAATGAAAATAATGAAAAATACAACACATAACAAATAAATAATTAAAAATAAAACATATAACAACCATAGTAAAACAATAAATAATAAAACTTAAAACAAAAGATGATGCACAAAACAAACATTACAATTGATAAAAATTAAATACAACTCTTATATATGAATAAAAATAATTAAAAATAAAACACATAACAAATAAATAATTAAAATTAAACATATAACAAACATAGTAAAAAATACTATAAGATAAAGAATAACAAAAATTAAAACAAAAGTTGATGCACAAAAACATTACAACACGCATAGTAAAACAATAAATAACAAAACTTAAAACAAAAAATGATGCACAAAACAAACATTACAATTGAGAAAAATTAAATACAAATCTTATATGTATGAATAAAAATAATTAAAAATAAAACACATAACACAAATAAATAATTAAAAATAAAACATATAACACACATAGTAAAACAATACTATAAGATAAAGAATAATAAAACTTAAAACAAAAGTTGATGCACAAAACAAACATTACAATTGATAAAAATTAAATACAAACCTTATGTGTATGAATAAAAATAATTAAAAATAAAACGCATCATACAAATAAATAATTAAAAATAAAACATATAACACACATAGTAAAACAATAAATAATAAAACTTAAAACAAAAGATGATGCACAAAACAAAGATTACAATTGAGAAAAATTAAATACAACTCATATGTATGAATAAAAATAATTAAAAATAAAACACATAACACAAATAAATAATTAAAAATAAAACATATAACACACATAGTAAAACAATACTATAAGATAAAGAATAATAAAACTTAAAACAAAAGTTGATGCACAAAACAAACATTACAATTGATAAAAATTAAATACAAAACTTATGTGTATGAATAAAAATAATTAAAAATAAAATGCATAACAAAAAAATAATTAAAAATAAAACATATAACACATATAGTAAAACAATAAATAATAAAACCTAAAACAAAAGAAGATGCACAAAACAAACATTAAAATTGATAAAAATTAAATACAAACCTTATGTGTATGAATAAAAATAATTAAAAATAAAACGCATAACACAAATAAATAATTAAAAATAAAACGTATAACACATATAGTAAAACAATACTATAAGATAAAGAATAATAAAACTTAAAACAAAAGATGATGCACAAAACAAACATTACAATTGATAAAAATTAAATACCACCCTTATGTGTATGAATAAAAATAATTAAAAATACAACGCATAACACAAATAAATAATTAAAAATAAAACGTATAACACACATAGTAAAACAATACTATAAGATAAAGAATAATAAAACTTACAACAAAAGTTGATACAAAAAAAAAACATTACAATTGATAAAAATTAAATACAAAACTTATGTGTATGAATAAAAATAATTAAAAAAAAAAAACATAAAAAATAAATAATTAAAAATAAAACATATAACACACATAGTAAAACAATAAATAATAAAACTTAAAACAAAAGATGATGCACAAAACAAACATTACAATTGATAAAAATTAAATACAAACCTTATATCTAAGAAAAATAATAATTAAAAATAAAATAATTAACAAATAAATAATTAAAAATAAACGTATAACACACATAGTAAAACAATACTATAAGATAAAGAATAATAAAACTTAAAACAAAAGATGATGCACAAAATAAACATTACAATTTAGAAAAATTAAATATAAACCTTATGTGTATGAATAAAAATAATTAAAAATAAAACGCATAACAAATAAATAATTAAAAATAAAACATATAACACCCATAGTAAAACAATAAAGAACAAAACTTAAAACAAAAAATGATGCACAAAACAAACATTACAATTGAGAAAAATTAAATACAACTCTTATATGTATGAATAAAAATAATTAAAAATAAAACACATAACACAAATAAATAATTAAAAATAAAACAATACTATAAGATAGAGAATAATAAAACTTAAAACAAAAGTTGATGCACAAAACAAACATTACAATTGATAAAAATTAAATACAAACCTTATGTGTATGAATAAAAATAATTAAAAATAAAACGCATAACAAATAAATAATTAAAAATAAAACATATAACACACATAGTAAAACAATAAATAATAAAACTTAAAACAAAAGATGATCCACAAAACAAACATTACAATTGAGAAAAATAAAATACAACTCTTATATATGAATAAAAATAATTAAAAATAAAACACATAACACAATAAATAATTAAAATTAAACATATAACACACATAGTAAAAAATACTATAAGATAAAGAATAATAAAATTTAAAACAAAAGTTGATGCACAAAACGTACAACACGCATAGTAAAACAATAAATAACAAAACTTAAAACAAAAAATGATGCACAAAACAAACATTACAATTGAGAAAAATTAAATACAACTCTTATATGTATGAATAAAAATAATTAAAAATAAAACGCATAACACAAATAAATAATTAAAAATAAAACATATAACACACATAGTAAAACAATACTATAAGATAAAGAATAATAAAACTTAAAACAAAAGTTGATGCACAAAACAAACATTACAATTGATAAAAATTAAATACTATGTGTATGAATAAAAATAATTAAAAATAAAATACATAACAAAAAAAAAATTAAAAATAAAAAATATAACACAAATAGTAAAACAAAAAATAATAAAACTTAAAACAAAAGATGATGCACAAAACAAACATTACAATTGAGAAAAATTAAATACAACTCTTATGTGTATGAATAAAAATAATTAAAAATAAACACATAATAACACAAATAAATAATTAAAAATAAAAGATATAACAGAGATAGTAAAAGAATAGTATGACATAAAGAATAATAAAACTTAAAACAAAAGATAATGCACAAAACAAACATTACAATTGATAAAAATTAAATAGAACCCTTATCTTGATGAATAAAAATAATTAAAAATAAAATGCATAACAAATAAATAATTAAAAATAAAACATTATAACACACATAGTAAAACAATAAATAATAAAACTTAAAACAAAAGATGATACACAAAACAAACATTACAATTGAGAAAAATTAAATACAAACCTTATATTTATTGATAAAAATATTGAAAAATAAAACATATAACACAAATAAATAATTAAAAATAAAATGTATAACACACATAGTAAAACAATACTATAAGATAAAGAATAAAAAAACATAAAACAAAAGATGACCCACTAAACAAACATTACAATTGATAAAAATTAAATACAACTCTTATATATATGAATAAAAATAAGTAAAAATACAACGCATAAAACATATAATAAAACCATAATATCATATAAAGAAACAATTTTTAGTAAACAATACTATAAGATAAAGAATAATAAAACTTAAAACAAAAGTTGATGCACAAAACAAACATTACAATTGATAAAAATTAAATACAAACCTTATGTGTATGAATAAAAATAATTAAAAATAAAATATAACAAATAAATAATTAAAAATAAAACATATAACACACATAGTAAAACAATAAATAATAAAACTTAAAACAAAAGATGATGCACAAAACAAACATTACAATTGAGAAAAATTAAATAAAACTCTTATATGTATGAATAAAAATAATTAAAAATAAAACGCATAACATAAATAAATAATTAAAAATAAAACATATAACACACATAGTAAAACAATACTATAAGATAAATAATAATAAAACTTAAAACAAAAGTTGATGCACAAAACAAACATTACAATTGATAAAATCTAAATACAAACCTTATGTGTATGAATAAAAATAATTAAAAATAAAATGTATAACAAATAAATAATTAAAAATAAAACGTATAACACACATAGTAAAACAATAAATAATAAAACTTAAAACAAAAGATGATGCACAAAACAAACATTACAATTGAGAAAAATTAAATACAAATCTTATGTGTATAAATAAAAATAATTAAAAATAACACATAACACATATAATAAAACGATAATATCATATAAATAAACAATTTTTAACAACTCGTATATAAAATAAATAACAAATATATAAAGAATTGTAAAACTTTTAATTAAAACTGTATGTAAAATGTGTGAACATTATTATAGATAAAAATAATTAAAAATAGCATACATAACACACATTAAAACAATATTATCACATAAATAAACAATATTTATATAAAGTTTAATTAAACTTAAAACAAAAGATGGACACCAAACGTTACAATTGGTAATTATTAAATACAAATCTTATATGTATTGATAAAAATAATTAAAAATAAAACACATAACACAAATAAATAATTAAAAATAAAACATATAACACACATAGTAAAACAATACTATAAGATAAAGAATAATAAAACCTAAAACAAAAATTTATGCACAAAACAAACAATACAATTGATAAAAATTAAATACAAACCTTATGTGTATGAATAAAAATAATTAAAAATAAAACGCATAACAAATAAATAATTAAAAATAAAACATATAACACACATAGTAAAACAATAAATAATAAAACTTAAAACAAAAGATGATGCACAAAACAAACATTACAATTGAGAAAAATTAAATAAAACTCTTATATGTATGAATAAAAATAATTAAAAATAAAACGCATAATATAAATAAATAATTAAAAATAAAACATATAACACACATAGTAAAACAATACTATAAGATAAATAATAATAAAACTTAAAACAAAAGTTGATGCACAAAACAAACATTACAATTGATAAAATCTAAATACAAACCTTATGTGTATGAATAAAAATAATTAAAAATAAAATGTATAACAAATAAATAATTAAAAATAAAACGTATAACACACATAGTAAAACAATAAATAATAAAACTTAAAACAAAAGATGATGCACAAAACAAACATTACAATTGAGAAAAATTAAATACAAATCTTATGTGTATAAATAAAAATGATTAAAAATAACACATAACACATATAATAAAACGATAATATCATATAAATAAACAATTTTTAACAACTCGTATATAAAATAAATAACAAATATATAAAGAATTGTAAAACTTTTAATTAAAACTGTATGTAAAATGTGTGAACATTATTATAGATAAAAATAATTAAAAATAGCATACATAACACACATTAAAACAATATTATCACATAAATAAACAATATTTATATAAAGTTTAATTAAACTTAAAACAAAAGATGGACACCAAACGTTACAATTGGTAATTATTAAATACAAATCTTATGTGTATTGATAAAAATAATTAAAAATAAAACACATAACACAAATAAATAATTAAAAATAAAACATATAACACACATAGTAAAACAATACTATAAGATAAAGAATAATAAAACTTAAAACAAAAGTTGATGCAAAAAACAAACATTACAATTGATAAAAATTAAATACAAACCTTATGTGTATGAATAAAAATAATTAAAAATAAAACGCATAACAAATAAATAATTCAAAATAAAACATATAACACACATAGTAAAACAATAAATAATAAAACTTAAAACAAAAGATGATTCACAAAACAAACATTACAATTGAGAAAAATTAAATAAAACTCTTATATGTATGAATAAAAATAATTAAAAATAAAACGCATAACATAAATAAATAATTAAAAATAAAACATATAACACACATAGTAAAACAATACTATAAGATAAATAATAATAAAACTTAAAACAAAAGTTGATGCACTAAACAAACATTACAATTGATAAAATCTAAATACAAACCTTATGTGTATGAATAAAAATAATTAAAAATAAAATGTATAACAAATAAATAATTAAAAATAAAACATATAACACATATAGTAAAACAATAAATAATAAAACTTAAAACAAAAGATGATGCACAAAACAAACATTACAATTGAGAAAAATTAAATACAAATCTTATGTGTATAAATAAAAATGATTAAAAATAACACATAACACATATAATAAAACGATAATATCATATAAATAAACAATTTTTAACAACTCGTATATAAAATAAATAACAAATATATAAAGAATTGTAAAACTTTTAATTAAAATCTGTATGTAAAATGTGTGAACATTATTATAGATAAAAATAATTAAAAATAGCATACATAACACACATTAAAACAATATTATCACATAAATAAACAATATTTATATAAAGTTTAATTAAACTTAAAACAAAAGATGGACACCAAACGTTACAATTGGTAATTATTAAATACAAATCTTATATGTATTGATAAAAATAATTAAAAATAAAACACATAACACAAATAAATAATTAAAAATAAAACATATAACACACATAGTAAAACAATACTATAAGATAAAGAATAATAAAACTTAAAACAAAAGTTGATGCAAAAAACAAACATTACAATTGATAAAAATTAAATACAAACATTATGGGTATGAATAAAAATAATTAAAAATAAAACGCATAACAAATAAATAATTAAAAATAAAACATATAACACACATAGTAAAACAATAAATAATAAAACTTAAAACAAAAAATGATGCACAAAACAAACATTACAATTGAGAAAAATTAAATACAACTCTTATATGTATGAATAAAAATAATTAAAAATAAAACGCATAACACAAATAAATAATTAAAAATAAAACATATAACACATATAGTAAAACAATATTATAAGATTAAGAATAATAAAATTTAAAACAAAAGTGGATGCACAAAACGTATAACACATATAGTAAAACAATAAATAACAAAACTTAAAACAAAAAAATGATGCACAAAACAAAAATTACAATTGAGAAAAATTAAATACAACTCTTATATGTATGAATAAAAATAAATAAAAATAAAACGCATAACACAAATAAATAATTAAAAATAAAACATATAACACACATAGTAAAACAATACTATAAGATAAAGAATAATAAAACCTAAAACAAAAATTTATGCACAAAACAAACAATACAATTGATAAAAATTAAATACAAACCTTATGTGTATGAATAAAAATAATTAAAAATAAAACGCATAACAAATAAATAATTAAAAATAAAACATATAACACACATAGTAAAACAATACTATAAGATAAAGAATAATAAAACTTAAAACAAAAGATGATGCACAAAACAAACATTACAATTGAGAAAAATTAAATACAAACCTTATATGTATAAATAAAAATAATTAAAAATAAAACATATAACACACATAGTAAAACAATACTATAAGATAAATAATAATAAAACCTAAAACAAAAGTTGATGCACAAAACATACATTACAATTGATAAAAATTAAATACAAACCTTATGTGTATGAATAAAAATAATTAAAAATAAAACGCATAACAAATAAATAATTAAAAATAAAACATATAACACACATAGTAAAACAATAAATAATAAAACTTAAAACAAAAGATGATTCACAAAACAAACATTACAATTGAGAAAAATTAAATAAAACTCTTATATGTATGAATAAAAATAATTAAAAATAAAACGCATAACATAAATAAATAATTAAAAATAAAACATATAACACACATAGTAAAACAATACTATAAGATAAATAATAATAAAACTTAAAACAAAAGTTGATGCACAAAACAAACATTACAATTGATAAAATCTAAATACAAACCTTATGTGTATGAATAAAAATAATTAAAAATAAAATGTATAACAAATAAATAATTAAAAATAAAACGTATAACACACATAGTAAAACAATAAATAATAAAACTTAAAACAAAAGATAATGCACAAAACAAACATTACAATTGAGAAAAATTAAATACAAATCTTATGTGTATAAATAAAAATGATTAAAAATAACACATAACACATATAATAAAACGATAATATCATATAAATAAACAATTTTTAACAACTCGTATATAAAATAAATAACAAATATATAAAGAATTGTAAAACTTTTAATTAAAACCTGTATGTAAAATGTGTGAACATTATTATAGATAAAAACAATTAAAAATAGCATACATAACACACATTAAAACAATATTATCACATAAATAAACAATATTTATATAAAGTTTAATTAAACTTAAAACAAAAGATGGACACCAAACGTTAAAATTGGTAATTATTAAATACAAATCTTATGTGTATTGATAAAAATAATTAAAAATAAAACACATAACACAAATAAATAATTAAAAATAAAACATATAACACACATAGTAAAACAATACTATAAGATAAAGAATAATAAAACTTAAAACAAAAGTTGATGCAAAAAACAAACATTACAATTGATAAAATCTAAATACAAACCTTATGTGTATGAATAAAAATAATTAAAAATAAAATGTATAACAAATAAATAATTAAAAATAAAACGTATAACACACATAGTAAAACAATAAATAATAAAACTTAAAACAAAAGATGATGCACAAAACAAACATTACAATTGAGAAAAATTAAATACAAACCTTATGTGTATGAATAAAAATAATTAAAAATAAAACGCATCACAAATAAATAATTAAAAATAAAACATATAACACACATAGTAAAACAATAAATAATAAAACTTAAAACAAAAGATGATGCACAAAACAAACATTACAATTGAGAAAAATTAAATACAACTCTTATGGGTATAGATAAAAACAATTAAAAATAAAACACATAATACAAGTAAATAATTAAAAACAAAACATATAACACACATAGTAAAACAATACTATAAGATAAAGAATAATAAAACTTAAAACAAAAGTTGATGCAAAAAACAAACATTAGAATTGATAAAAATTATATACAAACCTTATGTGTATGAATAAAAATAATTAATAATAAAATGCATAACAAATAAATAATTAAAAATAAAACGTATAACACATATAGTAAAACAATAAATAATAAAACTTAAAACAAATGATGATACACAAAACAAACATTACAATTGAAAAAAATTAAATACAAACTTTATGTGTATAAATAAAATAATTAAAAATAAAACATATAACACACAGTAAAAAAATACTATAAGATAAAGAATAATAAAACTTAAAACAAAAATTAATGCACAAAACATACAACACGCATAGTAAAACAATAAATAATAAAACTTATAACAAAAGATAATCCACAAAACAAAAATTACAATTAAGAAAAATTAAATACAACTCTTATATGTATGAATAAAAATAATTAAAAATAAAACGCATAACACAAATAAATAATTAAAAATAAAACATATAACACACATAGTAAAACAATACTATAAGATAAAGAATAATAAAACCTAAAACAAAAATTGATGCACAAAACAAACAATACAATTGATAAAAATTAAATACAAACCTTATGTGTATAAATAAAAATAATTAAAAATAAAATGCATAACAAATAAATAATAAAACTTAAAACAAAAGATGATGCACAAAACAAACATTACAATTGAGAAAAATTAAATACAAACCTTATATGTATAAATAAAAATAATTAAAAATAAAACATATAACACACAGTAAAAAAATACTATAAGATAAAGAATAATAAAACTTTAAACAAAATTTGATGCACAAAACAAACATTACAATTGATAAAAATTAAATACAAACCTTATGTGTATGAATAAAAATAATTAATAATAAAATGCATAACAAATAAATAATTAAAAATAAAACGATTAACACACATAGTAAAACAATAAATAATAAAACTTAAAACAAAAGATGATGCACAAAACAAACATTACAATTGAGAAAAATTAAATACAACTCTTATATGTATGAATAAAAATAATTAAAAATAAAACGCATAACACAAATAAATAATTAAAAATAAAACATATAACACAATTAGTAAAACAATACTATAAGATAAAGAATAATAAAACCTAAAACAAAAGTTGATGCACAAAACAAACATTACAATTGATAAAAATTAAATACAAACCCCTTATGTGTATGAATAAAAATAATTAAAAATAAAATGCATAACAAATAAATAATTAAAAATAAAACGTATAACACATATAGTAAAACAATAAATAATAAAACTTAAAACAAAAAATGATGCACAAAACAAACATTACAATTGAGAAAAATTAAATACAAACTTTATGTGTATGAATAAAAATAATTAAAAATAAAACATATAACACAAATAAATAATTAAAAATAAAACATATAACACACATAGTAAAACAATAAATAATAAAACTTAAAACAAAAAGATGATGTACAAAACAAACATTACAATTGAGAAAAATTAAATACAACTCTTATGTGTATAAATAAAAACAATTAAAAATAAAACACATAATACAAGTAAATAATTAAAAACAAAACATATAACACACATAGTAAAACAATACTATAAGATAAAGAATAATAAAACTTAAAACAAAAGTTGATGCAAAAAACAAACATTAGAATTGATAAAAATTATATACAAACCTTATGTGTATGAATAAAAATAATTAATAATAAAATGCATAACAAATAAATAATTAAAAATAAAACGTATAACACATATAGTAAAACAATAAATAATAAAACTTAAAACAAATGATGGTACACAAAACAAAAATTACAATTGAGAAAAATTAAATACAAACTTTATGTGTATAAATAAAATAATTAAAAATAAAACATATAACACACAGTAAAAAAATACTACAAGATAAAGAATAATAAAACTTAAAACAAAAATTAATGCACAAAACATACAACACGCATAGTAAAACAATAAATAATAAAACTTAAAACAAAAGATAATCCACAAAACAAACATTACAATTAAGAAAAATTAAATACAACTCTTATATGTATGAATAAAAATAATTAAAAATAAAACGCATAACACAAATAAATAATTAAAAATAAAACATATAACACAATTTGTAAAACAATACTATAAGATAAAGAATAATAAAACCTAATTGATGCACAAAACAAACATTACAATTGATAAAAATTAAATACAAACCCCTTATGTGTATGAATAAAAATAATTAAAAATAAAATGCATAACAAATAAATAATTAAAAATAAAACGTATAACACATATAGTAAAACAATAAATAATAAAACTTAAAACAAAATATGATGCACAAAACAAACATTACAATTGAGAAAAATTAAATACAAACTTTATGTGTATGAATAAAAATAATTAAAAATAAAACATATAACACAAATAAATAATTAAAAATAAAACATATAACACACATAGTAAAACAATAAATAATAAAACTTAAAACAAAAGATGATGCACAAAACAAACATTACAATTGAGAAAAATTAAATACAACTCTTATATGTATGAATAAAAATAATTAAAAATAAAATGCATAACACAAATAAATAATTAAAAATAAAACATATAACACATATAATAAAACAATATTATAAGATAAATAATAATAAAACTTAAAACAAAAGTTATGCACAAAACGTACAACACACATAGTAAAACAATAAATAATAAAACTTAAAACAAAAAATGATGCACAAAACAAACATTACAATTGAGAAAAATTAAATACAACTCTTATATGTATGAATAAAAATAATTAAAAATAAAACACATAACACAAATAAATAATTAAAAATAAAACATATAACACAGTTAGTAAAACAATACTATAAGATAAAGAATAATAAAACTTAAAACAAAAGTTGATGCACAAAACGTACAACACACGTAGTAAAACAATAAATAATAAACTTAAAACAAAAGATGATGCACAAAACAAACATTACAATTGAGAAAAATTAAATACAACTCTTATATATGAATAAAAATAATTAAAAATAAAACACATAACACAAATAAATAATTAAAAATAAAACCTATAACACATATAAAACAATACCATAAGATAAAGAATAATAAAATTTAAAACAAAAGTGGATGCACAAAACATATAACACATAGTAAAACAATAAATAACAAAACTTAAAACAAAAGAAGATGCATAAAACAAACATTACAATTGAGAAAAATTAAATACAACTCTTATGTGTATAGATAAAAATAAAACACATAACACAAATAAATAATTAAAAATAAAACATATAACACAGTAAAACAATACTATACGATAAAGAATAATAAAACTTAAAACAAAAGTTGATGAAAAAAACAAACATTAGAATTGATAAAAATTAAATACAAACCTTATGTGTATGAATAAAA
This sequence comes from Hippophae gyantsensis, assembly GCA_030763125.1. NCBI lineage: Eukaryota > Viridiplantae > Streptophyta > Magnoliopsida > Rosales > Elaeagnaceae > Hippophae > Hippophae gyantsensis. The sequence continues at coordinate 30,391,138 of CM061035.1, read as the reverse complement.
ATAATTAATAATAATATGCATAACAAATAAATAATTAAAAATAAAACATATAACAGACATAGTAAAACAATAAATAATAAAACTTAAAACAAAATATGATCCACAAAACAAACATTACAATTGAGAAAAATTAAATACAACTCTTATATATGAATAAAAATAATTAAAAATAAAACGCATAATACAAATAAATAATTAAAAATAAAACATATAACCCATATAAAACAATACCATAAGATAAAGAATAATAAAATTTAAAACAAAAGTTGATGCACAAAACAAACATTATAATTGATAAAAATTAAATACAAACCTTATGTGTATGAATAAAAATAATTAAAAATAAAATACATAACAAATAAATAATTAAAAATAAAACGTATAACACATATAGTAAAACAATAAATAACAAATCTTACGTGTATGAATTAAAATAATGAAAAATAAAACACATAACACAAATAAATAATTAAAAATAAAACATATAACACAGTATAGAATAAATCAAAACTACATTATATAAAATGATATAGGCATCAAAAAATCTATACTCACAGAGGTTCATCCCAGTTGATATTTTGCACTTCACATACGTCCATCAAACACTAATGTGTTTTTCTACATGCATGGACACTTACATATGCCATCGTCGTTTCTGGAGAAGAATCTACAACTACTCCAACAAATTGATTAGCTAGTCACTCAAGCCATAACCATCTTCCTGTCATTTGTACAATTCATATGGGATTTTCCCAATATACGTTTTTAACTTTTAAAAAGTAATAAAGCTAAATAAATTAGTAAGTGGAAGAACTGAATCCAGATATAGTTATGTAGAGAAAGGAGAAATGCTTAATACACATTTTTAGCTAAAGGATAAAATAATTAAAAATAAAACACATAACACAAATAAATAATTAAAAATAAAACATATAACACAAATAATAAAACAATACTATATGATAAAGAATAATAAAACTTAAAACAAAAGTTGATGCACAAACAAAAATTACAATTGAGAAAAATTAAATACAACTCTTATATGTATGAATAAAAATAATTAAAAATAAAACGTATAACACAAATAAATAATTAAAAATAAAACATATAACACATAGTAAAACAATATTATAAGATAAATAATAATAAAACTTAAAACAAAAGTTGATGCACAAAACGTACAACACACAGTAAAACAATAAATAATAAAACTTAAAACAAAAGATGATGCATAAAACAAACATTACAATTGAGAAAAATTAAATACAACTCTTATATGTATGAATAAAAATAATTAAAAATAAAACGCATAACACAAGTAAATAATTAAAAATAAAACATATTACACATAATAAAACAATACTATAAGATAAAGAATAATAAAACTAAAACCAAAAGTTGATGCAAAAAACAAACATTACAATTGATAAAAATTAAATACAAACATTATGGGTATGAATAAAAATAATTAAAAATAAAACGCATAACAAATAAATAATTAAAAATAAAACATATAACACACATAGTAAAACAATAAATAATAAAACTTAAAACAAAAGATGATGCACAAAACAAACATTACAATTTATAAAAATTAAATACAAACATTATGTGTATGAATAAAAATAATTAAAAATAAAACACAAAATAAATAAATAATTAAAAATAAAACATATAACACACATAGTAAAACAATACTATAAGATTAAGAATAATAAAAACTAAAACAAAAGTTGATGCACAAAACAAACATTAAAATTGATAAAAATTAAATACAAACCTAAAACGCATAACAAATAAATAATTAAAAATAAAACATATAGCAGACATAGTAAAACAATAAATAATAAAACTTAAAACAAAATATGATCCACAAAACAAACATTACAATTGAGAAAAATTAAATACAACTCTTATATATGAATAAAAATAATTAAAAATAAAACACATAACACAAATAAATAATTAAAAATAAAACATATAACCCATATAAAACAATACCATAAGATAAAAAATAATAAAATTTAAAACAAAAGTTGATGCACAAAACAAACATTACAATTGATAAAAATTAAATACAAACCTTATGTGTATGAATAAAAATAATTAAAAATAAAACGTATAACACATATAGTAAAACAATAAATAACAAATCTTACGTGTATGAATTAAAATAATTAAAAATAAAACACATAACACAAATAAATAATTAAAAATAAAACATATAACACAGTATAGAATAAATCAAAACTACATTATATAAAATGATATTGGCATCAAAAAATCTATACTCACAGAGGTTCATCCCAGTTGATATTTTGCACTTCACATACGTCCATCAAACACTAATGTGTTTTTCTGCATGCATGGACACTTACATATGCCATCGTCGTTTCTGGAGAAGAATCTACAACTACTCCAACAAATTGATTAGCTAGTCACTCAAGCCATAACCATCTTCCTGTCATTTGTACAATTCATATGGGATTTTCCCAATATACGTTTTTAACTTTTAAAAAGTAATAAAGCTAAATAAATTAGTAAGTGGAAGAACTGAATCCAGATATAGTTATGTAGAGAAAGGAGAAATGCTTAATACACATTTTTAGCTAAAGGATAAAATAATTAAAAATAAAACACATAACACAAATAAATAATTAAAAATAAAACATATAACACAGTATAGAATAAATCAAAACTACATTATATAAAATGATATTGGCATCAAAAAATCTATACTCACAGAGGTTCATCCCAGTTGATATTTTGCACTTCACATACGTCCATCAAACACTAATGTGTTTTTCTTCATGCATGGACACTTATATATGCCATCGTCATTTCTGGAGAAGAATCTACAACTACTCCAACAAATTGATTAGCTAGTCACTCAAGCCATAACCATCTTCCTGTCATTTGTACAATTCATATGGGATTTTCCCAATATACGTTTTTAACTTTTAAAAAGTAATAAAGCTAAATAAATTAGTAAGTGGAAGAACTGAATCCAGATATAGTTATGTAGAGAAAGGAGAAATGCTTAATACACATTTTTAGCTAAAGGATACAATAAATTTGTATAAAATAATTACAAAACATATAAGATTTTTGAACATAAGATGCACTAAATAACATTGAAAAAACACCATTATTATATCAGAAGGCCCATCTAACCTGAAACAAAATTACATGGGAGTGTGCATGTATAGTTGTAATTGCAAACGGTACATAGTTAATGTCATGATTCTTCTGGTGAAGATGATTGAGAGAAGCAAGATGGTGACTATAACCACAGGAATAGATTTACTAAGTTACTCTGTAAGTATTTTCTTATCATCTGCTTCTCTGCATATCCTTCATGAACATCACAAGACAGATTAAGAACTCACAAATATTTAAAAAAAACAATGTGATATTTCTTCTATGCACCTGGAAATAAATCTACAATTTTCTAAACTAGCAATAGTGGAATTTACTGGTTGAGTGACCAAATTCAAATAAGTAACAGAAGAAAGTAGAATATTTCAGTAATTACTTTCTGCAATATGATTTCTTCCGTAAAGTTAAAACTCATTTATGTTTTAACATGTTACTAAAAGCAAGATAACGCATAAAAGCAAGATATCACTAAAATAAATTAACCACTCTTAAATACATATAAAAAAACCTAAACTAGTAAAACCTAGTTTGTATCCAAATATGGAAAGAAAAGACAAAAAATGTTAGAGGGAAGCAGTGTTATTGGCTATGAAAATCGGTCCATACAATATAAAAAGAGGAAAATAAACAACTCCTCATATAGCCAGAACATAGCTTATCTCTCAAAAAATGTATAAGTGATAATGCAGTGGATGATGCCATGATGGTAGACTATAATATTCATGATATACAAATCTGAAATGGACAATGCTTCATGAATCACATGTTGCTATATATTTAGGGGAGTTATGTGCTTTTTACTGTTTTACATATGAAATAATATCCTAAATGTGCCACATGTGAGCCGTTCTCAAAGAAGGGAAGTCGGTTTCATATTATTATCTTGAGGATAATATAACAGGAAATAACCTGAGCAGTTAGTGATTTTATAACTTCTTAAGCAGCTTTAGATTTAGCAGATTCCTCTATCACCGGTGCCATAGCTTCTTGTGCTTTCTTAGATGATTTCAGAAGCTCCACTTCTTACAGTTCACATCGCTGTCTAAGGCTTTCAACCTGATCATGATTTAGAAAAAAGGCACAGAGCTATTAGCTTAAGTATTAAACACTAAAATCTAAAAGGAAGTCCTAAATTACAAGTATACCTGAGCCCGCAACTTAAGCACTTCTTGAATCGAAAGTTCATTTGTTTTTTTAAAACCATCCCCAATGCTTTTTGAGAACAAAAGTCCTGATGTAGTTGGAATGGGTGTAGCAGAACTTGGGGGATTTGGTCTCCTTGAAAAAGGTGACACGGACCTGGAGCTTACTCTAGATGCTGTCAGAACTGGTTTTGGCACAGTTTGCCGCAGATCAACAGCAGTTGACAAAATAACATCTTTCAGCTGCAATAAAAGTGTCTGCGAGGATCTAACTAGAGAAAATGTCTCAGATTTCTTTCCTTGTTTAGCGACTTTGCTGTCTAATTGCTTTTATCAAATCAACATTGGATGGTACTGCAGACTTAGATAGTCTGATCTCAGTCTTGTCTAATCAGTCCTTGTTCTAGCCAGATAGCTGAGGGACAGCATTCCTTCTGTTATTACCAAAGCAAAAGTCACAAATTTACTTATTTGACAACTTTTGTTTTTTGAAATAAGAACAATGAAAAAGTAGAGAACTAATTTTTTTAAGTATATAGTTATTCCATCTTTTCTAATTCCTACTTAAAGTCTATTTGTATCCATACTCCCTTATTACCTTTAATATATTTCATAGTTTTTTTACCTATTATTATCTCTATCTATACTCAATACTAGAGTTGCTTCCTTTCTATATTTGACAAATATTTCATGTGATTTTTTTATTTTTATTTTCTGAAATTTATTTGTTAACTTCTTTTTTTCTTATATAAACAAGAGTAGCCATGAGTTCATAGTTACAGACCATGCATATTGAAATTTTCTTTGACATTTTTTATTATTAAAACTCATTTATGTTTTGCAAAGTTACTAAAAGCAAGATAAAGCATAAAAGGAATAATGGAAAAAATTTGTCAGGAATAAAAAGGTTTAAGAGGTGTACTGTCCTGCTAAGCAACAAGGCACTCACCCGCTACTTTTTCAGAGGATTAGATTTTAGTATTCATTATTAAATATTTACAAGTATTTCAACCAATAATGAAAAGTAAAACTCACCATGCTCTTCCATAAATTGAAGAGCTTTCTCCAAAAAAGATGGAGAGATCCATCAACCTCTTCCAAAACAAGCAGAACGGGTCTCCCAATAACTTCAGATACCATTAGCTTTTTCGGTATCTACAAAAGGAATTTGCAAACATTTCAGTGGCACAAATAATGAGGCAAAACAATTTATTCAAGTTTTAAACTTTAATTGAATACGTACCAATCAAAAGAGGAGAAATAACTTTAATTAAATAGACTTTCTGTTATCTCAGGTTATCATAAATGCCATGCTGGTTTAGTGCTAGCCATGGAACACTATCAAGGAATTTCATCCGAAAAGTCTTTCAGTTTTCTTTCTAAGTGTGTTCTTTCTATTGGTTCAAAAGGAGATCTTAAAAGAAAAGAAAGAATGTAGATTGAATGAAGCTCATTTACTGTCATACTAGACCTATAAAGCTAACCTAGCAGAGACCATGATCATATTCAAGTATCATGTATAAAACACCACTACTAAAGAAGAACATACATTGTTCTAAAGAATCATCAAATGAATCATTCTGATCGTTCCTGAAGATACCATTTTGCCCCATTGCATGAGAAGGGCTACTAGATCAACTTACAAAAACATTCTCTTGTGGTAATTGTAATTACAAATTGCATCTAAAGTCCCAAAATAGACTTAAAAGGTCCTCTGAAATTATCAAATTAAACAAACAGACCCCCAGATATGCTTTGTATTAGCCAGGAGCCTATTCATATAAGTTTGAAACTTATGGAGGCAACTTGTATTTTACAAAACTTTGTGGAGTTATGGTTAAATAAAAGTTTGATCAAACAAAAAAAGAAACAATAAATACAGAAAACTTGAGGAATTAAAGAACAATCATATAAAAAGGCAAGTCACCTAAGAGAAGCAAATTGAGGGGCGGTCAACTCCCATTTTAAAATCATTTTTAATTTCACAATCACCGGCTAGAAGAGGACGTAGAAGTAAGGGTGACATGTAAGCTGCCACAGATGAGCAGCTCATTTGATTCTCAGCCTTATTAGCAATCATTTTCTGCATCATCATATGTATTCTGAAGAGAAAGGAACAAAGGATTTTTTTTAAATTCCAAAATCAAGCAAGCTTCATGAAGAGGTCGACTGCTAAAATCATGATCAAGTTTCAAATACCATTGGCAAAGAAATCCCCACGAAATACAAAAGAGAAAAATAACCATAAAGTTTACTATTTGCAAATGTAAAACAAGACTAGCTAGCTTAGAGGTATTGTAATTGGAAAGTGAGAAAGTTTGCAGCAAGCATCCGCAGAAAATTGATAATTTTCATGCAAAGTCTTAAAAGTCAAACAAAACCAATTTTTCACTCTATCATTACGGTCAGTACCTAATCAGAACAAAACATATCACGGTTGAAAATAAGAAAACCAAAGCTTAAAAATTCAGAAAAGATACAATAACGTCAACTTGCATGCAGCACAATGATAATCCCCTTTGTTCGTTATGCATGCAGTAATGCAATAATTTTAGTTAGCCCACATAAAACTGAAAAATAAGTAAGACCTAAAACCCAAGGTATATTTCATGGGAATAATCAGAATTGAGAAAAAAACTTCCTAAAAATTGGAAGCCCAAATAGGCATTCAATTAAATTTTTTGTTCAGGTGTGAAAAAGGAAATTATTAAGGTTCACAAAAATCAAAAACGGAGTAAGGAGTTATCTAGGATATAACACCATTCTAGCTAGTAAATTACTTTTTCTTATCGACATTATATTCACTAATATGAATCCCAATTATTCTGTATACATGAGTAAATTCTAAACCTACAAATATCTATTCCAATCCAACGGGGAAAAAAAGAAATAGTGACACATAAATAGATGGAAGAAATATAAATGAAGCTCCACTGTTCCCTAGGATTGGCTATCAAGTGAAAGTAATATCAGAGTATCAGAGAAAATAAGGGCTTAATTTATTGCAAAAGGAGATGATATTTATTGACTTTATGTGAGTTTGCCCCATACATTTTATTTGATAAAAAAATTTATTTATTTATTCTATCTATTATTATATACAAAGTGAGTTGCTTTTGGTCAGGTGGTTACTACTTATTTGACAACTTTTGTTTTTTGAAATAAAAAAAATGAAAAAGTATAGAACTAATTTTTTTAAGTATATTTCTATAGTTATTCTATCTTTTCTAATCCTACTTAAAAGTCTATTTGTATCCATACTCCCCTATTACCTTTAATACATTTCATAGTTTTTTTATCTATTATTATCTCTATCTATACTCAATACTCTGTTGATTCCTTTCTATTTATTTGACAAATATTTCATTTGATTTTTTTTATTTATATTTTCTGAAACTTATTTGTTAATTTTCTTTTCTTATATAAACAAGAGTAGCCATGAGTATTAAGTTAAAGACCATACATATTGAAATTTTCTTTGACATTTTTTGTTATTAAAACTCATTTATGTTTTGCCATGTTACTAAAAGCAAGATAAAGCATAAAAGGAATAATGGAAAAATTTTGTCAGGAATAAAAACACAGTATTCTTCCAAGACATTCCAACATTTGGTTTAAGAAGTTTCCTGTCCCGCTGAGCAACAAGAAGGCACTCACCCGCTACGTGTTCAGAGGATAAGATTTTAGCATTCATTGTTAAATATTTGCAAGTATTACAACCAATAATGAAAAGTAAAACTCACCATGCTTTTCCATAAACTGAAGATCTTTCTCCAGAAAAGATGGAGATCCATCAACCTCTTCCAAAGCAAGCAGAACAGGTCTCCCAATAACTTCAGATACCATTGGCTTTTTCGGTATCTACAAAAGGAATTTGCAAACATTTCAGTGGCAGAAAGCCTTTCAGTTTTCTTTCTAAGTGTGTTCTTTCTATTGGTTCAAAAGGAGATCTTAAAAGAAAAGAAAGGATGTAGATTGAATGAAGCTCATTTGTTGTCATACTAGACCTATAAAGCTAACCTAACAGAGACCATGTTCAAAGTCAAGTATCATGGATAAAGCACCACTACTAAAGAAGAACATACATTGTTCTAAAGAATCATCAAATGAATCATTCTGATCGCTCCTGAAGATACCATTTTGCCTCATTGCATGAGAAGGACTAATAGAGCATTCTCATTAAGATCCTCCAAAGTTTCAGCCTACAACACCAAGAAAAGACCATGTAAATAGCACATAGCAAGATATATTTCATGGGAATAATCAGAATCGAGAAAAAACTTCCTAAAATTGGAAGCCCAAAAAGGCATTTTACTAAATTTTTTGTTCCGGTGTGAGAAAGGAAATTATTATGGTTCACAAAAATTAAAAACGGGATAAGGAATTATCTAGGATATCATAGACCCCAGGAGGCATCCTCTCAGCCAAATCTTTGTGATGTTACCATTGCAGCAGGTGGTCAATTGACATTCAAAAAATGACCATGACAGTGCAAATTCAGTAAAATAAAATTTCCGTTATTACCGATTAAATGATTCAATCAGAGCATAGCTTCAGATATAATACAACTGAGAAGCTTCTACTTTTGTTTTTTTTTTTTTGGTGGTTTGGGGGAATACTAAAATAAATTACCCACTCTTAAATACATATAAAAAAATCTAACCTAGTAAAACCTAGTTTGTATCCAAATACGGAAAGGGAAGACAAAAAATGTTACAGGGAAGCAGTGTGATTGGCTATGGAAATCGGTCCATACAATATAAAAAGATGAAAATAAACAACTCCTCATATAACCAGAACATAGCTTATCTCTCAAAAAATGTAGAAGTGATAATGCAGTGGATGATGCCATGATGGTAATAGTGATGGGTTATTGCAGTGGATGATGCCATGATGGTAATAGTGATTGGTTATTGCGGTCAGTGATGGCAGGATTGGCACGAATAATTATCAAGACTATAATATTCACGATATACAAATCTGAAATGGACAATGCTTCATGAATCACATGTTGCTATATATTTAGGATTTATTTGTTACTTATGTATTTAGCAAATTCAGGGGAGTTATGTGCTTTTTACTGTTTTACCTATGAAATAATATCCTAAATGTGCCACATGTGAGCCTTCTCAAAGAAGGGAAGTCAGTTTCATACTATTCAATATCTTGAGGATAATATAACAAGAAATAACCTGAGTAGTTAGTGATTTTATAACTTCTTTAGCAACTTTCGATTTAGCAAATTCCTCTGTCACCAGGTGCCATAGCTTCTTGAGCTTTCTTAGTTCATTTCAGAAGCTCCACTTTCTTGCAGTTCACATCTCTGTCTTAGGCTTTCAACCTGATCATGTTTTAGAAAAAGGCACAGCACTATTAGCTCAAGTATTAAACACTTGACTACTAAAAGACTCCTTCCTCCAGGCATATCATTAAATTAAAACTAAAAACTAAAAGGAAGTCCTAAATCACAAGTATACCTGAGCCAGCAAATTAAGCACTTCTTTATTCAAAAGTTCATTTGTTTTCTTCAAACCATCCCCAATGCTTTTTGAGAACGAAAGTCCTGATGTAGTTGGAATGGGTGTAGTAGAACGTTGGGGTCTCCTTGAAAAAGGTGACGGACCTGGAGCTTACTCCAGATGCTGTCAGAACTGGTTTTAGAACAGTTTACCGCAGATCAACAGCAGTTGACAAAATAACATCTTTCAGCTGCAATAAAGGTGTCTGCGAGGATCTAACTATAGAAAATGTCTTAGATTTCTTTCCTTGTTTAGAAGCTTTGTTGTCTAATTGCTTTATCAAATCAACATTAGATGGTACTACAGACTTAGAAAGTCTGATCTCAGTCTTGTCTAATCTGTCCTTGTTCTCGCCTGATAGCCGAGGGACAGCATTCTTTCTGTTATTACCAGCACTTTCTAAAACCTTGTTCAGTTTCACAAAGCAAGAGTCACAAACTCGATAGGTTTTTCCAGGTTTGGGGGCCAATGCTGCCCTCATTTCTTTTTCGAACTGCGTGAATGGCAATGTACTAGTCCACAATTGTAGCAGTTGTGCCGTTTTCACGTGAACCCAAAAGCTTGTCTGCAAGCTGAGCACTGAGACTGCTCAGCACCAGACACCCATTTATGAAGACAAATGGCTGCAGTGTAGTTTGAACCGCACGCAATGTTATTCACATGCCTATCCTTTAAAGCTTCAACCAATGATGGTGTTTTTTGATCTTCAACATCTCCATGGCCCAAAACTAGGAAATATATCACATAATTAATGTAAATATCTTAACAAACATGATACATTCATTATCCAAGTCATGACAGCTAAGTATATCATATGCATATCAAGAATGCACACAGTCAGTTTTCTTATATTTATCAATTTTTATCAAATCATACTAAAAATTCCTAAAAATTGAAACTACGTACTAAATATTATAGAGAATAAAGTTCCCTCCTACAAACTTAAATTGCACGTTGTCCCAAATATGCACATATAAATATGAAAAAGTAAAAGGAAAAAAAATTTCATTAACCTTAGGGCACCATATCCGTGAAATGCTCAATTTTGTTACGCCATTGCTCTCCATTTTTATTCACCTACAAAACAAAAACAATAAAAATACAAGTAAAATAATGTTGGGTTGCCTCCCAACAACCAGCATCACGCTTAACTTCTTTGCCTAGATGAACATATCATCTCCAAAGTACATCCCTCTATGTCCATTTACTATTGAGTTTGTCCGAAAACAATGAGTCTTGAATTGTTCAATAATCTTTATATTTCGGTTTAAAAACAGTGTTTAATTTTCTTATCATACCATATTTTTGTTTTGTTTTAGTGCTTTTTCCCATTCTTCTCATACATATATATATATATATATATATATATATATATACATATACACACACAATTGTAGATAGTGTCACAAGACCCCATAAATAACTACCATCACTCAACAAGCCATAATCTAAATTTAGATTTTATCACTAATAACTTACTCTTCTTACATCAAAGATAGTAAGAAAATCAATCAAAATTCCACAATTTGTCAAACAAGAGTTAAGCATTTACTTCAACCTAAAACTAAGTCCTTGAGTGTGTGTGTGAAATAGTCAATTTAACTCCAAACCACCAGCAAATTTAGATAAGAGTAGAACAACTGAAATCAGAAGAATTCTCTCAAAACTTAACTCCATAAGTCCAATTTTCAGAAATCCTCTCCACTAATGTAATCAAATACCAAAATCAGAGATCAAAAGGTCTTTAATCAGGGTTGTAATGACAGGCCACAAGGTGAGGGCTAAGAAAGAAATGGATATGGAAAATCAAAGTAAACTGGGAAAATACTTGGTAGAAAAAAAACAATAAAAAGAATATCCACAGGATTCAAACTATAAATCTTTCTCGACAATATGCTCATACTCAATAAGTGGAGTACTCTTTTTTTTCCTTTTTTCCTTTTTTCCTTTTTTCTTTTTCTTTTTCTTCTTTTTTTTTTTTTGCAATAGTTGACAAAATAACATCTTTCAGCTGCAAGAAAGGTGTCTGCGAGCATCTCACTAGAGAAAATGTCTCAGATTTATTTCCTTGTTTAGCGGCTTTGCTGTCTAATTGCTTCAGCAAATCAACATTAGATGGTACTGCAGACTTGGAAAGTCTGATCTCACTCTTGTCTAATCTGTCCGCAGCAGTTAGTGATTTTATAACTTCTCTAGCAGCTTTAGATTTAGCAGATTCCTCTGTCACCAGAGCCATAGCTTCTTGTGCTTTCTTAGTTAATTTCAGAAGCTCCACTTCTTGCAGTTCACATCTCTGTCTTAGGCTTTCAACCTGACATGTTTTAGAAAAAGGCACAGAGCTATTAGCTTAAGTATTAAACACTTGACTACTAAAAGACTCCTTCCACCAGGCATATCATTAAATTAAATCTAAAATAAAAAAGGAAGTCCTAAATCAGAAGTATACCTGAGCCCAACTTAAGCACTTCTTGATTCAAAAGTTCGTTTTTTTTCTTTGTTCCTTTTTTTCTTTTCTTTATCTTCTTTTTTTTTCTTTCTCTTCTTTTTTTTTCTTGCCAGTTGACAAAATAACATCTCTCAGCTGCAATAAAGGTGTCTGTGAGGATATAACTAGAGAAAATGTCTCAGATTTATTTCCTTGTTTAGCGGCTTTGCTGTCTAATTGCTTTATCAAATCAACATCAGATGGTACTGCAGAGTTAGAAAGTCTGATCTCAGTCTTGTCTAATCTGTACTGAGCAGTTAGTGATTTTATAACTTCTTTAGCAGCTTTAGATTTAGCAGATTCCTCTGTCACCAGTGGCATAGCTTCTTGTGCTTTCTTAGTTGATATCAGAAGCTCCACTTCTTGCAGTTCACATCTCTGTCTTAGGCTTTCAACCTGATCATGTTTTAGAAAAAGGCACAGAGCTATTAGCTTAAGTATTAAACACTTGACTACTAAAAGACTCCTTCCTCCAGGCATATCATTAAATTAAAACTAAAATCTTAAAGGAAGTCCTAAATCACAAGTATACCTGAGCCTGCAACTTAAGCACTTCTTGATTCAAAAGTTCATTTCTTTTCTTCAAACCATCCCCAATGCGTTTTGAGAACAAAAGTCCTGATGTAGTTGGAATGGGTGTAGCAGAAGGTGGGGGACTTGGTCTCCTTGAAAAAGGTGACACGGACCTGGAGCTTCCTCCATATGCTTTCAGAACTAGTTTTTGCACAGTTTGCCTCAGATCAACAGCAGTTGGCAAAATAACATCTTTCAGCTACAATAAAGAAGGTGTCTGTGAGGATCTAACTAGAGAATGTCTCAGTTTCTTTCTTATTTAGCGGCTTTGCTGTCTAATTGCTTCAGCAAATCAACATTAGAAGGGACTGCAGACTTAGAAAGTCTGATCTCACTCGTCTAATCTGTCCGCAGCAGTTAGTGATTTTATAACTTCTCTAGCAGCTTTAGATTTAGCAGATTCCTCTGTCACCAGTGCCATAGCTTCTTGTGCTTTCTTAGTTGATATCAGAAGCTCCACTTCTTGCAGTTCACATCTCTGTCTTAGGCTTTCAACCTGATCATGTTTTAGAAAAAGGCACAGAGCTATTAGCTTAAGTATTAAACACTTGACTACTAAAAGACTCCTTCCACCAGGCATATCATTAAATTAAATCTAAAATCAAAAAGGAAGTCCTAAATCAGAAGTATACCTGAGCCCAACTTAAGCACTTCTTGATTCAAAAGTTCGTTTTTTTTCTTTTCTCTTCTTTTTTTTCTCTTTTTTTTCTTTTCTTTCTCTTCTTTTTTTTTCTTTTCTTTCTCTTCTTTTTTTTTCTTTTCTTCTCTTCTTTTTTTTTCTTTTCTTCTCTTTCTCTTCTTCTTCTTTTTCTTTTCTTCTCTTTCTCTTTTTTTTTTTCTTTTCTTTTTCTTCTCTTCTTTTTCTTTTTTTTCTTTTCTTCTCTTTCTCTTCTTTTTTTTTCTTTTCTTCTCTTTCTCTTCTTTTTTTTTCTTTTCTTCTCTTCCTCTTCTTTTTTTTCTTTTCTTCTCTTTCTCTTCTTTTTTTTTCTTGCCATAGTTGACAAAATAACATCTCTCAGCTGCAATAAAGGTGTCTGAGGATATAACTAGAGAAAATGTCTCAGATTTATTTCCTTGTTTAGCGGCTTTGCTGTCTAATTGCTTTATCAAATCAACATCAGATGGTACTGCAGAGTTAGAAAGTCTGATCTCAGTCTTGTCTAATCTGTACTGAGCAGTTAGTGATTTTATAACTTCTTTAGCAGCTTTAGATTTAGCAGATTCCTCTGTCACCAGTGGCATAGCTTCTTGTGCTTTCTTAGTTGATATCAGAAGCTCCACTTCTTGCAGTTCACATCTCTGTCTTAGGCTTTCAACCTGATCATGTTTTAGAAAAAGGCACAGAGCTATTAGCTTAAGTATTAAACACTTGACTACTAAAAGACTCCTTCCTCCAGGCATATCATTAAATTAAAATCTAAAATCTAAAAGGAAGTCCTAAATCACAAGTATACCTGAGCCTGCAACTTAAGCACTTCTTGATTCAAAAGTTCATTTCTTTTCTTCAAACCATCCCCAATGCTTTTTGAGAACAAAAGCCCTGATGTAGTTGGAATGGGTGTAGCAGAAGGTGGGGGACTTGGTCTCCTTGAAAAAGGTGACACGGACCTGGAGCTTACTCCATATGCTGTCAGAACTGGTTTTTGCACAGTTTGCCTCAGATCAACAGCAGTTGACAAAATAACATCTTTCAGCTGCAATAAAGAAGGTTTCTGCGAGGATCTAACTAGAAAATGTCTCAGTTTCTTTCTTGTTTAGCGGCTTTGCTGTCTAATTGCTTTATCAAATCAACATTAAATGGTACTGCAGACTTGGAAAGTCTGATCTCAGTCTTGTCTAATCTGTCCTTGTTTTTGCCAGATAGCCGAGGGACAGCATTCCTTCTGTTATTACCAGCACTTTATAAAATCTTGTTCAGTTTCACAAAGCAAGAGTCACAAACTCAATAGGGTTTTCCAAGATCCAGTGCTGCTCTCATTGCTTTTTTTCGAACTGCATGAATGGCAATGTACTAGTCCACAATTGTAGCAGTTGTGCCGTTTTCGCATGAACCCAAAAGCTTGTTTGCAAGCAGAGCACTGAGACTGCTCAGAGCACCAGACACCCATTTTTTCCGTTTTCTTTTCTTTCTATTCTTTTTTTCTATACTCAGTAAGTGGAGTACTCTCTTTTTTTCCTTTTCTCCTTTTTTCCTTTTTCTTTTCTTTCTTCTCTTTTTTTTTGATGATGTGGTTGCCTTGATACTCGGTCTTTACTAATTTCAACCACGTTAACCCTTTTTCGATTCTTGACTTTCACTTTATTTATTTCTTTTTTTTTGCACTTTGATCAAATAGAGAGAAAAAATGTGGATTATTTAATTTGAATTCTTTTTAAATGCAAATTTTCACCAAAGTATTTTCTCAAAATTTAAAGTAAGTTTGTGATTTTTTCAGGCTTAGAATGGGAATGGTTTATGTAGTTAAAAGAACAAATAAGGCTTATGTAAAATAAGGCTCAAGGGGGTTGACTATGGGAATATACCATGCAATGATGGCTTGATAATTAGGACGGCTGGGAAAGCTTTTTGGTTGTAACAAAAAAATTGCCTAAATCATTTCTCTAATATTTGGTATCAACTAGGATTTCGCCTCAAGGATCCATCAACGGATTCTAGAGCAAAGCAAGATTAAACTTTCTTAACCCAGTTAATTCAACTCCTTCTCTTCATAGGCAAAATGGATTAGAGAAAAGTCTATTATGTGCTCAATTATTTTCAAGGACAAAGATTTAAATCAAAGTACCCACAAAACTTTGCCTAATATATGCTTTGCTAAGAGAATTCAACAACTCAAGACTATAAGAGTTGACACCCCCAAACTTAAACTAAACAATGTCCTCATTGTAATTTAAAAGTGAGACAGATTAAAGAAATGAAAGAAACTTCCCTGGTTTTACGATGAATCCACATTATTTTGTAATTTTCAGCTATTTATTCCTGCATAATAATCCAACATAAAAATCCAAATTATTCAAATAGTAATAAAATAAAAATAATAACAGAAAGTTTTATGAGCTGCCTCTCATAAGCACTTGATGAAAACAAAACAAAGACACAGAGAAAAACAATAAAAAAAGAAAGAAAATAGTAAATCCAAAACATGCAACAGAAGAACAAAAATAATAAATATAAATCATCTTTTAAAAGCATAAACAACAATAAAGACCAAGAAATACAAGCATTAAAAAATAGAAAACAATTACAACAAATAACTAAAGTAAAAAAGCAAGAGTGAAAGATCAAGATTCGGACAAAATTCAATTCTTTGAAGGATTTTCTCACTTTTTGCTTACACCCATCACAATGTACATTCACTCTGAGTACAAAAGTTTGTAAATTGGGGAAGAAAAAAAAACAAAAGAAACATTGTAAACAACAAAACAATAACATTCTTCAGGAAAAGACTAAATACAACTTAGCTATTAATAAAAGAAAATAAAAGTAACTTAATTGTTCTATGGAAACAGATGTTAAATAGTGAAAGACCTAAATCTTCAGGAGCTTAAAAAGTCTTCATCTTCAGTCATTTCTTAAGTGCTGTTTGAGGTGAAAAATTAAAACTTTCACTCTCTCCACTTCTCTGTGGTAAAGAGAAAAAGGATAAAATATCTACTGTCTAGGCTTGAAATTATAATAGAGTTGAAAGATAAATAAAGGGTTGAACTTGCATTGTTGAAATGTTAAATTATTATTCTATGACTAGTACATGAATGTTGATTTGTTTATTGAGTTCTTAAGTGCTGTTTGAGGTGAAAAATTAAAACTTTCACTCTCTCCACTTCTCTGTGACTACAAGTAAAGAGAAAAAGGATAAAATATCTACTGTCTAGGCTTGAAATTATAATAGAGTTGAAAGATAAATAAAGGGTTGAACTTGCATTGTTGAAATGTAAGTTAAATTATTATTCTATGACTGGTACATGAATGTTGATTTGTTTATTGAGTTCTTCCTCCCTCAAAAGCAAACAAAACAAGAGCACATGGGTCTTCAGTTTAAGTGTGAAATAAATTATAATTATAAATAAATAAAAAGAAGAAAGTTAGATAACAATAAGAATAGTTTTACAGACCCAAATGCCAAAGCAGGGAACAAAAAATCACCAACAAAGAAAGGAGGAGATAAAGAGACAGAAGAAAGTCAAAAAGTGGGTTCTTTTTAAAAAAAATGTAAAATGTGGGAGATGGAGGAGAAGAGAGGGTGAAAAAAGGAAAGAAAGGCTATATGCTCTGAAAACTAAAAATTGAAATGATGTGAGGTAACGTTAAATACAGAGGTTGGACTTTGGAGATATTGAAATACAATAAAAGAGGAATAGTGACTTAACCGTCCTACTTCTACCCCAATAGCTACTTCACAAGAAATTAAAGATTCTTATTAGTAATATTTATATTTTAACTTATTAAAATTAAAATTAATGTAAATTTGTTTGAAAAATTAAAAAATAATTTAATTAATATAAAATATATTTTAAAAATAATAAATAATAACTCATACTTTATACCAATTATATTTATAGCATATTAATTATTTATTTTCCCTAACAAATAATTTTTACTGATATTTAATCTAATTAATATGGAATATCACATTCTTGATAAATAACTTATCTTCTACCATTATGGTTTTTTAGCCTTATTGTACTAACAATATTTTCATAACGTAAAATATTAATATTCAAATAATTTAATGAGGAGATATTTTTGTTAAACAAGTAGTAAACACTACACAAATACATTAGGAGTTAGTATTTTTGGAGTATTATTATTTTTATTTTGGTATTTTTTTAACTCTTAATCTCAACTAGTAGCTTTAAATTACTCCTATTATTCATTTTGGTTAATTTAAACTTTATTAATACTCCTATTATTCATTTTGGTTAATTTAAACTTTATTAATACTCCTATTATTCATTTTGGTTAATTTAAACTTTATTAATACTCCTATTATTCATTTTGGTTAATTTAAACTTTATTAATACTTTTAAAGTATACTATTCATTGTGATTGTTGTTAAAATTAATCAAAATAATTATTAGTGATATAAATATGGATATTTCAAAGATATCATTTGAGAATAAAAATAAATATTAAAATAAGAATAAATATACTTTAAATATATCAAATCCGATACAATGGATAAATACAATACAATTTTAACAACATACCATTAATCTATCAAATAAGAGCACAGTTAAACTCTTTTCTTTTATTTTTGGAAAAATAACAAGAGCACAATTAGAATTCAAATTTTTATGATCATATAAATGTTAGAGAGATGAAATTGCCCATCACTCACTAGTTTAATGATAAAAAATTAAAGATGCTGCTTGTAATTTTGAAAAGCACAAACAAACTTCAAAAAATGCAAAAGAGGAACTAAAAATGGAGAAAGATGAAACTGTACTGAAATCTTGAAAGAAGAAGAGATGCTGAAAACGAAAATCAAAAAGAAAAAAAGAAAATAGTAAATCCAAAACATGCAACAGAAGAACAAAAATAATAAATATAAATCTTATAACTAAACGTTCTTTCGATCGAAAAGGAATTTTATGAGTTAACAAACACAAATTCTTATGTAGTATCGAATCCACAATACGACGTCGGATTCAACAAGATCAAAAGGGTTAACAAAGTTCAAACTACTCTGATCAAAGATTTTGCGATTACAAAGATTAACTCCAGAAGCCCACCTCTGTAATAAAATCTTGAAAGAAGAAGAGAAGCTGAAAACGAAAATCAAAAATCAAAAATAAAAAAAGAAAGAAAATAGTAAATCCAAAACATGCAACAGAAGAACACAAATAATAAATATAAATCTTATAACAAAACGTTCTTTCGATCGAAAAGGAATTTTCTGAGTTTACAAACATAAATTCTGATGTAGTATCGAATCCACAATACGACGTCGGATTCAACAAGATCAAAGGGGTTAACAAAGTTCAAACTACTTTGATCAAAGATTTTGCGATTATACCTGACAAAGATTAACTCCAGAAGCCCACGAGATGCTTTTTGATTTCCTCGACCGCTTCATTTTCTCTTTCAGTCAACTTAATCCTTTCCAAAGATTATGCGAATATATTTTTTAACAAATAATAAAAGATCGGATTAAACAGATCTATACGCGATCTGATATAAATTTTTGAAACCCGAAGATAAACAAAATTCCAAATTTTAAGCATTTCTTGATGTTCTGAACAAAGCGAAAGATAAGAACAGATCTATACGCGATCTGATATAAATTTTTGAGACCCTAAGAAAAAACACGAATATAAACAAAATTCCAAATTTTTAGCGTTTCTTGATGATCTGAACAAAGCGAAAGATAAGAACAGATCTATATACGCTATCTGATATAAATTTTTGAAACCCTAAGAAAAAACACGAAGATAAAAAAATTCCAAACTTTAATCGTTTCTTGATGTTCTGAACAAAGCGAAAGATAAGAACTATACGCGATCTGATATATTTTTGAAACCCTAAGAAAAAACATGAAGATAAACAAAATTCCAAACTTGAAGCGTTTCTTGATGTTCTGAACAAAGCGAAAGATAAGAATACTAAAAGATAATTGGAACGGAAAAAGCCGCTTTAATATTCTCTCAGATCCGGAACCGCTACATCAGAAAAAGTGAAAACGGATGCCCGAACGAACTATCTTTTTGTTCTATTATCTTTATTATTTATTTCACCTATTTGTTTTTAGATAATACCTTAGTTGCGATTAAATTTTAACATATTTTAATTTATTTTCCCGATATTTGTAAAATATTTACAATGTTCCTAAATTTTATGGTTAAATAACATTATTGTCCTTAATTTCTAATAGTATTAATTTTTCATCCATTAATATTCATAGTATTATTTTTTGGTTCTTATACTAATTTTTATATATCTAAATAAAAAATTTAAAATTTTTAATAAAGTTAATATTCAACTAGTTGATGATCTTTGTCTATTTGTAAAAGACAATAATTTGTCTACAAAACTTATTATTTGTTGTTATAAATTTAAATTTTTTTTATATTCATTACAATTGCAGTGTATATTATGTTCTTTATTGTGTTGATTATTTATTTTTAATTCTAAATCTATTAATTATTTTTTAAAATTAAAATTATTAGATTTAACAAATGAAAAAATTTATGTAATAGTTCATAGGGTACTAATGATTTGATATTCATAGGATATTATCCTAATAAGTCATATATGTTGAATGCATATTATTTTGTCATATTTGTAGGATACAAACAGGTTTTTCGTATGTATATATAATGTACTTATAATTTTCAAAAAAGTAGTATCTAAACATTAAATTGTTAAATTCTTCTTCTCCTATTCTTACAAATATTTGACTAAAATAGTCTCTTAATATCCTTGAAACAAGATGGTCTATGATACTTGTGATAGTTTTAATATAATTTGTATAGATGTCTAATAAAGTATTAAATATATTAAAAAATTTAAGACAAGTTTCATAATCCTCATCTTTAAAATATTCATTTAAATGATAGAGATAACCCTTATCAATTTTTTATAATACAACTGAGTGAGAAAAAACAACATGAAACTCATAAAAAGAAAAAAAATCACTGATAAAACAAACAAAAAAATTATTAAACTACTGATAAAACGACCTAAAGACCGTAAATTGAAAAGAAAAAACCTAAGCAAACTCCAAAAAAATCTAAAAAATGAAGTAATGCAAAAACAAAATACAACAACAAAAAACCAAAAAGCTAAGGGAAATTGCTATAAACTAAAAACAGAAAACTCAAGAACTAAGTGAGAAAAAAAACATGAAACTCATAAAAATAATCATCGATAAAACCTCCAAAAAAATATTAAAATAATGATAAAATGACCTAAAGACCAAGAAATTGAAAAGAAAAAAAAACTTAAGCAAACTCCAAAAAAAATCTAAGAAACGAAGTAATGCAAAAATATAAAAATACAATTACAAAAAACCGAAAAAGCTAAGAGAAATTTCTATAAACTAAAAACATACCACTCAAAATGAAAATGAAGCTAGAAACAAAAAGGAGAAAATAAAACGAAAAAAAAGTCAAAAATAAACAAAGAACAAAAAATGAAAAAAAAAACAAGAAAATAAAGAAAAATATCAAATGAAAACCTAAGAACTATGAGAAAGAAAAGGGTGAAAAACAGATAGAGAGAAAATAAACATATGAATGAAAGTAGGAAGATGAAATGAGAAAACGAAAAAATAGAGAACATATCAAGAACTGAGAAAATGAAGAAAGATGAAATGAGAAAAGTAATTAACTAAGAAAATGAAAACAAAAAAGAAAGAAATGAGAAAGTAAGGGCGACAGTGAAGGAAATAGAGGAGAGTAAAGTAATTGATAAGTCTGAAATAACAAATACCAAGACCTACTATAAATAATAAAACTAAAAAAAGCAACAAATAAGAAACATAAAACTAATCTCGGCCAAAACAAAAGAGCCCAACGAGCCAGATAAATAAAAAGGGTGGTCATTTGTGAAAGTGGATACGTGAAAGGGCACTAATCTATGCAATTGATCCTTATATTTAATAATTTTAGCAAATAATATGACCTCTATTCTAAAAATTTAACTATCTTTTATGTTTGTTTACCATGGTAGCAATGAATACGTAAATAGCATTTTTTTTCATAAGTAGAAAAACGTCTTTGTTTTGGGTATAAACAATTTACATTATTATCATTTATTATTTTATGAATAGATATCAACTTATTATTTGTAAAACCCATTTCGGCTCATTTATTTACATGATATTTTGCTTAACACACTTCCAAATTCCCAATATTGCTTTCAATTCTTCTTCTCCTGCACGCGCTTTTTCCGTTGTTTTCCAACTCCTCATTGTTACTTTGTTTCTTCTCTTCGGGTCATTTTTTTAACGTTCACGAAATTCCTCGCTCATTTTCCAACTATTGTTTTTCGTTCATTCTTTTCAGCCCCTCTTATTCAAGGTTCGTTACATGTTTAATTTCATTTTTGTTTTGTTAACTGACATCTTCCTTGGAAAAATCACATCATTTCTCACTTATTTACCAATTTCCAGTCCTATTCTCGAAGAAGTCACGCTATTTTCAGACATTTTCTCACGTCTCCATTTTCAGCTTTTCTTCTTCTTTCAAGATTTCATTTATTTTTTGGTTCATTTTTTTGTTTTCCTTTTGTTAATCGCTTGTTTTGGTTTTCCATTTCACTTCATGTTACAATTTGTAAATATTAAATACAAATATTTTGTGTATGAATAAAAATAATTAAAAATGAAACGCATAACACACATAAATAATTAAAAATAAAAGGTATAACACACATAGTAAAACAATACTATAATATAAAGAATAATAAAAAAGAAACAAAAAATAATCCACAAAAAACGTTACAATTGTATGATAAAAACAATTAAAAATAGAATGCATAACACACATAGTAAAACAACACTATGAGATAAATAAAACATATGGGTAAAGAATATTAAAACTCAAAACAAAAGATCATGCACACAACAAACCTTACAATTCATAAAACTTAAATAAAACTCTTATATGAATGAATAAAAATAATTAAAAATATAACGCATAATACACATAGTAAAACAATAATATTAGATAAATAAACAATTTTTAGCAACTCAAATATACAAAGAATTGTAAAACTTTTAATTAAAGTCTGGATGTAAAATGTGTGAACTAACATATAAAAATAGAATGCATAACACACATTAAAACAATAGTATCAGATAAATAAATAACATTTATATAAAAAATAGTTAAACTTAAAACAAAAGATGCACAACAAACGTTACAATTGGTAAATATTAAATACAAATCTTTTGTTTTTGAATAAAAATAATTAAAAATAAAATGCATAACACACATAAATAATTAAAAATAAAACATATAACACACCTAGAAAAACAATACTATAAGATAAAGAATAATAAAAACAAACAAAAAGTCATCCACAAAAAACGTTACAATTGTATGATAAAAACAATTAAAAATAGAATCCATAACACACATAGTAAAACAATGATATCAGATAAATAAAACATATACGTAAAGAATATTAAAACTCAAAACAAAGATCATGCACACAAAAAACCTTACAATTGATAAAACTTAAATAAAAGTCTTATTTGTATGAATAAAAATAATTAAAAATACAACGCATAACACAAATAGTAAAACAATAATATTAGATAAATAAACAATTTTTACCAACTCATATATAGAAAGAATTGTAAAACTTTTAATTAAAGTCTCCATGTAAAATGTGTTAACATTACATATAAAAATAATTAAAAATAGAATGCATAACACACATTAAAACAATAGTATCAGATAAATAAACAACATTTACATAAAAAATGGTTAAACTTAAAACAAAAGATGCACAACAAACGTTAGAATTTGTAAATATTAAATACAAATCTTTTGTGTATGAATAAAAATAATTAAAAATGAAACGCATAACACACATAAATAATTGAAAATAAAACATATAACACACATAGTAAAACAATACTATAAGATAAAAAATAATAAAAAAGAAACAAAAAATCATCCACAAAAAACGTTACAATTGTATGATAAAAACAATTAAAAATAGAATGCATAACACACATAGTAAAACAACACTATGAGATAAATAAAACATATACGTAAAGAATATTAAAACTCAAAACAAAAGATCATGCACACAACAAACCTTACAATTCATAAAACTTAAATAAAACTCTTATATGTATGAATAAAAATAATTAATAATATAACGCATAACACACATAGTAAAACAATAATATTAGTTAAATAAACAATTTTTAGCAACTCATATATACAAAGAATTGTAAAACTTTTAATTAAAGTCTGGATGTAAAATGTGTGAACATTACATATAAAAATAGAATGCATAACACACATTAAAACAATAGTATCAGATAAATAAACAACATTTACATAAAAAATGGTTAAACTTAAAACAAAAGATGCACAACAAACGTTACAATTTGTAAATATTAAATACAAATCTTTTGTGTATGAATAAAAATAATTAAAAATGAAACGCATAACACACATAAATAATTAAAAATAAAACGTATAACACACATAGTAAAACAATACTATAATATAAAGAATAATAAAAAAGAAACAAAAAATAATCCACAAAAAACGTTACAATTGTATGATAAAAACAATTAAAAATATAATGCATAACACACATAGTAAAACAACACTATGAGATAAATAAAACATATACGTAAAGAATATTAAAATTCAAAACAAAAGATCATGCTCACAACAAACCTTACAATTCATAAAACTTAAATAAAACTCTTATATGTATGAATAAAAATAATTAAAAATATAACGCATAACACACATAGTAAAACAATAATATTAGATAAATAAACAATTTTTAGCAACTCAAATATACAAAGAATTGTAAAACTTTTAATTAAAGTCTGGATATAAAATGTGTGAACATTACATATAAAAATAGAATGCATAACACACATTAAAACAATAGTATGAGATAAATAAATAACATTTATATAAAAAATAGTTAAACTTAAAACAAAAGATGCACAACAAACGTTACCATTGGTAAATATTAAATACAAATCTTATGTGTTTTAATAAAAATAATTAAAAATAAAATGCATAACACACATAAATATTTAAAAATAAAATATATAACACACCTAGAAAAACAATACTATAAGATAAAGAATAATAAAAACAAACAAAAAATCATCCACAAAAAACGTTACAATTGTATGATAAAAACAATTAAAAATAGAATCCATAACACACATAGTAAAACAATGATATCAGATAAATAAAACATATACGTAAAGAATATTAAAACTCAAAACAAAAGATCATGCACACAACAAACCTTACAATTGATAAAACTTAAATAAAAGTCTTATTTGTATGAATAAAAATAATTAAAAATACAACGCATAACACAAATAGTAAAACAATAATATTAGATAAATAAACAATTTTTACCAACTCATATATAGAAAGAATTGTAAAACTTTTAATTAAAGTCTCCATGTAAAATGTGTGAACATTACATATAAAAATAATTAAAAATAGAATGCATAACACACATTAAAACAATAGTATCAGATAAATAAACAACATTTACATAAAAAATGGTTAAACTTAAAACAAAAGATGCACAACAAACGTTACAATTTGTAAATATTAAATACAAATCTTTTGTGTATGAATAAAAATAATTAAAAATGAAACGCATAACACACATAAATAATTAAAAATAAAACATATAACACACATAGTAAAACAATACTATAAGATAAAGAATAATAAAAAAGAAACAAAAAATAATCCACAAAAAACGTTACAATTGTATGATAAAAACAATTAAAAATAGAATGCATAACACACATAGTAAAACAACACTATGAGATAAATAAAACATATACGTAAAGAATATTAAAACTCAAAACAAAAGATCATGCATACAACAAACCTTACAATTCATAAAACTTAAATAAAACTCTTATATGTATGAATAAAAATAATTAAAAATATAACGCATAACACACATAGTAAAACAATAATATTAGATAAATAAACAATTTTTAGCAACTCATATATACAAAGAATTGTAAAACTTTTAATTAAAGTCTAGATGTAAAATGGGTAAACATTACATATAAAAATAGAATGCATAACACACATTAAAACAATAGTATTAGATAAATAAATAACATTTACATAAAAAATAGTTAAACTTAAAACAAAAGATGCACAACAAACGTTACAATTGGTAAATATTAAATACAAATCTTATGTTTTTGAATAAAAATAATTAAAAATAAAATGCATAACACACATAAATAATTAAAAATAAAACGTATAACACACCTAGAAAAACAATACTATAAGATAAAGCATAATGAAAAATAAACAAAAAATCATCCACAAAAAACGTTACAATTGTATGATAAAAACAATTAAAAATAGAATGCATAACACACATAGTAAAACAATACTATCAGATAAATAAAACATATACGTAAAGAATATTAAAACTCAAAACAAAAGATCATGCACACAACAAACCTTACAATTGATAAAACTTAAATAAAAGTCTTATTTGTATAAATAAAAATAATTAAAAATACAACGCATAACACATATAGTAAAACAATAATATTAGATAAATAAACAATTTTTAGCAACTCATATATACAAAGAATTGTAAAACTTTTAATTAAAGTCTCCATGTAAAATGTGTGAACATTACATATAAAAATAATTAAAAATAGAATGCATAACACACATTAAAACAATAGTATCACATAAATAAACAACATTTACATAAAAAATAGTTAAACTTAAAACAAAAGATGCATAACAAACGTTACAATTGGTAAATATTAAATACAAATCTTTTGTGTATGAATAAAAATAATTAAAAATGAAACGCATAACACACATAAATAATTAAAAATAAAACGTATAACACACATAGTAAAACAATACTATAAGATAAAGAATAATAAAAAAGAAACAAAAAATCATCCACAAAAACGTTACAATTGTATGATAAAAACAATTAAAAATAGAATGCATAACACACATAGTAAAACAACACTATGAGATAAATAAAACATATACGTAAAGAATATTAAAACTCAAAACAAAAGATCATGCACACAACAAACCTTACAATTCATAAAACTTAAATAAAACTCTTATATGTATGAATAAAAATAATTAAAAATATAACGCATAACACAAATAGTAAAACAATAATATTAGATAAATAAACAATTTTTAGCAACTCATATATACAAAGAATTGTAAAACTTTTAATTAAAGTCTGGATGTAAAATGTGTGAACATTACATATAAAAATAGAATGCATAACACACATTAAAACAATAGTATCAGATAAATAAACAACATTTACATAAAAAATAGTTAAACTTAAAACAAAAGATGCACAACAAACGTTACAATTGGTAAATATTAAATACAAATCTTTTGTGTATGAATAAAAATAATTAAAAATGAAACGCATAACACACATAAATAATTAAAAATAAAACGTATAACACACATAGTAAAACAATACTATAAGATAAAGAATAATAAAAAATAAACAAAAAATCATCCACAAAAAACGTTACAATTGTATGATAAAAACAATTAAAAATAGAATACATAACACACATAGTAAAACAACACTATGAGATAAATAAAACATATACGTAAAGAATATTAAAACTCAAAACAAAAGATCATGCACACAACAAACCTTACAATTCATAAAACTTAAATAAAACTCTTATATGTATGAATAAAAATAATTAAAAATATAACGCATAACACACATATTAAAACAATAATATTAGATAAATAAACAATTTTTAGCAACTCATATATACAAAGAATTGTAAAACTTTTAATTAAAGTCTCCATGTAAAATGTGTGAACATTACATATAAAAATAATTAAAAATAGAATGCATAACACACATTAAAACAATAGTATCAGATAAATAAACAACATTTACATAAAAAATAGTTAAACTTAAAACAAAAGATGCACAACAAACGTTACAATTGGTAAATATTAAATACAAATCTTTTGTGTATGAATAAAAATAATTAAAAATGAAACGCATAACACACATAAATAATTAAAAATAAAACGTATAACATACATAGTAAAACAATACTATAAGATAAAGAATAATAAAAAAGAAACAAAAAATCATCCACAAGAAACGTTACAATTGTAAGATAAAAACAATTAAAAATAGAATGCATAACACACATAGTAAAACAACACTATAAGATAAATAAAACATATACGTAAAGAATATTAAAACTCAAAACAAAAGATCATGCACACAACAAACCTTACAATTCATAAAACTTAAATAAAACTCTTATATGTATGAATAAAAATAATTAAAAATACAACGCATAACACAAATAGTAAAACAATAATATTAGATAAATAAACAATTTTTAGCAACTCATATATACAAAGAATTGTAAAACTTTTAATTAAAGTCTCCATGTAAAATGTGTGAACATTACATATAAAAATAATTAAAAATAGAATGCATAACACACATTAAAACAATAGTATCAGATAAATAAACAACATTTACATAAAAAATAGTTAAACTTAAAACAAAAGATGCACAACAAACGTTACAATTGGTAAATATTAAATACAAATCTTATTTGTATGAATAAAAATAATTAAAAATAAAACGCATAACACACATAAATAATTAAAAATAAAATGTATAACACACATAGTAAAACAATACTATAAGATAAAGAATAATAAAAAAGAAACAAAAAATCATCCACAAAAACGTTACAATTGTATGATAAAAACAATTAAAAATAGAATGCATAACACACATAGTAAAACAACACTATGAGATAAATAAAACATATACGTAAAGAATATTAAAACTCAAAACAAAAGATCATGCACACAACAAACCTTACAATTCATAAAACTTAAATAAAAGTCTTATTTGTATGAATAAAAATAATTAAAAATACAACGCATAACACACATAGTAAAACAATAATATTAGATAAATAAACAATTTTTAGCAACTCATATATACAAAGAATTGTAAAACTTTTAATTAAAGTCTCCATGTAAAATGTGTGAACATTACATATAAAAATAATTAAAAATAGAATGCATAACACACATTAAAACAATAGTATCAGATAAATAAACAACATTTACATAAAAAATAGTTAAACTTAAAACAAAAGATGCACAACAAACGTTACAATTGGTAAATATTAAATACAAATCTTTTGTGTATGAATAAAAATAATTAAAAATGAAACGCATAACACACATAAATAATTAAAAATAAAACGTATAACACACATAGTAAAACAATACTATAAGATAAAGAATAATAAAAAAGAAACAAAAAATCATCCACAAAAACGTTACAATTGTATGATAAAAACAATTAAAAATAGAATACATAACACACATAGTAAAACAACACTATGAGATAAATAAAACATATACGTAAAGAATATTAAAACTCAAAACAAAAGATCATGCACACAACAAACCTTACAATTCATAAAACTTAAATAAAACTCTTATATGTATGAATAAAAATAATTAAAAATATAACGCATAACACACATATTAAAACAATAATATTAGATAAATAAACAATTTTTAGCAACTCATATATACAAAGAATTGTAAAACTTTTAATTAAAGTCTCCATGTAAAATGTGTGAACATTACATATAAAAATAATTAAAAATAGAATGCATAACACACATTAAAACAATAGTATCATAAATAAACAACATTTACATAAATAATAGTTAAACTTAAAACAAAAGATGCACAACAAACGTTACAATTGGTAAATATTAAATAAAAATCTTATTTGTATGAATAAAAATAATTAAAAATAAAACGCATAACACACATAAATAATTAAAAATAAAACGTATAACACACATAGTAAAACAATACAATCATATAAAGAATAATAAAAGAGAAACAAAAAATCATCCACAAAAAACGTTACAATTGTATGATAAAAACAATTAAAAATAGAATACATAACACACATAGTAAAACAACACTATGAGATAAATAAAACATATACGTAAAGAATATTAAAACTCAAAACAAAAGATCATGCACACAACAAACCTTACAATTCATAAAACTTAAATAAAAGTCTTATTTGTATGAATAAAAATAATTAAAAATATAACGCATAACACAATTAGTAAAACAATAATATTAGATAAATAAACAATTTTTAGCAACTCATATATACAAAGAATTGTAAAACTTTTAATTAAAGTCTCCATGTAAAATGTGTGAACATTACATATAAAAATAATTAAAAATAGAATGCATAACACACATTAAAACAATAGTATCACATAAATAAACAACATTTACATAAAAAATAGTTAAACTTAAAACAAAAGATGCATAACAAACGTTACAATTGGTAAATATTAAATACAAATTTTATTTGTATGAATAAAAATAATTAAAAATAAAACGCATAACACACATAAATAATTAAAAATAAAACGTATAACACACATAGTAAAACAATACAATCATATAAAGAATAATAAAAAAGAAACAAAAAATCATCCACAAAAAACGTTACAATTGTATGATAAAAACAATTAAAAATAGAATGCATAACACACATAGTAAAACAACACTATAAGATAAATAAAACATATACGTAAAGAATATTAAAACTCAAAACAAAAGATCATGCACACAACAAACCTTACAATTCATAAAACTTAAATAAAAGTCTTATTTGTATGAATAAAAATAATTAAAAATACAACGCATAACACAATTAGTAAAACAATAATATTAGATAAATAAACAATTTTTAGCAACTCCTATATACAAAGAATTGTAAAACTTTTAATTAAAGTCTCCATGTAAAATGTGTGAACATTACATATAAAAATAATTAAAAATAGAATGCATAACACACATTAAAACAATAGTATCACATAAATAAACAACATTTACATAAAAAATAGTTAAACTTAAAACAAAAGATGCACAACAAACGTTACAATTGAAAAATATTAAATACAAATCTTATTTGTATGAATAAAAATAATTAAAAATAAAACGCATAACACACATAAATAATTAAAAATAAAACGTATAACACACATAGTAAAACAATACAATCATATAAAGAATAATAAAAAAGAAACAAAAAATCATCCACAAAAAACGTTACAATTGTGTGATAAAAACAATTAAAAATAGAATGCATAACACACATAGTAAAACAACACTATGAGATAAATAAAACATATATGTAAAGAATATTAAAACTCAAAACAAAAGATCATGCACACAACAAACCTTACAATTCATAAAACTTAAATAAAAGTCTTATTTGTATGAATAAAAATAATTAAAAATACAACGCATAACACAATTAGTAAAACAATAATATTAGATAAATAAACAATTTTTAGCAACTCATATATACAACAAAGAATTGTAAAACTTTTAATTAAAGTCTCCATGTAAAATGTGTGAACATTACATATAAAAATAATTAAAAATAGAATGCATAACACACATTAAAACAATAGTATCACATAAATAAACAACATTTACATAAAAAATAGTTAAACTTAAAACAAAAGATGCACAACAAACGTTACAATTGGTAAATATTAAATACAAATCTTTTGTGTATGAATAAAAATAATTAAAAATGAAACGCATAACACACATAAATAATTAAAAATAAAACGTATAACACACATAGTAAAACAATACAATCAGATAAAGAATAATAAAAAAGAAACAAAAAATCATCCACAAAAAACGTTACAATTGTGTGATAAAAACAATTAAAAATAGAATGCATAACACACATAGTAAAACAACACTATGAGATAAATAAAACATATACGTAAAGAATATTAAAATTCAAAACAAAAGATCATGCACACAACAAACCTTACAATTCATAAAACTTAAATAAAACTCTTATATGTATGAATAAAAATAATTAAAAATATAACGCATAACACACATAGTAAAACAATAATATTAGATAAATAAACAATTTTTAGCAACTCATATATACAAAGAATTGTAAAACTTTTAATTAAAGTCTCCATGTAAAATGTGTGAACATTACATATAAAAATAATTAAAAATAGAATGCATAACACACATTAAAACAATAGTATCAGATAAATAAACAACATTTACATAAAAAATAGTTAAACTTAAAACAAAAGATGCAAAACAAACGTTACAATTGGTAAATATTAAATACAAATCTTATTTGTATGAATAAAAATAATTAAAAATAAAACTCATAACACACATAAATAATTAAAAATAAAACGTATAACACACATAGTAAAACAATACAATAAAATAAAGAATAATAAAAAAGAAACAAAAAATCATCCACAAGAAACGTTACAATTGTAAGATAAAAACAATTAAAAATAGAATGCATAACACACATAGTAAAACAACACTATAAGATAAATAAAACATATACGTAAAGAATATTAAAACTCAAAACAAAAGATCATGCACACAACAAACCTTACAATTCATAAAACTTAAATAAAAGTCTTATTTGTATGAATAAAAATAATTAAAAATACAACGCATAACACAATTAGTAAAACAATAATATTAGATAAATAAACAATTTTTAGCAACTCCTATATACAAAGAATTGTAAAACTTTTAATTAAAGTCTCCATGTAAAATGTGTGAACATTACATATAAAAATAATTAAAAATAGAATGCATAACACACATTAAAACAATAGTATCACATAAATAAACAACATTTACATAAAAAATAGTTAAACTTAAAACAAAAGATGCACAACAAACGTTACAATTGGTAAATATTAAATACAAATCTTTTGTGTATGAATAAAAATAATTAAAAATGAAACGCATAACACACATAAATAATTAAAAATAAAACGTATAACACACATAGTAAAACAATACAATCATATAAAGAATAATAAAAAAGAAACAAAAAATCATCCACAAAAAACGTTACAATTGTGTGATAAAAACAATTAAAAATAGAATGCATAACACACATAGTAAAACAACACTATGAGATAAATAAAACATATATGTAAAGAATATTAAAACTCAAAACAAAAGATCATGCACACAACAAACCTTACAATTCATAAAACTTAAATAAAAGTCTTATATGTATGAATAAAAATAATTAAAAATACAACGCATAACACACATAGTAAAACAATAATATTAGATAAATAAACAATTTTTAGCAACTCATATATACAACAAAGAATTGTAAAACTTTTAATTAAAGTCTCCATGTAAAATGTGTGAACATTACATATAAAAATAATTAAAAATAGAATGCATAACACACATTAAAACAATAGTATCATATAAATAAACAACATTTACATAAAAAATAGTTAAACTTAAAACAAAAGATGCACAACAAACGTTACAATTGGTAAATATTAAATACAAATCTTATTTGTATGAATAAAAATAATTAAAAATAAAACGCATAACACACATAAATAATTAAAAATAAAACGTATAACACACATAGTAAAACAATACAATCATATAAAGAATAATAAAAAAGAAACAAAAAATCATCCACAAAAACGTTACAATTGTGTGATAAAAACAATTAAAAATAGAATGCATAACACACATAGTAAAACAACACTATGAGATAAATAAAACATATATGTAAAGAATATTAAAACTCAAAACAAAAGATCATGCACACAACAAACCTTACAATTCATAAAACTTAAATAAAAGTCTTATATGTATGAATAAAAATAATTAAAAATACAACGCATAACACACATAGTAAAACAATAATATTAGATAAATAAACAATTTTTAGCAACTCATATATACAACAAAGAATTGTAAAACTTTTAATTAAAGTCTCCATGTAAAATGTGTGAACATTACATATAAAAATAATTAAAAATAGAATGCATAACACACATTAAAACAATAGTATCACATAAATAAACAACATTTACATAAAAAATAGTTAAACTTAAAACAAAAGATGCACAACAAACGTTACAATTGGTAAATATTAAATACAAATCTTTTGTGTATGAATAAAAATAATTAAAAATGAAACGCATAACACACATAAATAATTAAAAATAAAACGTATAACACACATAGTAAAACAATACAATGATATAAAGAATAATAAAAAAGAAACAAAAAATCATCCACAAAAAACGTTACAATTGTGTGATAAAAACAATTAAAAATAGAATACATAACACACATAGTAAAACAACACTATGAGATAAATAAAACATATACGTAAAGAATATTAAAACTCAAAACAAAAGATCATGCACACAACAAACCTTACAATTCATAAAACTTAAATAAAAGTCTTATATGTATGAATAAAAATAATTAAAAATATAACGCATAACACACATAGTAAAACAATAATATTAGATAAATAAACAATTTTTAGCAACTCATATATACAACAAAGAATTGTAAAACTTTTAATTAAAGTCTCCATGTAAAATGTGTGAACATTACATATAAAAATAATTAAAAATAGAATGCATAACACACATTAAAACAATAGTATCAGATAAATAAACAACATTTACATAAATAATAGTTAAACTTAAAACAAAATATGCAAAACAAACGTTACAATTGGTAAATATTAAATACAAATCTTATTTGTATGAATAAAAATAATTAAAAATAAAACGCATAACACACATAAATAATTAAAAATAAAACGTATAACACACATAGTAAAACAATACAATCATATAAAGAATAATAAAAAAGAAACAAAAAATCATCCACAAAAAACGTTACAATTGTATGATAAAAACAATTAAAAATAAAACGTATAACACACATAGTAAAACAACACTATAAGATAAATAAAACATATACGTAAAGAATATTAAAACTCAAAACAAAAGATCATGCACACAACAAACCTTACAATTCATAAAACTTAAATAAAAGTCTTATTTGTATGAATAAAAATAATTAAAAATACAACGCATAACACAATTAGTAAAACAATAATATTAGATAAATAAACAATTTTTAGCAACTCCTATATACAAAGAATTGTAAAACTTTTAATTAAAGTCTCCATGTAAAATGTGTGAACATTACATATAAAAATAATTAAAAATAGAATGCATAACACACATTAAAACAATAGTATCACATAAATAAACAACATTTACATAAAAAATAGTTAAACTTAAAACAAAAGATGCATAACAAACGTTACAATTGGTAAATATTAAATACAAATCTTTTGTGTATGAATAAAAATAATTAAAAATGAAACGCATAACACACATAAATAATTAAAAATAAAACGTATAACACACATACTAAAACAATACAATCAGATAAAGAATAAAAAAAAAGAAACAAAAAATCATCCACAAAAAACGTTACAATTGTGTGATAAAAACAATTAAAAATAGAATGCA
Organism: Hippophae gyantsensis; assembly: GCA_030763125.1. Taxonomy (NCBI): domain Eukaryota; kingdom Viridiplantae; phylum Streptophyta; class Magnoliopsida; order Rosales; family Elaeagnaceae; genus Hippophae; species Hippophae gyantsensis. Next base: position 30,356,106 of record CM061035.1, on the reverse strand, counting down.
TAACACACATAGTAAAACAACACTATGAGATAAATAAAACATATATGTAAAGAATATTAAAACTCAAAACAAAAGATCATGCACACAACAAACCTTACAATTCATAAAACTTAAATAAAAGTCTTATATGTATGAATAAAAATAATTAAAAATACAACGCATAACACACATAGTAAAACAATAATATTAGATAAATAAACAATTTTTAGCAACTCATATATACAACAAAGAATTGTAAAACTTTTAATTAAAGTCTCCATGTAAAATGTGTGAACATTACATATAAAAATAATTAAAAATAGAATGCATAACACACATTAAAACAATAGTATCAGATAAATAAACAACATTTACATAAATAATAGTTAAACTTAAAACAAAAGATGCACAACAAACGTTACAATTGGTAAATATTAAATACAAATCTTATTTGTATGAATAAAAATAATTAAAAATAAAACGCATAACACACATAAATAATTAAAAATAAAACGTATAACACACATACTAAAACAATACAATCAGATAAAGAATAAAAAAAAAGAAACAAAAAATCATCCACAAAAAACGTTACAATTGTGTGATAAAAACAATTAAAAATAGAATGCATAACACACATAGTAAAACAACACTATGAGATAAATAAAACATATATGTAAAGAATATTAAAACTCAAAACAAAAGATCATGCACACAACAAACCTTACAATTCATAAAACTTAAATAAAAGTCTTATATGTATGAATAAAAATAATTAAAAATACAACGCATAACACACATAGTAAAACAATAATATTAGATAAATAAACAATTTTTAGCAACTCATATATACAACAAAGAATTGTAAAACTTTTAATTAAAGTCTCCATGTAGATTGTGTGAACATTACATATAAAAATAATTAAAAATAGAATGCATAACACACATTAAAACAATAGTATCAGATAAATAAACAACATTTACATAAATAATAGTTAAACTTAAAACAAAATATGCAAAACAAACGTTACAATTGGTAAATATTAAATACAAATCTTATTTGTATGAATAAAAATAATTAAAAATAAAACGCATAACACACATAAATAATTAAAAATAAAACGTATAACACACATAGTAAAACAATACAATCATATAAAGAATAATAAAAAAGAAACAAAAAATCATCCACAAAAAACGTTACAATTGTATGATAAAAACAATTAAAAATAAAACGTATAACACACATAGTAAAACAACACTATAAGATAAATAAAACATATACGTAAAGAATATTAAAACTCAAAACAAAAGATCATGCACACAACAAACCTTACAATTCATAAAACTTAAATAAAAGTCTTATTTGTATGAATAAAAATAATTAAAAATACAACGCATAACACAATTAGTAAAACAATAATATTAGATAAATAAACAATTTTTAGCAACTCCTATATACAACAAAGAATTGTAAAACTTTTAATTAAAGTCTCCATGTAAAATGTGTGAACATTACATATAAAAATAATTAAAAATAGAATGCATAACACACATTAAAACAATAGTATCACATAAATAAACAACATTTACATAAAAAATAGTTAAACTTAAAACAAAAGATGCATAACAAACGTTACAATTGGTAAATATTAAATACAAATCTTTTGTGTATGAATAAAAATAATTAAAAATGAAACGCATAACACACATAAATAATTAAAAATAAAACGTATAACACACATACTAAAACAATACAATCAGATAAAGAATAAAAAAAAAGAAACAAAAAATCATCCACAAAAAACGTTATAATTGTGTGATAAAAACAATTAAAAATAGAATGCATAACACACATAGTAAAACAATACAATCAGATAAATAAAACATATACGTAAAGAATATTAAAACTCAAAACAAAAGATTATGCACAGAACAAACCTTACAATTGATAAAACTTAAATAAAACTCTTATTTGTAAGAATAAAAATAATGAAAAATACAACGCATAACACAAATAGTAAAACAATAATAATAGATAAATAAACAATTTTTAGCAACTCATATATACAACAAAGAATTGTAAAACTATTAATTAAAGTCTCCATGTAAAATGTGTGAACATTACATATAAAAATAATTAAAAATAAAATGCATAACACACATTAAAACAATAGTATGAGATAAATAAACAATATTTACATAAACAATACTATAAGATAAAGAATAATAAAACTTAAAACAAAAGATAATGCAAAAACAAACATTACAATTGATAAAAATTAAATACAAATCTTATGTGTATGAATAAAAATAATTAAAAATACAACGCATAACACAAATAAATAATTAAAAATAAAACGTATAACACACATAGTAAAACAATACTATAAGATAAAGAATAATAAAACTTAAAACAAAAGATGATGCACAAAACAAACATTACAATTGATAAAAATTAAATACAAATCTTATGTGTATGAATAAAAATAATTAAAAATACAACGCATAACACAAATAAATAATTAAAAATAAAACGTATAACACACATAGTAAAACAATACTATAAGATAAAGAATAATAAAACTTAAAACAAAAGATGATGCACAAAACAAACATTACAATTGATAAAAATTAAATACAAATCTTATTGTATGAATAAAAATAATTAAAAATAAAACGTATAACACACATAGTAAAACAATACTATAAGATAAAGAATAATAAAACTTAAAACAAAAGATGATGCACAAAACAAACATTACAATTGATAAAAATTAAATACAACTCTTATATATATGAATAAAAATAATTAAAAATACAACGCATAAAACACATAATAAAACAATAATATCATATAAAGAAACAATTTTTAGCAACTCATATATACAATAAATAACAAATATATAAAGAATTATAAAACTTTTAATTAAAATCTGCATGTAAAATGTGTGAACATTATTATAGATAAAAATAATTAAAAATAGCATACATAACACACATTAAAACAATACTATCAGATAAATAAACAACATTTACATAAAGATTAGTTAAACTTAAAACAAAATATGCACAACAAACGTTACAATCGGTAATTATTAAATACAAATCTTATGTGTATGAATAAAAATAATTAAAAATAAAACGCATAACACAAATAAATAATTAAAAATAAAACGTATAACACACATAGTAAAACAATACTATAAGATAAAGAATAATAAAACTTAAAACAAAAGATGATGCACAAAACAAACATTACAATTGATAAAAATTAAATACCACCCTTATGTGTATGAATAAAAATAATTAAAAATAAAACGTATAACAAATAAATAATTAAAAATAAAACGTATAACACAAATAAATAATTAAAAATAAAACGTATAACACACATAGTAAAACAATACTATATGATAAAGAATAATAAAACTTAAAACAAATGATAATGCACAAAACAAACATTACAATTGATAAAAATTAAATACAAATCTTATGTGTATGAATAAAAATAATTAAAAATACAACGCAGAACACAAATAAATAATTAAAAATAAAACGTATAACACACATAGTAAAACAATACTATTAGATAAAAAATAATAAAACTTAAAACAAAAGATGATGCACAAAACAAACATTACAATTGATAAAAATTAAATACACCTCTTATATGTATACATAAAAATAATTAAAAATACAACGCATAAAATACATAATAAAACAATAATATCATATAAATAAACAATTTTTAGCAACTCATATATACAATAAATAATAAATATATAAAGAATTATAAAACTTTTAATTAAAATCTACATGTAAAATGTGTGAACATTATTATAGATAAAAATAATTAAAAATAGAAAACATAACACACATTAAAACTATACTATAAGATAAATAAACAACATTTACATAAAGTTTAATTAAACTTAAAACAAAAAATGCACAACAAACGTTACAATTGGTAATTATTAAATACAAATCTTATATGTATGAATAAAAATAATTAAAAATGAAACGCATAACACACATAAATAATTAAAAATAAAACTTATAACACACATAGTAAAACCATACTATAAGATGAAGAATAATAAAAAATAAACAAAAAATCATCCACAAAAAGTGTTACAATTGTATGATAAAAACAATTAAAAATAGAATACATAACACACATAGTAAAACAATACCATCACATAAATAAAACATACTATGAGTGTTATGCATTCTATTTTTAATTGTTTTTATCATACAATTGTAACGTTTTTTGTGGATGATTTTTTGTTTATTTTTTATTATTCTTTATCTTATAGTATTGTTTTACTATGTATGTTATACCTTTTATTTTTAATTATTTATGTGTGTTATGCGTTTCATTTTTAATTATTTTTATTCATACACAAAAGATTTGTATTTAATTTTTACCAATTGTAACGTTTGTTGTGCATCTTTTGTTTTAAGTTTAACTATTTTTTATGTAAATGTTGTTTATTTATCTGATACTATTGTTTTAATGTGTGTTATGCATTCTATTTTTAATTATTTTTATATGTAATGTTCACACATTTTATATGGAGACTTTAATTAAAAGTTTTACAATTCTTTGTATATATGAGTTGCTAAAAATTGTTTATTTATCTAATATTATTGTTTTACTATTTGTGTTATGCGTTGTATTTTTAATTATTTTTATTTATACAAATAAGACTTTTATTTAAGTTTTATCAATTGTATGGTTTGTTGTGTGCATGATCTTTTGTTTTGAGTTTTAATATTCTTTACGTATATGTTTTATTTATCTGATAGTATTGTTTTACTATGTGTGTTATGCATTCTATTTTTAATTGTTTTTATCATACAATTGTAACGTTTTTTGTGTATGATTTTTTGTTTATTTTTTATTATTATTTATCTTATAGTATTGTTTTACTATGTGTGTTATACGTTTTATTTTTAATTATTTATGTGTCTTATCCTTTTTTTTTAATTATTTTTATTCATACACATAAGATTTGTATTTAATATTTACCAATTGTATTGTTTGTTGTGCATATTTTGTTTTAAGTTTAACTATTATTTATGTAAATGTTGTTTATTTATCTCATAGTATTGTTTTAATGTGTGTTATGCATTCTATTTTTAATTATTTTTATATGTAATGTTCACACATTTTACATGGAGACTTTAATTAAAAGTTTTACAATTCTTTGTATATATGAGTTGCTAAAAATTGTTTATTTATCAAATATTATTGTTTTACTATTTGTGTTATGCGTTGTATTTTTAATTATTTTTATTCATACAAATAAGACTTTTATTTAAGTTTTATCAATTGTAAGGTTTGTTGTGTGCATGATCTTTTGTTTTGAGTTTTAATATTCTTTATGTATATGTTTTATTTATGTGATAGTATTATATTACTATGTGTGTTATGGATTCTATTTTTAATTGTTTTTATCATACAATTGTAACGTTTTTTGTGGATGATTTATTGTTGTTTTTATTATTCTTTATCTTATAGTATTGTTTTTCTATGTGTGTTATAATGCTTTATTTTTAATTATTTATGTGTGTTATGCATTTTATTTTTAATTATTTTTATTCATACACAAAAGATTTGTATTTAATATTTACCAATTGTAACGTTTGTTATGCATCTTTTGTTTTAAGTTTAACTATTTTTTATGTAAATCTTATTTATTTATCTCATACTATTGTTTTAAAGTGTGTTATGCATTCTATTTTTAATTATTTTTATATGTAATGTTCACACATTTTACATGGAGACTTTAATTAAAAGTTTTACAATTCTTTGTATATATGAGTTGCTAAAAATTGTTTATTTATCTAATATTATTGTTTTAATATGTGTGTTATGCGTTATATTTTTAATTATTTTTATTCATACAAATAAGAGATTTCTTTAATTTTTATCAATTATAAGGTTTGTTGTTTGAATGATATTTTGTTTTTAGTTTATATATTCTTTAAGTATATGGTTTATTTATCTGATAGTATTGTTTTACTATGTGTTAGTCATTCTAGTTTTAATTGTTTTGATAATAGAATTGTAATGTTTTTTGTGGATGATTGTTTGTCTCTCTTTTATTATTCTTTATCTTATAGTATTGTTTTAATATGTTTGTTATACGTTTTATTTTTAATTATTTATGTGTGTTATGCATGCTTCATTTTTAATTATTTTATTCATACACATAAGATTTGTATTTAATATTTACCAATTGTAACGCTTTGTCAGGCATCTTTTGTTTTAAGTTTAACTATTTTTTTTGTAAAAGTTGTTTATTTATCTGATACTATTGTTTTAATGTGTGTTATGCATTCTATTTTTAATTATTTTTATATGTAATGTTCACACATTTTACATGGAGATTTTAATTAAAAGTTTTACAATTCTTTGTATATATGAGTTGCTAAAAATTGTTTATTTATCTAATATTATTGTTTTACTATTTGTGTTATGCGTTGTATTTTTAATTATTTTTATTCATAAAAATAAGACTTTTATTTAAGTTTTATCAATTGTAAGGTTTGTTGTGTGCATGATCTTTTGTTTTGAGTTTTAATATTCTTTACGTATATGTTTTATTTATCTAATAGTATTGTTTTACTATGTGTGTTATGGATTCTATTTTTAATTGTTTTTATCATACAATTGTAAAGTGTTTTGTGGATGATTTTTTGTTTCTTTTTTATTATTGTTTATCTTATAGTATTGTTTTACTATGTATGTTATAATGCTTTATTTTTAATTATTTATGTGTGTTATGCGTTTCTTTTAATTATTTTTATTCATACACAAAAGATTTGTATTTAATATTTACCAATTGTAACGCTTGTCAGGCATCTTTTGTTTTAAGTTTAACTATTTTTTATGTAAATGTTGTTTATTTATCTGATACTATTGTTTTAATGTGTGTTATGCATTCTATTTTTAATTATTTTTATATGTAATGTTCACACATTTTACATGGTGACTTTAATTAAAAGTTTTACAATTCTTTGTATATATGAGTTGCTAAAAATTGTTTATTTATCTAATATTATTGTTTTACTATTTGTGTTATGCGTTGTATTTTTAATTATTTTTATTCATACAAATAAGACTTTTATTTAAGTTTTATCAATTGTAAGGTTTGTTGTGTGCATGATCTTTTGTTTTGAGTTTTAATATTCTTTATGTATATGTTTTATTTATCTGATAGTATTGTTTTACTATGTGTGTTATGCATTCTATTTTTAATTGTTTTTATCATACAATTGTAACGTTTTTTGTGGATGATTTTTTGTTTATTTTTTATTATTCTTTATCTTATAGTATTGTTTTACTATGTGTGTTATAATGCTTTATTTTTAATTATTTATGTGTTTTATGCATTATTTTTAATTATTTTTATTCATGGACATAAGATTTGTATTTAATATTTACCAATTGTAACGCTTGTCAGGCATCTTTTGTTTTAAGTTTAACTATTTTTTATGTAAATGTTGTTAATTTATCTGATACTATTGTTTTAATGTGTGTTATGCATTCTATTTTTAATTATTTTTATATGTAATGTTCACACATTTTACATGGAGACTTTAATTAAAAGTTTTACAATTCTTTGTATATATGAGTTGCTAAAAATTGTTTATTTATCTAATATTATTGTTTTACTATTTGTGTTATGCGTTATATTTTTAATTATTTTTATTCATACATATAAGAGTTTTATTTAAGTTTTATGAATTGTAAGGTTTGTTGTGTGCATGATCTTTTGTTTTGAGTTTTAATATTCTTTACGTATATGTTTTATTTATCTGATAGTATTGTTTTACTATGTGTGTTATGCATTCTATTTTTAATTGTTTTCATCATACCATTGTAACGTTTTTTGTGTATGATTTTTTGTTTCTTTTTTATTATTCTTTATCTTATAGTATTGTTTTCTAGGTGTGTTATACGTTTTATTTTTAATTATTTATGTGTGTTATGCATTTTATTTTTAATTATTTTTATTCAAACATATAAGATTTGTATTTAATATTTACCAATTGTAACGTTTATTATGCATCTTTTGTTTTAAGTTTAACTATTTTTTATGTAAATGTTATTTATTTATCTGATACTATTGTTTTAATGTGTGTTATGCATTCTATTTTTATATGTAATGTTCACACATTTTACATCCAGACTTTAATTAAAAGTTTTACAATTCTTTGTATATATGAGTTGCTAAAAATTGTTTATTTATCTAATATTATTGTTTTATTATTTGTGTTATGCGTTTTATTTTTAATTATTTTTATTCATACAAATAAGAGTTTTATTTAAGTTTTATGAATTGTAAGGTTTGTTGTGTGCATGATCTTTTGTTTTGAGTTTTAATATTCTTTACGTATATGTTTTATTTATCTCATAGTGTTGTTTTACTATGTGTGTTATGCATTCTATTTTTAATTGTTTTTATCATACAATTGTAACGTTTTTTGTGGATGATTTTTTGTTTATTTTTTATTATTCTTTATCTTATAGTATTGTTTTACTATGTATGTTATACGTTTTATTTTTAATTATTTATGTGTGTTATGCGTTTCATTTTTAATTATTTTTATTCATACACAAAAGATTTGTATTTAATTTTTACCAATTGTAACGTTTGTTGGGCTTCTTTTGTTTTAAGTTTAACTATTTTTTATGTAAATGTTGTTTATTTATCTCATACTATTGTTTTAATGTGTGTTATGCATTCTATTTTTATATGTAATGTTCACACATTTTACATAGAGACTTTAATTAAAAGTTTTACAATTCTTTGTATATATGAGTTGCTAAAAATTGTTTATTTATCTAATATTATTGTTTTACTATTTGTGTTATGCGTTGTATTTTTAATTATTTTTATTCATACAAATAAGACTTTTATTTAAGTTTTATCAATTGTAAGGTTTGTTGTGTGCATGATCTTTTGTTTTGAGTTTTAATATTCTTTACGTATATGTTTTATTTATCTCATAGTGTTGTTTTACTATGTGTGTTATGTATTCTATTTTTAATTGTTTTTATCATACAATTGTAACGTTTTTTGTGTATGATTTTTTATTTCTTTTTTATTATTCTTTATCTTATAGTATTGTTTTACTATGTGTGTTATACGTTTTATTTTTAATTATTTATGTGTGTTATGCGTTTCATTTTTAATTATTTTTATTCATACACAAAAGATTTGTATTTAATATTTACCAATTGTAACGTTTATCAGGCATCTTTTGTTTTAAGTTTAACTATTTTTTATGTAAATGTTGTTTATTTATCTCATAGTATTGTTTTAATGTGTGTTATGCATTCTATTTTTAATTATTTTTATATGTAATGTTCACACATTTTACATGGAGACTTTAATTAAAAGTTTTACAATTCTTTGTATATATGAGTTGCTAAAAATTGTTTATTTATCAAATATTATTGTGTTTACTATTTGTGTTATGCGTTATATTTTTAATTATTTTTATTCATACAAATAAGAGTTTTATTTAAGTTTTATGAATTGTAAGGTTTGTTGTGTGCATGATCTTTTGTTTTGAGTTTTAATATTCTTTACGTATATGTTTTATTTATCTCATAGTGTTGTTTTACTATGTGTGTTATGCATTCTATTTTTAATTGTTTTTATCATACAATTGTAACGCTTTGTGGATGATTTTTTGTTTTTTTTTATTATTCTTTATCTTATAGTATTGTTTTACTACGTGTGTTATATTTTATTTTTAATTATTTATGTGTGTTATGCTTCATTTTTAATTATTTTTATTCATACACAAAAGATTTGTATTTAATATTTACCAATTGTAACGCTTATCAGGCATCTTTTGTTTTAAGTTTAACTATTTTTTATGTAAATGTTGTTTATTTATCTCATACTATTGTTTTAATGTGTGTTATGCATTCTATTTTTATATGTAATGTTCACACATTTTACATGGAGACTTTAATTAAAAGTTTTACAATTCTTTGTATATATGAGTTGCTAAAAATTGTTTATTTATCTAATATTATTGTTTTACTATTTGTGTTATGCGTTGTATTTTTAATTATTTTTATTCATACAAATAAGACTTTTATTTAAGTTTTATCAATTGTAAGGTCTGTAGTCTGTATGATCTTTTGTTTTGAGTTTTAATATTCTTTACGTATATGTTTTATTTATCTCATAGTGTTGTTTTACTATGTGTGTTATGCATTCTATTTTTAATTGTTTTTATCATACAATTGTAACGTTTTTTGTGTATGATTTTTTGTTTCTCTTTTATTATTCTTTATCTTATAGTATTGTTTTACTATGTATGTTATAATGCTTTATTTTTTAATTATTTATGTGTGTTATGCATTTTCATTTTTAATTATTTTTATTCATACACAAAAGATTTGTATTTAATATTTACCAATTGTAACGCTTTGTCAGGCATCTTTTGTTTTAAGTTTAACTATTTTTTATGTAAATGTTGTTTATTTATCTCATACTATTGTTTTAATGTGTGTTATGCATTCTATTTTTAATTATTTTTATATGTAATGTTCACACATTTTACATGGAGACTTTAATTAAAAGTTTTACAATTCTTTGTATATATGAGTTGCTAAAAATTGTTTATTTATCTAATATTATTGTTTTACTATTTGTGTTATGCGTTGTATTTTTAATTATTTTTATTCATACAAATAAGACTTTTATTTAAGTTTTATCAATTGTAAGGTTTGTTGTGTGCATGATCTTTTGTTTTGAGTTTTAATATTCTTTACGTATATGTTTTATTTATCTCATAGTATTGCTTTACTATGTGTGTTATGCATTCTATTTTTAATTGTTTTTATCATGCAATTGTAACGCTTTTGTGGATGATTTTTTGTTTCTTTTTATTATTCTTTATCTTATAGTATTGTTTTACTATGTGTGTTATAATGCTTTATTTTTAATTATTTATGTGTGTTATGCGTTTCATTTTTAATTATTTTTATTCATACACAAAAGATTTGTATTTAATATTTACCAATTGTAACGTTTGTTGTGCATCTTTTGTTTTAAGTTTAACTATTTTTTATGTAAATGTTATTTATTTATCTGATACTAATGTTTTAATGTGTGTTATGCTTTCTATTTTTATATGTAATGTTCACACATTTTACATGGAGACTTTAATTAAAAGTTTTACAATTCTTTGTATATATGAGTTGCTAAAAATTGTTTATTTATCTAATATTATTGTTTTACTATTTGTGTTATGCGTTGTATTTTTAATTATTTTTATTCATACAAATAAGACTTTTATTTAAGTTTTATCAATTGTAAGGTTTGTTGTGTGCATGATCTTTTGTTTTGAGTTTTAATATTCTTTACGTATATGTTTTATTTATCTCATAGTATTGTTTTACTATGTGTGTTATGTATTCTATTTTTAATTGTTTTTATCATACAATTGTAACGTTTTTTGTGGATGATTTTTTGTTTCTTTTTTATTATTCTTTATCTTATAGTATTGTTTTACTATGTGTGTTATACGTTTTATTTTTAATTATTTATGTGTGTTATGCCTTTCATTTTTAATTATTTTTATTCATACACAAAAGATTTGTATTTAATATTTACCAATTGTAACGCTTGTCAGGCATCTTTTGTTTTAAGTTTAACTATTTTTTATGTAAATGTTGTTTATTTATCTCGATACTATTGTTTTAATGTGTGTTATGCATTCTATTTTTAATTATTTTTATATGTAATGTTCACACATTTTACATGGAGACTTTAATTAAAAGTTTTACAATTCTTTGTATATATGAGTTGCTAAAAATTGTTTATTTATCTAATATTATTGTTTTACTATTTGTGTTATGCGTTGTATTTTTAATTATTTTTATTCATACAAATAAGACTTTTATTTAAGTTTTATCAATTGTAAGGTTTGTTGTGTGCATGATCTTTTGTTTTGAGTTTTAATATTCTTTACGTATATGTTTTATTTATCTAATAGTATTGTTTTACTATGTGTGTTATGCATTCTATTTTTAATTGTTTTTATCATACAATTGTAACGTGGATGATTTTTTGTTTCTTTTTTTATTATTCTTTATCTTATAGTATTGTTTTACTATGTATGTTATAATGCTTTATTTTTAATTATTTATGTGTGTTATGCTTCATTTTTAATTATTTTTATTCATACACAAAAGATTTGTATTTAATATTTACCAATTGTAACGTTTGTCAGGCATCTTTTGTTTTAAGTTTAACTATTTTTTATGTAAATGTTGTTTATTTATCTCATACTATTGTTTTAATGTGTGTTATGCATTCTATTTTTAATTATTTTTATATGTAATGTTCACACATTTTATATGGAGACTATAATTAAAAGTTTTACAATTCTTTGTATATATGAGTTGCTAAAAATTGTTTATTTATCTAATATTATTGTTTTACTATTTGTGTTATGCGTTGTATTTTTAATTATTTTTATTTATACAAATAAGACTTTTATTTAAGTTTTATCAATTGTATGGTTTGTTGTTTGCATGATCTTTTGTTTTGAGTTTTAATATTTTTTACGTATATGTTTTATTTATCTGATAGTATTGTTTTACTATGTGTGTTATGTATTCTATTTTTAATTGTGTTTATCATACAATTGTAACGTTTTTTGTGGATGATTTTTTGTTTCTTTTTTATTATTCTTTATCTTATAGTATTGTTTTACTATGTGTGTTATACGTTTTATTTTTAATTATTTTTGTGTGTTATGCGTTTCATTTTTAATTATTTTTAATCATACACAAAAGATTTGTATTTAATATTTACCAATTGTAATGTTTGTTGTGCGTCTTTTGTTTTAAGTTTAACTATTTTTTATGTAAATGTTGTTTATTTATCTGATACTATTGTTTTAATGTGTGTTATGCATTCTATTTTTAATTATTTTTATATGTAATGTTCACACATTTTACATGGAGACTTTAATTAAAAGTTTTACAATTCTTTGTATATATGAGTTGCTAAAAATTGTTTATTTATCTAATATTATTGTTTTACTATTTGTGTTATGCGTTGTATTTTTAATTATTTTTATTCATACAAATAAGACTTTTATTTAAGTTTTATCAATTGTAAGGTTTGTTGTGTGCATGATCTTTTGTTTTGAGTTTTAATATTCTTTACGTATATGTTTTATTTATCTCATAGTATTCTTTTACTATGTGTGTTATGCATTCTATTTTTAATTGTTTTTATCATACAATTGTAACGTTTTGTGGATGATTTTTTGTTTCTTTTTATTATTCTTTATCTTATAGTATTGTTTTACTATGTATGTTATAATGCTTTTATTTTTAATTATTTATTTGTGTTATCCTTTTATTTTTAATTATTTTTATTCATACACATAAGATTTGTATTTAATATTTACCAATTGTAACGCTTTGTCAGGCATCTTTGTTTTAAGTTTAACTATTTTTTATGTAAATGTTGTTTATTTATCTCGATACTATTGTTTTAATGTGTGTTATGTATTCTATTTTTAATTATTTTTATATGTAATGTTCACACATTTTAAATGGAGACTTTAATTAAAAGTTTTACAATTCTTTGTATATATGAGTTGGTAAAAATTGTTTATTTATCTAATAGTATTGTTTTACTATTTGTGTTATGCGTTGTATTTTTTAATTATTTTTATTCATACAAATAAGTCTTTTATTTAAGTTGTAGCAATTGTAAGGTTTGTTGTGTGCATGATCTTTTGTTTTGAGTTTTAATATTCTTTACGTATATGTTTTATTTATCTCATAGTATTGTTTTACTATGTGTGTTATGTATTCTATTTTTAATTGTTTTTATCATACAATTGTAACGTTTTTGTGGATGATTTTTTGTTTATTTTTATTATTCTTTATCTTATAGTATTGTTTTACTATGTGTGTTATACACTTTATTTTTAATTATTTATGTGTGTTATGCATTTTATTTTTAATTATTTTTATTCAAACACATAAAATTTGTATTTAATATTTACCAATTGTAACGCTTATTTCATGGGGCATCTTTTGTTTTAAGTTTAACTATTATTTATGTAAATGTTGTTTATTTATCTCATACTATTGTTTTAATGTGTGTTATGCATTCTATTTTTATATGTAATGTTCACACATTTTACATGGAGACTTTAATTAAAAGTTTTACAATTCTTTGTATATATGAGTTGCTAAAAATTGTTTATTTATCTAATATTATTGTTTTACTATATGTGTTATGCGTTATATTTTTAATTATTTTTATTCATACATATAAGAGTTTTATTTAAGTTTTATGAATTGTAAGGTTTGTTGTGTGCATGATCTTTTGTTTTGAGTTTTAATATTGTTTACGTATATGTTTTATTTATCTGATAATATTGTTTTACTATGTGTGTTATGCATTCTATTTTTAATTGTTTTTATCATACAATTGTAACGTTTTTTGTGGATGATTTTTTGTTTATTTTTTATTATTCTTTATCTTATAGTATTGTTTTTCTAGGTGTGTTATAATGCTTTATTTTTAATTATTTATGTGTGTTATGCATTTTATTTTTAATTATTTTTATTTAAACACATAAGATTTGTATTTAATATTTACCAATTGTAACTTTTGTCAGGCATCTTTTGTTTTAAGTTTAACTATTTTTTATGTAAATGTTATTTATTTATCTGATACTATTGTTTTAATGTGTGTTATGCATTCTATTTTTATATGTAATGTTCACACATTTTACATGGAGACTTTAATTAAAAGTTTTACAATTCTTTGTATATATGAGTTGCTAAAAATTGTTTATTTATCTAATATTATTGTTTTACTATGTGTGTTATGCGTTATATTTTTAATTATTTTTATTCATACATATAAGAGTTTTATTTAAGTTTTATGAATGGTAAGGTTTGTTGTGTGCATGATCTTTTGTTTTGAGTTTTAATATTCTTTACGTATATGTTTTATTTATCTCATAGTGTTGTTTTACTATGTGTGTTATGCATTCTATTTTTAATTGTTTTTATCATAAAATTGTAACGTTTTTTGTGGATGATTTTTTGTTTTTTTTATTATTGTTTATCTTATAGTATTGTTTTACTATGTGTGTTATATTTTTTATTTTTAATTATTTATGTGTGTTATGCGTTTCATTTTTAATTATTTTTATTTATACACAAAAGATTTGTATTTATTATTTACAAATTGTAACGTTTATTGTGCATCTTTTGTTTTAAGTTTAACCATTTTTTATGTAAATGTTGTTTATTTATCTCATACTATTGTTTTAATGTGTGTTATGCATTCTATTTTTATATGTAATGTTCACACATTTTACATGGAGACTTTAATTAAAAGTTTTACAATTCTTTGTATATATGAGTTGCTAAAAATTGTTTATTTATCTAATATTATTGTTTTACTATTTGTGTTATGCGTTGTATTTTTAATTATTTTTATTCATATAAATAAGACTTTTATTTAAGTTTTATCAATTGTAAGGTTTGTTGTGTGTATGATCTTTTGTTTTGAGTTTTAATATTCTTTACGTATATGTTTTATTTATCTCATTGTGTTGTTTTACTATGTGTGTTATGCATTCTATTTTTAATTGTTTTTATCATACAATTGTAACGTTTTTTGTGTATGATTTTTTGTTTCTTTTTTATTATTATTTATCTTATAGTATTGTTTTACAATGTATGTTATACGTTTTATTTTTAATTATTTATGTGTGTTATGCGTTTCATTTTTAATTATTTTTATTCATACACAAAAGATTTGTATTTAATATTTACCAATTGTAACGTTTGTTGTGCATCTTTTGTTTTAAGTTTAACTATTTTTTATGTAAATGTTATTTATTTATCTGATACTATTGTTTTAATGTGTGTTATGCATTCTATTTTTATATGTAATGTTCACACATTTTACATGGAGACTTTAATTAAAAGTTTTACAATTCTTTGTATATATGAGTTGCTAAAAATTGTTTATTTATCTAATATTATTGTTTTACTATTTGTGTTATGCGTTGTATTTTTAATTATTTTTATTTATACAAATAAGACTTTTATTTAAGTTTTATCAATTGTAAGGTTTGTTGTGTGCATGATCTTTTGTTTTGAGTTTTAATATTCTTTACGTATATGTTTTATTTATCTGATAATATTGTTTTACTATGTGTGTTATGTATTCTATTTTTAATTGTTTTTATCATACAATTGTAACGTTTTTGTGGATGATTTTTTGTTTCTCTTTTATTATTCTTTATCTTGTAGTATTGTTTTACTATGTGTGTTATAATGCTTTATTTTTAATTATTTATGTGTGTTATGCGTTTCATTTTTAATTATTTTTATTCATACACAAAAGATTTGTATTTAATTTTTACCAATTGTAACGTTTGTTGTGCATCTTTTGTTTTAAGTTTAACTATTTTTTATGTAAATGTTATTTATTTATCTGATACTATTGTTTTAATGTGTGTTATGCATTCTATTTTTATATGTAATGTTCACACATTTTACATCCAGACTTTAATTAAAAGTTTTACAATTCTTTGTATATATGAGTTGCTAAAAATTGTTTATTTATCTAATATTATTGTTTTACTATTTGTGTTATGCGTTGTATTTTTAATTATTTTTATTCATACAAATAAGACTTTTATTTAAGTTTTATCAATTGTAAGGTTTGTTGTGTGCATGATCTTTTGTTTTGAGTTTTAATATTCTTTACGTATATGTTTTATTTATCTGATAGTATTGTTTTACTATGTGTGTTATGCATTCTATTTTTAATTGTTTTTATCATACAATTGTAACGTTTTTTGTGGCTGATTTTTTGTTTCTATTTCATTATTCTTTATCTTATAGTATTGTTTTTCTAGGTGTGTTATACACTTTATTTTTAATTATTTATGTGTGTTATGCATTTTATTTTTAATTATTTTTATTAAAACACATAAGATTTGTATTTAATATTTACCAATTGTAACGTTTGTTGTGCATCTTTTGTTTTAAGTTTAACTATTTTTTATGTAAATGTTATTTATTTATCTGATACTATTGTTTTAATGTGTGTTATGCATTCTATTTTTATATGTAATGTTCACACATTTTACATGGAGACTTTAATTAAAAGTTTTACAATTCTTTGTATATATGAGTTGCTAAAAATTGTTTATTTATCTAATATTATTGTTTTACTATTTGTGTTATGCGTTGTATTTTTAATTATTTTTATTCATACAAATAAGACTTTTATTTAAGTTTTATCAATTGTAAGGTTTGTTGTGTGCATGATCTTTTGTTTTGAGTTTTAATATTCTTTACGTATATGTTTTATTTATCTCATAGTATTGTTTTACTACGTGTGTTATGCATTCTATTTTTTAATTGTTTTTATCATACAATTGTAACGTTTTGTGGATGATTTTTTGTTTATTTTTTATTATTCTTTATCTTATAGTATTGTTTTTACTATGTGTGTTATAATGCTTTATTTTTAATTATTTATGTGTGTTATGCGTTTCATTTTAATTATTTTTATTCATACACAAAAGATTTGTATTTAATATTTACCAATTGTAACGTTTTGTCAGGCATCTTTTGTTTTAAGTTTAACCATTTTTTATGTAAATGTTGTTTATTTATCTGATACTATTGTTTTAATGTGTGTTATGCATTCTATTTTTATATGTAATGTTCACACATTTTACATGGAGACTTTAATTAAAAGTTTTACAATTCTTTGTATATATGAGTTGCTAAAAATTGTTTATTTATCTAATATTATTGTTTTACTATTTGTGTTATGCGTTGTATTTTTAATTATTTTTATTCATACAAATAAGACTTTTTATTTAAGTTTTATCAATTGTAAGGTTTGTTGTGTGCATGATCTTTTGTTTTGAGTTTTAATATTCTTTACGTATATGTTTTATTTATCTGATAGTATTGTTTTACTATGTGTGTTATGCATTCTATTTTTAATTGTTTTTATCATACAATTGTAAGTTTTTTTGTGTATGATTTTTTTGTTTGTTTTTATTATTATTTATCTTATAGTATTGTTTTACAATGTGTGTTATACTTTTTATTTTTAATTATTTATGTGTATATGCTGCTTCATTTTTAATTATTTTTTATTTATACACATAAGATTTGTATTTAATATTTACAAATTGTAACGTTTGTTGTCAGGCATCTTTTGTTTTAAGTTTAACTATTTTTTATCTAAATGTTTTTTATTTATATGGTACTATTGTTTTAATTGGTATTATGCATTCTATTTTTAATTAATTTTTTATGTAATGTTCACACATTTTACATGGAGAATTTAATTAAAAGTTTTACAATTCTTTGTATATATGAGTTGCTAAAAATTGTTTATTTATATAATATTATTATTTTACTATTTGTGTTATGCGTTGTATTTTTAATTATTTTTATTCATACAAATAAGATTTTTATTTAAGTTTTATCAATTGTAAGGTTTGTTGTGTGCATGATCTTTTGTTTTGAGTTTTAATATTCTTTACGTATATGTTTTATTTATCTGATAGTATTGTTTTACTATGTGTGTTACGCATTCTACTTTTAATGGTTTTTATCGTACAATTGTAACGTTTTTGTGAATGATTTTTTGTTTATTTTTTATTATTCTTTATCTTATAGTATTGTTTTTCTAGGTGTGTTATGCATTTTATTTTTAATTATTTTTATTCAAACACATAAGATTTGTATTTAATATTTACCAATTGTAACGTTTGTTGTGCATCTTTTGTTTTAAGTTTAACTATTTTTTATGTAAATGTTATTTATTTATCTGATACTATTGTTTTAATGTGTGTTATGCATTCTATTTTTATATGTAATGTTCACACATTTTACATGAACTCTTTAATTAAAAGTTTGACAATTGTTTGTATATAGGAGTTGCTAAAAATTGTTTATTTATCAAATATTATTGCTTTTACTATTTGTGTTATGCGTTGTATTTTTAATTATTTTTATTCATACAAATAAGACTTTTATTTAAGTTTTATCAATTGTAAGGTTTATTTTGTGCATAGTCTTTTGTTTTGAGTTTTAATATTCTTTACGTATATGTTTTATTTATGTGATTGTATTGTTTTACTACG
>CM061035.1:30167772-30336815 GCA_030763125.1 Hippophae gyantsensis | reverse complement strand
AATAAAAATAATTAAAAATATAGCATACATAACACACATAGTAAAACAATAATATTAGATAAATAAACAATTTTTAGCAACTCATATACAATATACAAAAGAATTGTAAAACTTTTAATTAAAGTCTCCATGTAAAATGTGTGAACATTACATATAAAAATAATTAAAAATAGAATGCATAACACACATTAAAACAATAGTATCGAGATAAATAAACAACATTTACATAAATAATAGTTAAACTTAAAACAAAATATGCAAAACAAAGCGTTACAATTGGTAAATATTAAATACAAATCTTATTTGTATGAATAAAAATAATTAAAAATAAAGCATAACACACATAAATAATTAAAAATAAAGCATTATAACACACATAGTAAAACAATACAATCATATAAAGAATAATAAAACTTAAGAAACAAAAAATCATCCACAAAAAACGTTACAATTGTATGATAAAAACAATTAAAAATAAAGCATTATAACACACATAAATTAAAAATAAAACAACACTATGAGATAAATAAAACATATACGTAAAGAATATTAAAACTCAAAACAAAAGATCATGCACACAACAAACCTTACAATTCATAAAACTTAAATAAAAATCTTATATGTATGAATAAAAATAATTAAAAATATAACGCATAACAAAAATAATAAAACAATAATATTAAATAAATAAAGAAATTTTAGCAACTCATATATACAAATAAATAACAAATAAAAATTTTAAAATTTTTAATTAAACTCACCATTTAAAATGTGTGAACATTACATATAAAAATAATTAAAAATAGAATGCATAACACACATTAAAACAATAGTATCACATAAATAAACAACATTTACCTAAAAAATAGTTAAACTTAAAACAAAAGATGCAAAACAAAGCGTTACAATTGGTAAATATTAAATACAAATGTTATGTGTATGAATAAAAATAATTAAAAATAAAACAGATAACACACATAAATAATTAAAAATAAAACTTTATAACACACATACTAAAACAATACAATCATATAAAGAATAATAAAAAAGAAACAAAAAATCATCCACAAAAACGTTACAATTGTATGATAAAAACAATTAAAAATAGAATGCATAACACACATAGTAAAACAACACTATGAGATAAATAAAACATATATGTAAAGAATATTAAAACTCAAAACAAAAGATCATGCACACAACAAACCTTACAATTCATAAAACTTAAATAAAAGTCTTATATGTATGAATAAAAATAATTAAAAATACAATGCATAACACACATAGTAAAACAATAATATTAGATAAATAAACAATTTTTAGCAACTCATATATACAACAAAGAATTGTAAAACTTTTAATTAAAGTCTCCATGTAAAATGTGTGAACATTACATATAAAAATAATTAAAAATAAAATGCATAACACACATTAAAACAATAGTATCAGATAAATAAACAACATTTACATAAAAATAGTTAAACTTAAAACAAAATATGCATAACAAACGTTACAATTGGTAAATATTAAATACAAATCTTATGTGTATGAATAAAAATAATTAAAAATAAAAGGATAACACACATAAATAATTAAAAATAAAACTTATAACACACATAGTAAAACCATACTATAAGATGAAGAATAATAAAAAATAAACAAAAAATCATCCACAAAAAACGTTACAATTGTATGATAAAAACAATTAAAAATAGAATACATAACCCACATAGTAAAACAATACAATCAGATAAATAAAACATATACGTAAAGAATATTAAAACTCAAAACAAAAGATTATGCACACAACAAACCTTACAATTGATAAAACTTAAATAAAACTCTTATTTGTAAGAATAAAAATAATGAAAAATACAACGCATAACACAAATAGTAAAACAATAATAATAGATAAATAAACAATTTTTAGCAACTCATATATACAAAGAATTGTAAAATTTTTAATTAAAGTCTACATGTAAAATGTGTGAACATTACATATAAAAATAATTAAAAATAAAATGCATAACACACATTAAAACAATAGTATGAGATAAATAAACAATATTTACATAAAGAATACTATAAGATAAAGAATAATAAAACTTAAAGCAAAAGATAATGCAAAAACAAACATTACAATTGATAAAAATTAAATACAAATCTTATGTGTATGAATAAAAATAATTAAAAATACAACGCATAATAAAAATAAATAATTAAAAATAAAACGTATAACACACATAGTAAAACAATACTATAAGATCAAGAATAATAAAACTTAAAAACAAAAGATGATTCACAAAACAAACATTACAATTGATAAAAATTAAATACAAATCTTATGTGTATGAATAAAAATAATGAAAAATACAACGTATAACACAAATAAATAATTAAAGATAAAACGTATAACACACATAGTAAAACAATACTATAAGATAAAGAATAATAAAACTTAAAACAAAAGATGATGCACAAAACAAACATTACAATTGATAAAAATTAAATACAAACCTTAGGTGTATGAATAAAAATAATTAAAAATAAAACGTATAACACACATAGTAAAACAATACTATAAGATAAAGAATAATAAAACTTAAAACAAAAGATGATGCACAAAACAAACATTACAATTGATAAAAATTAAATACAACTCTTATATGTATAAATAAAAATAATTAAAAATACAACGCATAAAACACATAATAAAACAATAATATCATATAAATAAACAATTTTTAGCAACTCATATATACAATAAATAACAAATATATAAAGAATTATAAAACGTTTAAGTAAAATCTGCATGTAAAATTAGTGAACATTATTATAGATGAAAATAATTAAAAATAGCATACATAACAAACATTAAAACAATAATATTAGATAAATAAACAACATTTACATAAAGATTAGTTAAACTTAAAACAAAAGATGCACAACAAACGTTACAATCGGTAATTATTAAATAAAAATCTTATGTGTATGAATAAAAATAATTAAAAATAAAATGTATAACACAAATAAATAATTAAAAATAAAACGTATAACATACTTAGTAAAACAATACTATAAGTTAAAGAATAATAAAACTTAAAACAAAAGATGATGCACAAAAGAAACATTACAATTGATAAAAATTGAATACAACCTTTATGTGTTTGAATAAAAATAATTAAAAATAAAACGTATAACAAATAAATAATTAAAAATACAACTCATAACACAAATGAATAATTAAAAATAAAGCATTATAACACACATAGTAAAACAATACTATATGATAAAGAATAATAAAACTTAAAACAAATGATAATGCACAAAACAAACATTACAATTGATAAAAATTAAATACAAATCTTATGTGTATGAATAAAAATAATTAAAAATACAAAGCAGAACACAAATAAATAATTAAAAATAAAACATTATAACACACATAGTAAAACAATACTATTAGATAAACACTAATAAAACTTAAAACAAAAGATGAAGCACCCCACAAAAATTACAATTGATAAACACTCAATACGCCTCTTCCATATATACATAAAAATAATTAAAAATACAACGCATAAAACACATAATAAAACAATAATATCATATAAATAAACAATTTTTAGCAACTCATATATACAATAAATAACAAATATATAAAAATTATAAAACTTTTAAGTAAAATCTACATGTAAAATGTGTGAACATTATTATAGATAAAAATAATTAAAAATAGAAAACATAACACACATTAAAACAATACTATAAGATAAATAAACAACATTTACATAAAGTTTAATTAAACTTAAAACAAAAGATGCACAACAAACGTTACAATTGGTAATTATTAAATACAAATCTTATGTGTATGAATAAAAATAATTAAAAATAAAATGTATAACCCAAATAAATAATTAAAAATAAAACGTATAACGGACATAGTAAAACCATACTATAAGATGAAGAATAATAAAAAATAAACAAAAAATCATCCACAAAAAGTGTTACAATTGTATGATAAAAAAAATTAAAAATAGAATGCATAACACACATAGTAAAACAACAGTATGTGTTTTATGCCTTCTTTTTTTAATTGTTTTTATCATACAATTGTAACGTTTTTTTGTGGATGATTTTTTGTTTCTCTTTTATTATTCTTTATCTTATAGTATTGTTTTACTATATATGTTATACGTTTTATTTTTAATTATTTATGTGTGTTATGCGTTTTATTTTTAATTATTTTTATTCAAACACATAAGATTTGTATTTAATATTTACCAATTGTAACGTTTGTTGTGCATCTTTGTTTTAAGTTTAACTATTTTTTATGTAAATGTTGTTTATTTATCTGATACTATTGTTTTAATGTGTGTTATGCATTCTATTTTTAATTATTTTTATATGTAATGTTCACACATTTTACATGGAGACTTTAATTAAAAGTTTAAAATTCTTTGTATATATGAGTTGCTAAAAATTGTTTATTTATCTAATATTATTGTTTTATTATTTGTGTTATGCGTTGTATTTTTAATTATATTTATTCATACAAATAATACTTTTATTTAAGTTTTATCAATTGTAAGGTTTGTTGTGTGCATGATCTTTTGTTTTGAGTTTTAATATTCTTTACGTATATGTTTTATTTATCTGATAGTATTGTTTTACTATGTGTGTTATGCGTTGTATTTTTAATTATTTTTATTCATACAAATAAGACTTTTATTTAATTTTTATCAATTGTAACGTTTTTTGTGGATGATTTTTTGTTTATTTTTTATTATTCTTTATCTTATAGTATTGTTTTACTATGTGTGTTATAACGTTTTATTTTTAATTATTTATGTGTGTTATGCATTTTATTTTTAATTATTTTTATTCATACACATAAGATTTGTATTTAATATTTACCAATTGTAACGTTTGTTGTGCATCTTTTGTTTTAAGTTTAACTATTTTTTATGTAAATGTTGTTTATTTATCTGATACTATTGTTTTAATGTGTGTTATGCATTCTATTTTTAATTATTTTTATATGTAATGTTCACACATTTTACATGGAGACTTTAATTAAAAGTTTTACAATTCTTTGTATATATGAGTTGCTAAAAATTGTTTATTTATCTAATATTATTGTTTTACTATGTGTGTTATGCGTTGTATTTTTAATTATTTTTATTCATACATATAAGAGTTTTATTTAAGTTTTATGAATTGTAAGGTTTGTTGTGTGCATGATCTTTTGTTTTGAGTTTTAATATTCTTTACGTATATGTTTTATTTATCTCATAGTGTTGTTTTACTATGTGTGTTATGCATTCTATTTTTAATTGTTTTTATCATACAATTGTAACGTTTTTGTGGATGATTTTTTGTTTATATTTTATTATTCTTTATCTTATAGTATTGTTTTACTATGTGTGTTATACGTTTTATTTTTAATTATTTATGTGTGTTATGCGTTTCATTTTTAATTATTTTTATTCATACACAAAAGATTTGTATTTAATATTTACCAATTGTAACGTTTGTTGTGCAGCGTTTGTTTTAAGTTTAAGTATTATTTATATAAGGTTGTTTATTTATCAGATACTATTGTTTTAATGTGTGTTATGCATTCTATTTTTAATTATTTTTATATGTAATGTTCACACATTTTACATGGAGACTTTAATTAAAAGTTTTACAATTCTTTGTATATATGAGTTGCTAAAAATTGTTTATTTATCTAATATTATTGTTTTATTATTTGTGTTATGCGTTGTATTTTTAATTATTTTTATTCATACAAATAAGACTTTTATTTAAGTTTTATCAATTGTAAGGTTTGTTGTGTGCATGATCTTTTGTTTTGAGTTTTAATATTCTTTACGTATATGTTTTATTTATCTGATAGTATTGTTTTACTATGTGTGTTATGCATTCTATTTTTAATTGTTTTTATCATACAATTGTAACGTTTTTTGTGGATGATTTTTTGTTTCTTTTTTATTATTCTTTATCTTATAGTATTGTTTTACTATGTGTGTTATACGTTTTATTTTTAATTATTTATGTGTGTTATGCATTTTATTTTTAATTATTTTTATTCAAACACATAAGATTTGTATTTAATATTTACCAATTGTAACGTTTGTTGTGCATCTTTTGTTTTAAGTTTAACTATTTTTTATGTAAATGTTGTTTATTTACTCTATACTATTGTTTTAATGTGTGTTATGCATTCTATTTTTAATTATTTTTATATGTAATGTTCACACATTTTATATGGAGACTATAATTAAAAGTTTTACAATTCTTTGTATATATGAGTTGCTAAAAATTGTTTATTTATCTAATATTATTGTTTTATTATTTGTGTTATGCGTTTTATTTTTAATTATTTTTATTCATACAAATAAGAGTTTTATTTAAGTTTTATCAATTGTAAGGTTTGTTTTGTGCATGATCTTTTGTTTTGAGTTTTAATATTCTTTACGTATATGTTTTATTTATCTCATAGTGTTTTTTACTATGTGTGTTATGCATTCTATTTTTAATTGTTTTTATCATACAATTGTAACGTTTTTTGTGTATGATTTTTTGTTTATTTTTTATTATTATTTATCTTATAGTATTGTTTTACTATGTGTGTTATACATTTTATTTTTAATTATTTATGTGTGTTATGCATTTTATTTTTAATTATTTTTATTCAAACACATAAGATTTGTATTTCATATTTACCAATTGTAACGTTTGTTGTGCATCTTTTGTTTTAAGTTTAACTATTTTTTATGTACATGTTATTTATTTATCTGATACTATTGTTTTAATGTGTGTTATGTATTCTATTTTTAATTATTTTTATATGTAATGTTCACACATTTTACATGGAGACTTTAATTAAAAGTTTTACAATTCTTTGTATATATGAGTTGCTAAAAATTGTTTATTTATCTAATATTATTGTTTTACTATTTGTGTTATGCGTTGTATTTTTAATTATTTTTATTCATACAAATAAGACTTTTATTTAAGTTTTATCAATTGTAAGGTTTGTTGTGTGCATGATCTTTTGTTTTGAGTTTTAATATTCTTTACGTATATGTTTTATTTATCTGATAGTATTGTTTTACTATGTGTGTTATGCATTCTATTTTTAATTGTTTTTATCATACAATTGTAACGTTTTTTGTGGATGATTTTTTGTTTATTTTTTATTATTCTTTATCTTATAGTATTGTTTTACTATGTGTGTTATACGTTTTATTTTTAATTATTTATGTGTGTTATGCGTTTTATTTTTAATTATTTTTATTCATAAACATAAGATTTGTATTTAATATTTACCAATTGTAACGTTTGTTGTGCATCTTTTGTTTTATGTTTAACTATTATTTATGTAAATGTTGTTTATTTATCTGATACTATTGTTTTAATGTGTGTTATGCATTCTATTTTTAATTATTTTTATATGTAATGTTCACACATTTTACATGGAGACTTTAATTAAAAGTTTTACAATTCTTTGTATATATGAGTTGCTAAAAATTGTTTATTTATCTAATATTATTGTTTTACTATTTGTGTTATGCGTTGTATTTTTAATTATTTTTATTCATACAAATAAGACTTTTATTTAAGTTTTATCAATTGTAAGGTTTGTTGTGTGCATGATCTTTTGTTTTGAGTTTTAATATTCTTTACGTATATGTTTTATTTATCTGATAGTATTGTTTTACTATGTGTGTTATGCATTCTATTTTTAATTGTTTTTATCATACAATTGTAACGTTTTTTGTGGATGATTTTTTGTTTCTTTTTTATTATTCTTTATCTTATAGTATTGTTTTACTATGTGTGTTATACGTTTTATTTTTAATTATTTATGTGTGTTATGCATTTTATTTTTAATTATTTTTATTCAAACACATAAGATTTGTATTTAATATTTACCAATTGTAACGTTTGTTGTGCATCTTTTGTTTTAAGTTTAACTATTATTTATGTAAATGTTGTTTATTTATCTCATACTATTGTTTTAATGTGTGTTATGCATTCTATTTTTAATTATTTTTATATGTAATGTTCACACATTTTACATAGAGACTTTAATTAAAAGTTTTACAATTCTTTGTATATATGAGTTGCTAAAAATTGTTTATTTATCTAATATTATTGTTTTATTATTTGTGTTATGCGTTTTATTTTTAATTATTTTTATTCATACAAATAAGAGTTTTATTTAAGTTTTATCAATTGTAAGGTTTGTTTTGTGCATGATCTTTTGGTTTGAGTTTTAATATTCTTTACGTATATGTTTTATTTATCTCATAGTATTGTTTTACTATGTGTGTTATGCATTCTATTTTTAATTGTTTTTATCATACAATTGTAACGTTTTTTGTGGATGATTTTTTGTTTATTTTTTATTATTCTTTATCTTATAGTATTGTTTTACTATGTGTGTTATACGTTTTATTTTTAATTATTTATGTGTGTTATGCATTTTATTTTTAATTATTTTTATTCAAACACATAAGATTTGTATTTAATATTTACCAATTGTAACGTTTGTTGTGCATCTTTTGTTTTAAGTTTAACTATTTTTTATGTAAATGTTGTTTATTTATCTCATACTATTGTTTTAATGTGTGTTATGCATTCTATTTTTAATTATTTTTATATGTAATGTTCACACATTTTATATGGAGACTATAATTAAAAGTTTTACAATTCTTTGTATATATGAGTTGCTAAAAATTGTTTATTTATCTAATATTATTGTTTTATTATTTGTGTTATGCGTTTTATTTTTAATTATTTTTATTCATACAAATAAGAGTTTTATTTAAGTTTTATCAATTGTAAGGTTTGTTTTGTGCATGATCTTTTGTTTTGAGTTTTAATATTCTTTACGTATATGTTTTATTTATCTCATAGTATTGTTTTACTATGTGTGTTATGCATTCTATTTTTAATTGTTTTTATCATACAATTGTAACGTTTTTTGTGGATGATTTTTTGTTTATTTTTTATTATTCTTTATCTTATAGTATTGTTTTACTATGTGTGTTATACGTTTTATTTTTAATTATTTATGTGTGTTATGCGTTTTATTTTTAATTATTTTTATTCATACACATAAGATTTGTATTTAATATTTACCAATTGTAACGTTTGTTGTGCATCTTTTGTTTTAAGTTTAACTATTTTTTATGTAAATGTTGTTTATTTATCTCATACTATTGTTTTAATGTGTGTTATGCATTCTATTTTTAATTATTTTTATATGTAATGTTCACACATTTTACATGGAGACTTTAATTAAAAGTTTTACAATTCTTTGTATATATGAGTTCCTAAAAATTGTTTATTTATCTAATATTATTGTTTTACTATGTGTGTTATGCGTTGTATTTTTAATTATTTTTATTCATACAAATAAGAGTTTTATTTAAGTTTTATCAATTGTAAGGTTTGTTGTGTGCATGATCTTTTGTTTTGAGTTTTAATATTCTTTACGTATATGTTTTATTTATCTGATAGTATTGTTTTACTATGTGTGTTATGCATTCTATTTTTAATTGTTTTTATCATACAATTGTAACGTTTTTTGTGGATGATTTTTTGTTTATTTTTTATTATTCTTTATCTTATAGTATTGTTTTACTATGTGTGTTATACGTTTTATTTTTAATTATTTATGTGTGTTATGCGTTTCATTTTTAATTATTTTTATTCATACACAAAAGATTTGTATTTAATATTTACCAATTGTAACGTTTGTTGTGCATCTTTTGTTTTAAGTTTAACTATTTTTTATGTAAATGTTGTTTATTTATCTCATACTATTGTTTTAATGTGTGTTATGCATTCTATTTTTAATTATTTTTATATGTAATGTTCACACATTTTACATGGAGACTTTAATTAAAAGTTTTACAATTCTTTGTATATATGAGTTGCTAAAAATTGTTTATTTATCAAATATTATTGTTTTACTATTTGTGTTATGCGTTGTATTTTTAATTATTTTTATTCATACAAATAAGACTTTTATTTAAGTTTTATCAATTGTAAGGTTTGTTGTGTGCATGATCTTTTGTTTTGAGTTTTAATATTCTTTACGTATATGTTTTATTTATCTCATAGTGTTGTTTTACTATGTGTGTTATGGATTCTATTTTTAATTGTTTTTATCATACAATTGTAACGTTTTTTGTGGATGATTTTTTGTTTCTTTTTTATTATTATATATCTTATAGTATTGTTTTACTATGTGTGTTATACGTTTTATTTTTAATTATTTATGTGTGTTATGCATTTTATTTTTAATTATTTTTATTCAAACACATAAGATTTGTATTTAATATTTGCCAATTGTAACGTTTGTTGTGCATCTTTTGTTTTAAGTTTAACTATTTTTTATGTAAATGTTGTTTATTTATCTGATACTATTGTTTTAATGTGTGTTATGCATTCTATTTTTAATTATTTTTATATGTAATGTTCACACATTTTACATGGAGACTTTAATTAAAAGTTTTACAATTCTTTGTATATATGAGTTCCTAAAAATTGTTTATTTATCTAATATTATTGTTTTACTATGTGTGTTATGCGTTGTATTTTTAATTATTTTTATTCATACAAATAAGAGTTTTATTTAAGTTTTATCAATTGTAAGGTTTGTTGTGTGCATGATCTTTTGTTTTGAGTTTTAATATTCTTTACGTATATGTTTTATTTATCTGATAGTATTGTTTTACTATGTGTGTTATGCATTCTATTTTTAATTGTTTTTATCATACAATTGTAACGTTTTTGTGGATGATTTTTTGTTTATATTTTATTATTCTTTATCTTATAGTATTGTTTTACTATGTGTGTTATACGTTTTATTTTTAATTATTTATGTGTGTTATCTTTTTATTTTTAATTATTTTTATTCATACACATAAGATTTGTATTTAATTTTTACCAATTGTAACGTTTGTTGTGCATCTTTTGTTTTAAGTTTAACTATTTTTTATGTAAATGTTGTTTATTTATCTCATACTATTGTTTTAATGTGTGTTATGCATTCTATTTTTAATTATTTTTATATGTAATGTTCACACATTTTATATGGAGACTTTAATTAAAAGTTTTACAATTCTTTGTATATATGAGTTGCTAAAAATTGTTTATTTATCTAATATTATTGTTTTACTATTTGTGTTATGCGTTGTATTTTTAATTATTTTTATTTATACAAATAAGACTTTTATTTAAGTTTTATCAATTGTAAGGTTTGTTGTGTGCATGATCTTTTGTTTTGAGTTTTAATATTCTTTACGTATATGTTTTATTTATCTCATAGTATTGTTTTACTATGTGTGTTATGCATTCTTTTTTTAATTGTTTTTATCATACAATTGTATCGTTTTTTGTGGATGATTTTTTGTTTATTTTTTATTATTATTTATCTTATAGTATTGTTTTACTATGTGTGTTATACGTTTTATTTTTAATTATTTATGTGTGTTATGCATTTTATTTTTAATTATTTTTATTCATACACATAAGATTTGTATTTAATATTTACCAATTGTAACGTTTGTTGTGCATCTTTTGTTTTAAGTTTAACTATTATTTATGTAAATGTTGTTTATTTATCTCATACTATTGTTTTAATGTGTGTTATGCATTCTATTTTTAATTATTTTTATATGTAATGTTCACACATTTTACATGGAGACTTTAATTAAAAGTTTTACAATTCTTTGTATATATGAGTTGCTAAAAATTGTTTATTTATCTAATATTATTGTTTTACTATTTGTGTTATGCGTTGTATTTTTAATTATTTTTATTCATACAAATAAGAGTTTTATTTAAGTTTTATCAATTGTAAGGTTTGTTGTGTGCATGATCTTTTGTTTTGAGTTTTAATATTCTTTACGTATATGTTTTATTTATCTTATAGTATTGTTTTACTATGTGTATTGTGGTTTCTATTTTTAATTGATTTTATCATACAATTGTAACGTTTTTGTGGATGATTTTTTGTTTCTTTTTTATTATTCTTTATCTTATAGTATTGTTTTACTATGTGTGTTATACGTTTTATTTTTAATTATTTATGTGTGTTATGCATTTTATTTTTAATTATTTTTATTCAAACACATAAGATTTGTATTTAATATTTACCAATTGTAACGTTTGTTGTGCATCTTTTGTTTTAAGTTTAACTATTTTTTATGTAAATGTTGTTTATTTATCTCATACTATTGTTTTAATGTGTGTTATGCATTCTATTTTTAATTATTTTTATATGTAATGTTCACACATTTTACATGGAGACTTTAATTAAAAGTTTTACAATTCTTTGTATATATGAGTTGCTAAAAATTGTTTATTTATCTAATATTATTGTTTTACTATTTGTGTTATGCGTTGTATTTTTAATTATTTTTATTCATACAAATAAGAGTTTTATTTAAGTTTTATCAATTGTAAGGTTTGTTGTGTGCATGATCTTTTGTTTTGAGTTTTAATATTCTTTACGTATATGTTTTATTTATCTGATAGTATTGTTTTACTATGTGTGTTATGCATTCTATTTTTAATTGTTTTTATCATACAATTGTAACGTTTTTTGTGGATGATTTTTTGTTTATTTTTTATTATTCTTTATCTTATAGTATTGTTTTACTATGTGTGTTATACGTTTTATTTTTAATTATTTATGTGTTATATTTTCATTTTTAATTATTTTTATTCATACACATAAGATTTGAATTTAATATTTACCAATTGTAACGTTTGTTGTGCATCTTTTGTTTTAAGTTTAACTATTTTTTATGTAAATGTTGTTTATTTATCTCATACTATTGTTTTAATGTGTGTTATGCATTCTATTTTTAATTATTTTTATATGTAATGTTCACACATTTTACATGGAGACTTTAATTAAAAGTTTTACAATTCTTTGTATATATGAGTTGCTAAAAATTGTTTATTTATCTAATATTATTGTTTTACTATTTGTGTTATGCGTTGTATTTTTAATTATTTTTATTCATACAAATAAGACTTTTATTTAAGTTTTATCAATTGTAAGGTTTGTTGTGTGCATGATCTTTTGTTTTGAGTTTTAATATTCTTTACGTATATGTTTTATTTATCGATAGTATTGTTTTACTATGTGTGTTATGCATTCTATTTTTAATTGTTTTTATCATACAATTGTAACGTTTTTGTGGATGATTTTTTGTTTATTTTTTATTATTATTTATCTTATAGTATTGTTTTACTAGGTGTGTTATACGTTTTATTTTTAATTATTTATGTGTGTTATGCATTTTATTTTTAATTATTTTTATTCATACACATAAGATTTGTATTTAATATTTACCAATTGTAACGTTTGTTGTGCATCTTTTGTTTTAAGTTTAACTATTATTTATGTAAATGTTGTTTATTTATCGATACTATTGTTTTAATGTGTGTTATGCATTCTATTTTTAATTATTTTTATATGTAATGTTCACACATTTTACATGGAGACTTTAATTAAAAGTTTTACAATTCTTTGTATATATGAGTTGCTAAAAATTGTTTATTTATCTAATATTATTGTTTTACTATTTGTGTTATGCGTTGTATTTTTAATTATTTTTATTCATACAAATAAGACTTTTATTTAAGTTTTATCAATTGTAAGGTTTGTTGTGTGCATGATCTTTTGTTTTGAGTTTTAATATTCTTTACGTATATGTTTTATTTATCTCATAGTATTGTTTTACTATGTGTGTTATGCATTCTATTTTTAATTGTTTTTATCATACAATTGTAACGTTTTTGTGGATGATTTTTTGTTTATTTTTTATTATTATTTATCTTATAGTATTGTTTTACTATGTGTGTTATACGTTTTATTTTTAATTATTTATGTGTGTTATGCATTTTATTTTTAATTATTTTTATTCATACACATAAGATTTGTATTTAATATTTACCAATTGTAACGTTTGTTGTGCATCTTTTGTTTTAAGTTTAACTATTTTTTATGTAAATGTTGTTTATTTATCGATACTATTGTTTTAATGTGTGTTATGCATTCTATTTTTAATTATTTTTATATGTAATGTTCACACATTTTACATGGAGACTTTAATTAAAAGTTTTACAATTCTTTGTATATATGAGTTGCTAAAAATTGTTTATTTATCTAATATTATTGTTTTACTATGTGTGTTATGCGTTGTATTTTTAATTATTTTTATTCATACAAATAAGAGTTTTATTTAAGTTTTATCAATTGTAAGGTTTGTTGTGTGCATGATCTTTTGTTTTGAGTTTTAATATTCTTTACGTATATGTTTTATTTATCTGATAGTATTGTTTTACTATGTGTGTTATGCATTCTATTTTTAATTGTTTTTATCATACAATTGTAACGTGTTTTGTGGATGATTTTTTGTTTCTTTTTTATTATTCTTTATCTTATAGTATTGTTTTACTATGTGTGTTATACGTTTTATTTTTAATTATTTATGTGTGTTATGCGTTTATTTTTAATTATTTTTATTCATACACATAAGATTTGTATTTAATATTTACCAATTGTAACGTTTGTTGTGCATCTTTTGTTTTAAGTTTAACTATTTTTTATGTAAATGTTGTTTATTTATCTCATACTATTGTTTTAATGTGTGTTATGCATTCTATTTTTAATTATTTTTATATGTAATGTTCACACATTTTACATGTTGACTTTAATTAAAAGTTTTACAATTCTTTGTATATATGAGTTGCTAAAAATTGTTTATTTATCTAATATTATTGTTTTACTATTTGTGTTATGCGTTGTATTTTTAAGTATTTTTATTAATACAAATAAGAGTTTTATTTAAGTTTTATGAATTGTAAGGTTTGTTGTGTGCATGATCTTTTGTTTTGATATTTAATATTCTTTACGTATATGTTTTATTTATCTCATAGTATTGTTTTACTATGTGTGTTACGCATTCTATTTTTAATTGTTTTTATCATACAATTGTAACGTTTTTTGTGGATGATTTTTTGTTTTTTTTTATTATTCTTTATCTTATAGTATTGATTTACTATGTGTGCTATACGTTTTATTTTTAATTATTTATGTGTGTTATGCGTTTCATTTTTAATTATTTTTATTCATACACATAAGATTTGTATTTAATATGTACCCATTGTAACGTTTGTTGTGCATCTTTTGTTTTAAGTTTAACTATTATTTATGTAAATGTTGTTTATTTATCTCATAGTATTGTTTTAATGTGTGTTATGCATTCTATTTTTAATTATTTTTATATGTAATGTTCACACATTTTACATGGAGACTTTAATTAAAAGTTTTACAATTCTTTGTATATATGAGTTGCTAAAAATTGTTTATTTATCTAATATTATTGTTTTACTATTTGTGTTATGCGTTGTATTTTTAATTATTTTTATTCATACAAATAAGACTTTTATTTAAGTTTTATCAATTGTAAGGTTTGTTGTGTGCATGATCTTTTGTTTTGAGTTTTAATATTCTTTACGTATATGTTTTATTTATCTCATAGTATTGTTTTACTATGTGTGTTATGCATTCTATTTTTAATTGTTTTTATCCTACAATTGCAACGTTTTTGTGCATGATTTTTTGTTTTAATTTTTATTATTCTTTATCTTATAGTATTGTTTTACTACGTGTGTTATACATTTTATTTTTAATTATTTATGTGTAGTATGCATTTTATTTTTAATTATTTTTATTCATACACATAAGATTTGTATTTAATATTTACCAATTGTAACGTTTGTTGTGCATCTTTTGTTTTAAGTTTAACTATTTTTTATGTAAATGTTGTTTATTTATCGATACTATTGTTTTAATGTGTGTTATGCATTCTATTTTTAATTATTTTTATATGTAATGTTCACACATTTTACATGGAGACTTTAATTAAAAGTTTTACAATTCTTTGTATATATGAGTTGCTAAAAATTGTTTATTTATCTAATATTATTGTTTTACTATTTGTGTTATGCGTTGTATTTTTAATTATTTTTATTCATACAAATAAGACTTTTATTTAAGTTTTATCAATTGTAAGGTTTGTTGTGTGCATGATCTTTTGTTTTGAGTTTTAATATTCTTTACGTATATGTTTTATTTATCTGATAGTATTGTTTTACTATGTGTGTTATGCATTCTATTTTTAATTGTTTTTATCATACAATTGTAACGTTTTTTGTGGATGATTTTTTGTTTCTTTTTTATTATTCTTTATCTTATAGTATTGTTTTACTATGTGTGTTATACGT
Source organism: Hippophae gyantsensis (assembly GCA_030763125.1). NCBI lineage: Eukaryota > Viridiplantae > Streptophyta > Magnoliopsida > Rosales > Elaeagnaceae > Hippophae > Hippophae gyantsensis. Next base: position 30,320,486 of record CM061035.1, on the reverse strand, counting down.
TTTATTTTTAATTATTTATGTGTGTTATGCATTTTATTTTTAATTATTTTTATTCAAACACATAAGATTTGTATTTAATATTTACCAATTGTAACGTTTGTTGTGCATCTTTTGTTTTAAGTTTAACTATTTTTTTATGTAAATGTTGTTTATTTATCTGATACTATTGTTTTAATGTGTGCTATGCATTCTATTTTTAATTATTTTTATATGTAATCTTCACACATTTATCATGGAGACTTTAATTAAAAGTATTACAATTCTTTGTATATATGAGTTGCTAAAAATTGTTTATTTATCTAATATTATTGTTTTACTATTTGTGTTATGCGTTGTATTTTTAATTATTTTTATTTATACAAATAAGACTTTTATTTAAGTTTTATCAATTGTAAGGTTTGTTGTGTGCATGATCTTTTGTTTTGAGTTTTAATATTCTTTACGTATATGTTTTATTTATGTGATAGTATTGTTTTACTATGTGTGTTATGCATTCTATTTTTAATTGTTTTTACCATACAATTGTAACGTTTTTTGTGGATGATTTTTTGTTTTTTTTTATTATTCTTTATCTTATAGTATTGTTTTACTATGTGTGTTATACGTTTTATTTTTAATTATTTATGTGTGTTATGCGTTTATTTTTAATTATTTTTATTCATACACATAAGATTTGTATTTAATATTTACTAATTCTAACGTTTGTTGTGCATCTTTTGTTTTAAGTTTAACTATTTTTTATGTAAATGTTGTTTATTTATCTTATACTATTGTTTTAATGTGTGTTATGCATCCTATTTTTAATTATTTTTATATGTAATGGTCACACATTTTACATGGAGACTTTAATTAAAAGTTTTACAATTCTTTGTATATATGAGTTGCTAAAAATTGTTTATTTATCTAATATTATTGTTTTACTATTTGTGTTATGCGTTGTATTTTTAATTATTTTTATTCATACAAATAAGACTTTTATTTAAGTTTTATCAATTGTAAGGTTTGTTGTGTGCATGATCTTTTGTTTTGAGTTTTAATATTCTTTACGTATATGTTTTATTTATCTCATAGTATCGTTTTACTATGTGTGTTATGCATTCTATTTTTAATTGTTTTTATCATACAATTGTAACGTTTTTGTGGATGATTTTTTGTTTCTTTTTTATTATTCTTTATCTTATAGTATTGTTTTACTATGTGTGTTATACGTTTTATTTTTAATTATTTATTTGGGTTATACATTTTATTTTTAATTATTTTTATTCATACACATAAGATTTGTATTTAATATTTACCAATTGTTACATTTGTTTCGCATCATTTGTTTTAAGTTTAGCTATTTTTTATGTAAATGTTGTTTATTTATCTCATACTATTGTTTTAATGTGTGTTATGCATTCTATTTTTAATTATTTTTATATGTAATGTTCACACATTTTACATGGAGACTTTAATTAAAAGTTTTACAATTCTTTGTATATATGAGTTGCTAAAAATTGTTTATTTATCTAATATTATTGTTTTACTATTTGTGTTATGCGTTGTATTTTTAATTATTTTTATTCATACAAATAAGACTTTTATTTAAGTTTTATCAATTGTAAGGTTTGTTGTGTGCATGATCTTTTGTTTTGAGTTTTAATATTCTTTACGTATATGTTTTATTTATCTCATAGTATTGTTTTACTATGTGTGTTATACGTTTTATTTTTAATTGTTTTTATCATACAACTGTAACGTTTTTGTGGATAATTTTTTGTTTCCTTTTATTATTCTTTATCTTATAGTATTGTTTTACTATGTGTGTTATACGTTTTATTTTTAATTATTTATGTGTGTTATGCGTTTCATTTTTAATTATTTTTATTCAAACACATAAGATTTTTATTTAATATTTACCAATTGTAACGTTTGTTGTGCATCTTTTGTTTTAAGTTTAACTATTTTTTATGTAAATGTTATTTATTTATCTGATACTATTGTTTTAATGTGTGTTTTGCGTTCTATTTTTAATTATTTTTATATGTAATGTTCACACATTTTACATGGAGACTTTAATTAAAAGTTTTACAATTCTTTGTATATATGAGTTGCTAAAAATTGTTTATTTATCTAATATTATTGTTTTACTATTTGTGTTATGCGTTGTATTTTTAATTATTTTTATTCATACAAATAAGACTTTTATTTAAGTTTTATCAATTGTAAGGTTTGTTGTGTGCATGATCTTTTGTTTTGAGTTTTACTATTCTTTACGTATATGTTTTATTTATGTAATAGTATTATTTTACTATTAGTGTTATACATTCTATTTTTAAATTGTTTTTATCTTACAATTGTAACGTTTGTTGTGCATGATTTTTTGTTTATTTTTTATTATTTTTTATCTTATAGTATTGTTTTACTATATGTGTTATACGTTTTATTTTTTATTATTTATGTGTGTTTTGCATTTTATTTTTAATTATTTGTATTTATACACATAAGATTTGTATTTAATATTTACCAATTGTAACGTTTGCTATGCATCTTTTTTTTTTAAGTTTAACTATTCTTTATGTAAATGTTGTTTATTTATCTGATAGTATTGTTTTAATGTGTGTTATGCATTCTATTTTTAATTATTTTTATATGTAATGTTCACACATTTTACATGGAGACTTTAATTAAAAGTTTTACAATTCTTTGTATATATGAGTTGCTAAAAATTGTTTATTTATCTAATATTATTGTTTTACTATTTGTGTTATGCGTTGTATTTTTAATTATTTTTATTCATACAAATAAGACTTTTATTTAAGTTTTATCAATTGTAAGGTTTGTTGTGTGCATGATCTTTTGTTTTGAGTTTTAATATTCTTTACGTATATGTTTTATTTATCTGATAGTATTGTTTTACTATGTGTGTTATGCATTCTATTTTTAATTGTTTTTATCATACAATTGTAACGTTTTTTTGTGGATGATTTTTTGTTTCTTTTTTATTATTCTTTATCTTATAGTATTGTTTTACTATGTGTGTTATACGTTTTATTTTTAATTATTTATGTGTGTTATGCGTTTCATTTTTAATTATTTTTATTCATACACAAAAGATTTGTATTTAATATTTACCAATTGTAACGTTTGTTGTGCATCTTTTGTTTTAAGTTTAACTATTTTTTATGTAAATGTTGTTTATTTATCGATACTATTGTTTTAATGTGTGTTATGCATTCTATTTTTAATTATTTTTATATGTAATGTTCACACATTTTACATGGAGACTTTAATTAAAAGTTTTACAATTCTTTGTATATATGAGTTGCTAAAAATTGTTTATTTATCTAATATTATTGTTTTACTATTTGTGTTATGCGTTGTATTTTTAATTATTTTTATTCATACAAATAAGACTTTTATTTAAGTTTTATCAATTGTAAGGTTTGTTGTGTGCATGATCTTTTGTTTTGAGTTTTAATATTCTTTACGTATATGTTTTATTTATCTCATAGTATTGTTTTACTATGTGTGTTATGCATTCTATTTTTAATTGTTTTTATCATACAATTGTAACGTTTTTATGGATGATTTTTTGTTTCTTTTTTATTATTCTTTATCTTATAGTATTGTTTTACTATGTGTGTTATACGTTTTATTTTTAATTATTTATTTGGGTTATACATTTTATTTTTAATTATTTTTATTCATACACATAAGATTTGTATTTAATAATTACCAATTGTAACGTTTGTTGTGCATCTTTTGTTTTAAGTTTAACTATTTTTTATGTAAATGTTGTTAATTTACTTGATACTATTATTTTAATGTGTGTTATGTATTCTATTTTTAATTATTTTTATATGTAATGTTCACACATTTTACATGGAGACTTTAATTAAAAGTTTTACAATTCTTTGTATATATGAGTTGGTAAAAATTGTTTATTTATCTAATATTATTGTTTTACTATTTGTGTTATGCGTTGTATTTTTAATTATTTTTATTCATACAAATAAGACTTTTATTTAAGTTTTATCAATTGTAAGGTTTGTTGTGTGCATGATCTTTTGTTTTGAGTTTTAATATTCTTTACGTATATGTTTTATTTATCTCATAGTATTGTTTTACTATGTGTGTTATGCATTCTACTTTTAATTGTTTTTATCATACAATTGTAACGTTTTTGTGGATGTTTTTTTGTTGATATTTTATTATTCTTTATCTTGTAGTATTGTTTTACTATGTGTGTTATACGTTTTATTTTTAATTATTTATGTGTGTTATGCGTTTCATTTTTAATTATTTTTATTCATATACATAAGATTTGTATTTAATATTTACCAATTGTAACGTTTGTTGTGCATCTTTTGTTTTAAGTTTAACTATTTTTTATGTAAATGTTGTTTATTTATCTCATACTATTGTTTTAATGTGTGTTATGCATTCTATTTTTAATTATTTTTATATTTAATGTTCACACATTTTACATGGAAACTTTAATTAAAAGTTTTACAATTCTTTGTATATATGAGTTGCTAAAAATTGTTTATTTATCTAATATTATTGTTTTACTATTTGTGTTATGCGTTGTATTTTTAATTATTTTTATTCATACAAATAAGAGTTTTATTTAAGTTTTATCAATTGTAAGGTTTGTTGTGTGCATGATCTTTTGTTTTGAGTTTTAATATTCTTTACGTATATGTTTTATTTATCTCATAGTATTGTTTTACTATGTGTGTTATGCATTCTATTTTTAATTGTTTTTATCATACAATTGTAACGTTTTTGTGGATGATTTTTTGTTTATTTTTTATTATTATTTATCTTATAGTATTGTTTTACTATGTGTGTTATACGTTTTATTTTTAATTATTTATGTGTGTTATGCGTTTCATTTTTAATTATTTTTATTCATACACAAAAGATTTGTATTTAATATTTACCAATTGTAACGTTTGTTGTGCATCTTTTGTTTTAAGTTTAACTATTTTTTATGTAAATGTTGTTTATTTATCTCATACTATTGTTTTAATGTGTGTTATGCATTCTATTTTTAATTATTTTTATATGTAATGTTCACACATTTTACATGGAGACTTTAATTAAAAGTTTTACAATTCTTTGTATATATGAGTTGCTAAAAATTGTTTATTTATCTAATATTATTGTTTTACTATTTGTGTTATGCGTTGTATTTTTAATTATTTTTATTCATACAAATAAGACTTTTATTTAAGTTTTATCAATTGTAAGGTTTGTTGTGTGCATGATCTTTTGTTTTGAGTTTTAATATTCTTTACGTATATGTTTTATTTATCTCGATAGTATTGTTTTACTATGTGTGTTATGCATTCTATTTTTAATTGTTTTTATCATACAATTGTAACGTTTTTGTGGATGATTTTTTGTTTCTTTTTATTATTCTATATCTTATACTATTGTTTTACTATGTGTGTTATACGTTTTATTTTTAATTATTTATGTGTGTTATGCGTTTCATTTTTAATTATTTTTATTCATACACATAAGATTTGTATTTAATATTTACCAATTGTAACGTTTGTTGTGCATCTTTTGTTTTAAGTTTAACTATTTTTTATGTAAATGTTGTTTATTTATCTCATACTATTGTTTTAATGTGTGTTATGCATTCTATTTTTAATTATTTTTATATGTAATGTTCACACATTTTACATGGAGACTTTAATTAAAAGTTTTACAATTCTTTGTATATATGAGTTGCTAAAAATTGTTTATTTATCTAATATTATTGTTTTACTATTTGTGTTATGCGTTGTATTTTTAATTATTTTTATTCATACAAATAAGACTTTTATTTAAGTTTTATCAATTGTAAGGTTTGTTGTGTGCATGATCTTTTGTTTTGAGTTTTAATATTCTTTACGTATATGTTTTATTTATCTGATAGTATTGTTTTACTATGTGTGTTATGCATTCTATTTTTAATTGTTTTTATCATACAATTGTAACGTTTTTTGTGGATGATTTTTTGTTTCTTTTTTATTATTGTTTATCTTATAGTATTGTTTTACTATGTGTGTTATAGGTTTTATTTTTAATTATTTATGTGTGTTATGCGTCTTATTTTTAATTATTTTTATTCATACATATAAGATTTGTATTTAATATTTACCAATTGTAACGTTTGTTGTGCATCTTTTGTTTTAAGTTTAACTATTTTTTATGTAAATGTTATTTATTTATCTGATACTATTGTTTTAATGTGTGTTATGCATTCTATTTTTAATTATTTTTATATGTAATGTTCACACATTTTACATGGAGACTTTAATTAAAAGTTTTACAATTCTTTGTATATATGAGTTGCTAAAAATTGTTTATTTATCTAATATTATTGTTTTACTATTTGTGTTATGCGTTGTATTTTTAATTATTTTTATTCATACAAATAAGACTTTTATTTAAGTTTTATCAATTGTAAGGTTTGTTGTGTGCATGATCTTTTGTTTTGAGTTTTAATATTCTTTACGTATATGTTTTATTTATCTCATAGTATTGTTTTACTATGTGTGTTATGTATTCTATTTTTAATTGTTTTTATCATACAATTGTAACGTTTTTGTGGATGATTTTTTGTTTGTTTTTATTATTCTTTATCATATAGTATTGTTTTACTATGTGTGTTATACGTTTTATTTTTAATTATTTATTTGTGTTATGCATTTTATTTTTCATTATTTTTATTCATACACATAAGATTTGTATTTAATAATTACCAATTGTAACGTTTGTTGTGCATCTTTTGTTTTAAGTTTAACTATTTTTTATGTAAATGTTGTTTATTTATCTGATACTATTTTTTAATGTGTGTTATGCATTCTATTTTTAATTATTTTTATATGTAATGTTCACACATTTTACATGGTGACTTTAATTTAAAGTTTTACAATTCTTTGTATATATGAGTTGCTAAAAATTGTTTATTTATCTAATATTATTGTTTTAATATGTGTGTTATGCGTTATATTTTTAATTATTTTTATTCATACATATAAGAGTTTTATTTAAGTTTTATGAATTGTAAGGTTTGTTGTGTGCATGATCTTTTGTTTTGAGTTTTAATATTCTTTACGTATATGTTTTATTTATCTCATAGTGTTGTTTTACTATGTGTGTTATGCATTCTATTTTTAATTGTTTTTATCATACAATTGTAACGTTTTTGTGGATGATTTTTTGTTTCTCTTTTATTATTCTTTATCTTATAGTATTGTTTTACTATGTGTGTTATACGTTTTATTTTTAATTATTTATGTGTGTTATGCGTTTCATTTTTAATTATTTTTATTCATACACAAAAGATTTGTATTTAATATTTACCAATTGTAACGTTTGTTGTGCATCTTTTGTTTTAAGTTTAACTATTTTTTATGTAAATGTTGTTTATTTATCTCATACTATTGTTTTAATGTGTGTTATGCATTCTATTTTTAATTATTTTTATATGTAATGTTCACACATTTTACATGGAGACTTTAATTAAAAGTTTTACAATTCTTTGTATATATGAGTTGCTAAAAATTGTTTATTTATCTAATATTATTGTTTTACTATTTGTGTTATGCGTTGTATTTTTAATTATTTTTATTCATACAAATAAGACTTTTATTTAAGTTTTATCAATTGTAAGGTTTGTTGTGTGCATGATCTTTTGTTTTGAGTTTTAATATTCTTTACGTATATGTTTTATTTATCTGATAGTATTGTTTTACTATGTGTGTTATGCATTCTATTTTTAATTGTTTTTATCATACAATTGTAACGTTTTTGTGTATGATTTTTTCTTTCTTTTTTATTATTCTTTATCTTATAGTATTGTTTTACTATGTGTGTTATACGTTTTATTTTTAATTATTTATGTGTGTTACGCGTTTCATTTTTAATTATTTTTATTCAAACACATAAGATTTTTATTTAATATTTTCCAATTGTAAAGTTTGTTGTGCATCTTTTGTTTTAAGTTTAACTATTTTTTATGTAAATGTTATTTATTTATCTCATACTATTGTTTTAATGTGTTTTATGCATTCTATTTTTAATTATTTTTATATGTAATGTTCACACATTTTACATGGAGACTTTAATTAAAAGTTTTACAATTCTTTGTATATATGAGTTGCTAAAAATTGTTTATTTATCTAATATTATTGTTTTACTATTTGTGTTATGCGTTGTATTTTTAATTATTTTTATTCATACAAATAAGACTTTTATTTAAGTTTTATCAATTGTAAGGTTTGTTGTGTGCATGATCTTTTGTTTTGAGTTTTAATATTCTTTACGTATATGTTTTATTTATCTCATAGTATTGTTTTACTATGTGTGTTATGCATTCTATTTTTAATTGTTTTTATCATACAATTGTAACGTTTTTGTGGATGATTTTTTGTTTCTTTTTTATTATTCTTTATCTTCTTGTTTTTTTTTACTATGTGTCTTATATGTTCTATTGTTAATTTCTTATGTGTGTTATGCATTTTATTTTTAATTATTTGTATTCAGACACATAAGATGTGTATTTAATATTTACCAATTGTAACGTTTGTTGTGCATCTTTTGTTGTAAGTTTAACTATTTTTTATGTAAATGTTGTTTATTTATCGATACTATTGTTTTAATGTGTGTTATGCATTCTATTTTTAATTATTTTTATATGTAATGTTCACACATTTTACATGGAGACTTTAATTAAAAGTTTTACAATTCTTTGTATATATGAGTTGCTAAAAATTGTTTATTTATCTAATATTATTGTTTTACTATTTGTGTTATGCGTTGTATTTTTAATTATTTTTATTCATACAAATAAGACTTTTATTTAAGTTTTATCAATTGTAAGGTTTGTTGTGTGCATGATCTTTTGTTTTGAGTTTTAATATTCTTTACGTATATGTTTTATTTATCTGATAGTATTGTTTTACTATGTGTGTTATGCATTCTATTTTTAATTGTTTTTATCATACAATTGTAACGTTTTTTGTGGATGATTTTTTGTTTCTTTTTTATTATTCTTTATCTTATAGTATTGTTTTACTATGTGTGTTATACGTTTTATTTTTAATTATTTATGTGTGTTATGCATTTTATTTTTAATTATTTTTATTCATACACATAAGATTTGTATTTAATATTTACCAATTGTAACGTTTGTTGTGCATCTTTTGTTTTAAGTTTAACTATTTTTTATGTAAATGTTGTTTATTTATCTGATACTATTGTTTTAATGTGTGTTATGCATTCTATTTTTAATTATTTTTATATGTAATGTTCACACATTTTACATGGGGACTTTAATTAAAAGTTTTACAATTCTTTGTATATATGAGTTGCTAAAAATTGTTTATTTATCTAATATTATTGTTTTACTATTTGTGTTATGCGTTGTATTTTTAATTATTTTTATTCATACAAATAAGACTTTTATTTAAGTTTTATCAATTGTAAGGTTTGTTGTGTGCATGATCTTTTGTTTTGAGTTTTAATATTCTTTACGTATATGTTTTATTTATCTGATAGTATTGTTTTACTATGTGTGTTATGCATTCTATTTTTAATTGTTTTTATCATACAATTGTAACGTTTTTGTTGATGATTTTTTGTTTGTTTTTTATTATTCTTTATCTTATAGTATTGTTTTACTATGTGTGTTATACGTTTTATTTTTAATTATTTATGTGTGTGATGCGTTTCATTTTTAATTATTTGTATTCATACACAAAAGATTTGTATTTAATATTTACCAATTGTAACGTTTGTTGTGCATCTTTTGTTTTAAGTTTAACTATTTTTTATGTAAATGTTGTTTATTTATCTGATACTATTGTTTTAATGTGTGTTATGTATTCTATTTTTAATTATTTTTATATGTAATGTTCACACATTTAACATGGGGACTTTAATTAAAAGTTTTACAATTCTTTGTATATATGAGTTGCTAAAAATTGTTTATTTATCTAATATTATTGTTTTACTATTTGTGTTATGCGTTGTATTTTTAATTATTTTTATTCATACAAATAAGACTTTTATTTAAGTTTTATCAATTGTAAGGTTTGTTGTGTGCATGATCTTTTGTTTTGAGTTTTAATATTCTTTACGTATATGTTTTATTTATCGATAGTATTGTTTTACTATGTGTGTTATGCATTCTATTTTTAATTGTTTTTATCATACAATTGTAACGTTTTTGTGGATGATTTTTTGTTTATTTTTTATTATTCTTTACCTTATAGTATTGTTTTACTATTTATGTTATACATTTTATTTTTAATTATTTATTTGTATTATGCATTTTATTTTTAATTATTTTTATTCATTCACATAAGATTTGTATTTAATAATTACCAATTGTAACGTTTGTGGTGCATCTTTTGTTTTAAGTTTAACTATTTTTTATGTAAATGTTGTTTATTTATCTCATACTATTGTTTTAATGTGTGTTATGCATTCTATTTTTAATTATTTTTATATGTAATGTTCACACATTTTACATGGAGACTTTAATTAAAAGTTTTACAATTCTTTGTATATATGAGTTGCTAAAAATTGTTTATTTATCTAATATTATTGTTTAGCTATTTGTGTTATGCGTTGTATTTTTAATTATTTTTATTCGTACAAATAAGAGTTTTATTTAAGTTTTATCAATTGTAAGGTTTGTTGTGTGCATGATCTTTTGTTTTGAGTTTTAATATTCTTTACGTATATGTTTTATTTATCTCATAGTGTTGTTTTACTATGTGTGTTATGCATTCTATTTTTAATTGTTTTTATCATACAATTGTAACGTTTTTGTGGATGATTTTTTGTTTCTTTTTTATTATTCTTTATCTTATAGTATTGTTTTACTATGTGTGTTATACGTTTCATTTTTAATTATTTATGTGTGTTATGTGTTTCATTTTTAATTATTTTTATTCATACACAAAAGATTTCTATTTAATTTTTACCAATTGTAAAGTTTCTTGTGCATGTTTTGTTTTAAGTTTTACTATTTTTTATGTAAATGTTGTTTATTTATCTGAAACTATTTTTTTAATGTGTGTTATGCATTCTATTTTTAATTATTTTTATATGTAATGTTCACACATTTTACATGGAGACTTTAATTAAAAGTTTTACAATTCTTTGTATATATGAGTTGCTAAAAATTGTTTATTTATCTAATATTATTGTTTTACTATTTGTGTTATGCGTTGTATTTTTAATTATTTTTATTCATACAAATAAGAGTTTTATTTAAGTTTTATCAATTGTAAGGTTTGTTGTGTGCATGATCTTTTGTTTTGAGTTTTAATATTCTTTACGTATATGTTTTATTTATCTCATAGTGTTGTTTTACTATGTGTGTTATGCATTCTATTTTTAATTGTTTTTATCATACAATTGTAACGTTTTTGTGGATGATTTTTTGTTTCTTTTTTATTATTCTTTATCTTATAGTATTGTTTTACTATGTGTGTTATACGTTTTATTTTTAATTATTTATGTGTGTTATGCGTTTCATTTTTAATTATTTTTATTCATACACAAAAGATTTGTATTTAATATTTACCAATTGTAACGTTTGTTGTGCATCTTTTGTTTTAAGTTTAACTATTTTTTATGTAAATGTTGTTTATTTATCTCATACTATTGTTTTAATGTGTGTTATGCATTCTATTTTTAATTATTTTTATATGTAATGTTCACACATTTTACATGGAGACTTTAATTAAAAGTTTTACAATTCTTTGTATATATGAGTTGCTAAAAATTGTTTATTTATCTAATATTATTGTTTTACTATTTGTGTTATGCGTTGTATTTTTAATTATTTTTATTCATACAAATAAGACTTTTATTTAAGTTTTATCAATTGTAAGGTTTGTTGTGTGCATGATCTTTTGTTTTGAGTTTTAATATTCTTTACGTATATGTTTTATTTATCTGATAGTATTGTTTTACTATGTGTGTTATGCATTCTATTTTTAATTGTTTTTATCATACAATTGTAACGTTTTTTGTGGATGATTTTTTGTTTATTTTTTATTATTATTTATCTTATAGTATTGTTTTATTATGTGTGTTATACGTTTTATTTTTAATTATTTATGTGTGTTATGCGTTTCATTTTTAATTATTTTTATTTATACACATAAGATTTGTATTTAATATTTACCAATTGTAACGTTTGTTGTGCATCTTTTGTTTTAAGTTTAAGTATTCTTTAAGTAAATGTTGTTTATTTATCTGATACTATTGTTTTAATGTGTGTTATGCATTCTATTTTTAATTATTTTTATATTTAATGTTCACACATTTTACATGGAAACTTTAATTAAAAGTTTTACAATTCTTTGTATATATGAGTTGCTAAAAATTGTTTATTTATCTAATATTATTGTTTTACTATTTGTGTTATGCGTTGAATTTTTAATTATTTTTATTCATACAAATAAGACTTTTATTTAAGTTTTATCAATTGTAAGGTTTGTTGTGTGCATGATATTTTGTTTTGAGTTTTAATATTCTTTACGTATATGTTTTATTTATCTGATAGTATTGTTTTACTATGTGTGTTATGCATTCTATTTTTAATTGTTTTTATCATACAATTGTAACGTTTTTATGGATGATTTTTTGTTTCTTTTTTATTATTCTTTATCTTATAGTATTGTTTTACTCTGTGTGTTATACGTTTTATTTTTAATTATTTATGTGTGTTATGCATTTTATTTTTAATTATTTTTATTCATACACATAAGATTTGTATGTAATATCTACCAGTTGAGAGGTTTGTTGTGCGTCTTTTGTTTTAAGTTTAACTATTTTTTATGTAAATGTTGTTTATTTATCTGATACTATTGTTTTAATGTGTGTTATGCATTCTATTTTAAATTATTTTTATATGTAATGTTCACACATTTTACATGGAGACTTTAATTAAAAGTTTTACAATTCTTTGTATATATGAGTTGCTAAAAATTTCTTATTTATCTAATATTATTGTTTTACTATTTGTGTTATGCGTTGTATTTTTAATTATTTTTATTCATACAAATAAGACTTTTATTTAAGTTTTATCAATTGTAAGGTTTGTTGTGTGCATGATCTTTTGTTTTGAGTTTTAATATTCTTTACCTATATGTTTTATTTATCTCATAGTGTTGTTTTACTATGTGTGTTATGCATTCTATTTTTAATTGTTTTTATCATACAATTGTAACGTTTTTTGTGCATGATTTTTTGTTTCTTTTTTATTATTCTTTATCTTATACTATTGTTTTACTATTTGTGTTATACGTTTTATTTTTAATTATTTATGTGTGTTATCCTTTTATTTTTAATTATTTTTATTCATACACATAAGATTTGTATTTAATATTTATCAATGGTAACGTTTGTTGTGCATCTTTGGTTTTAAGTTTAACTAGTTTTTTATGTAAATTTTTGTTTATTTATCTTATACTATTGTTTAATGTGTGTTATGCATTCTATTTTTAATTATTTTTATATGTAATGTTCACACATTTTACATGGAGACTTTAATTAAAAGTTTTACAATTCTTTGTATATATGAGTTGCTAAAAATTGTTTATTTATCAAATATTATTGTTTTACTATTTGTGTTATGCGTTGTATTTTTAATTATTTTTATTCATACAAATAAGAGTTTTATTTAAGTTTTATCAATTGTAAGGTTTGTTGTGTGCATGATCTTTTGTTTTGAGTTTTAATATTCTTTACGTATATGTTTTATTTATCTGATAGTATTGTTTTACTATGTGTGTTATGCATTCTATTTTTAATTGTTTTTATCATACAATTGTAACGTTTTTTGTGGATGATTTTTTGTTTCTTTTTTATTATTCTTTATCTTATAGTATTGTTTTACTATGTGTGTTATACGTTTTATTTTTAATTATTTATGTGTGTTATGCATTTCATTTTTAATTATTTTTATTCATACACAAAAGATTTGTATTTAATATTTACCAATTGTAACGTTTGTTGTGCATCTTTTGTTTTAAGTTTAACTATTTTTTATGTAAATGTTGTTTATTTATCTCATACTATTGTTTTAATGTGTGTTATGCATTCTATTTTTAATTATTTTTATATGTAATGTTCACACATTTTACATGGAGACTTTAATTAAAAGTTTTACAATTCTTTGTATATATGAGTTGCTAAAAATTGTTTATTTATCTAATATTATTGTTTTACTATTTGTGTTATGCGTTGTATTTTTAATTATTTTTATTCATACAAATAAGACTTTTATTTAAGTTTTATCAATTGTAAGGTTTGTTGTGTGCATGATCTTTTGTTTTGAGTTTTAATATTCTTTACGTATATGTTTTATTTATCTGATAGTATTGTTTTACTATGTGTGTTATGTATTCTATTTTTAATTGTGTTTATCATACAATTGTAACGTTTTTGTGGATGATTTTTTGTTTCTTTTTTATTATTCTTTATCTTATAGTATTGTTTGACTATGTGTCTTATACGTTTTATTTTTAATTATTTTTGTGTGTTATGCGTTTCATTTTTAATTATTTTTAATCATACACAAAAGATTTGTATTTAATATTTACCAATTGTAACGTTTGTTGTGCGTCTTTTGTTTTAAGTTTAACTATTTTTTATGTAAATGTTGTTTATTTATCTCATACTATTGTTTTAATGTGTGTTATGCATTCTATTTTTAATTATTTTTATATGTAATGTTCACACATTTTACATGGAGACTTTAATTAAAAGTTTTACAATTCTTTGTATATATGAGTTGCTAAAAATTGTTTATTTATCTAATATTATTGTTTTACTATTTGTGTTATGCGTTGTATTTTTAATTATTTTTATTCATACAAATAAGACTTTTATTTAAGTTTTATCAATTGTAAGGTTTGTTGTGTGCATGATCTTTTGTTTTGAGTTTTAATATTCTTTACGTATATGTTTTATTTATCTCATAGTGTTGTTTTACTATGTGTGTTATGCATTCTATTTTTAATTGTTTTTATCATACAATTGTAACGTTTTTTGTGGATGATTTTTTGTTTGTTTTTATTATTCTTTATCTTATAGTATTGTTTTACTATGTGTGTTATACGTTTTATTTTTAATTATTTATGTGTGTTATCCTTTTATTTTTAATTATTTTTATTCATACACATAAGATTTGTATTTAATATTTACCAATTGTAACGTTTGTTGTGCATCTTTTGTTTTAAGTTTAACTATTTTTTATGTAAATGTTGTTTATTTATCTCATACTATTGTTTTAATGTGTGTTATGCATTCTATTTTTAATTATTTTTATATGTAATGTTCACACATTTTACATGGAGACTTTAATTAAAAGTTTTACAATTCTTTGTATATATGAGTTGCTAAAAATTGTTTATTTATCTAATATTATTGTTTTACTATTTGTGTTATGCGTTGTATTTTTAATTATTTTTATTCATACAAATAAGACTTTTATTTAAGTTTTATCAATTGTAAGGTTTGTTGTGTGCATGATCTTTTGTTTTGAGTTTTAATATTCTTTACGTATATGTTTTATTTATCTCATAGTATTGTTTTACTATGTGTGTTATGCATTCTATTTTTAATTGTTTTTATCATACAATTGTAACGTTTTTGTGGATGATTTTTTGTTTCTTTTTATTATTCTTTTTTTTATAGTATTGTTTTTCTAGGTGTTTTATACGTTTTATTTTTAATTATTTATGTGTGTTATCCATTTTATTTTTAATTATTTTTATTCATACACATAAGATTTGTATTTAATATTTACCAATTGTAACGTTTGTTGTGCATCTTTTGTGTTAAGTTTAACTATTTTGTATGTAAATGTTGTTTATTTATCGATACTATTGTTTTAATGTGTGTTATGCATTCTATTTTTATTTATTTTTATATGTAATGTTCACACATTTTACATGGAGACTTTAATTAAAAGTTTTACAATTCTTTGTATATATGAGTTGCTAAAAATTGTTTATTTATCTAATATTATTGTTTTACTATTTGTGTTATGCATTGTATTTTTAATTATTTTTATTCATACAAATAACACTTTTATTTAAGTTTTATTAATTGTAAGGTTTGTAATGTGCATGATCTTTTGTTTTGAGTTTTAATATTCTTTACGTATATGTTTTATTTATGTGATATTATTGTTTTACTATGTGTGTTATGCATTCTACTTTTAATTGTTTTTATCATACAATTGTAACGTTTTTGTGGATGATTTTTTGTTTCTTTTTAGTATTCTTTATCTTATAGTATTGTTTTACTATGTGTGTTATACGTTTTATTTTTAATTATTTATGTGTGTTATGCATTTTATTTTTAATTATTTTTATTCAAACACATAAGATTTGTATTTAATATTTACCAATTGTAACGTTTGTTGTGCATCTTTTGTTTTAAGTTTAACTATTTTTTATGTAAATGTTGTTTATTTATCTCATACTATTGTTTTAATGTGTGTTATGCATTCTATTTTTAATTATTTTTATATGTAATGTTCACACATTTTACATGGAGACTTTAATTAAAAGTTTTACAATTCTTTGTATATATGAGTTCCTAAAAATTGTTTATTTATCTAATATTATTGTTTTACTATTTGTGTTATGCGTTGTTTTTTTAATTATTTTTATTCATAAAAATAAGACTTTTATTTAAGTTTTATCAATTGTAAGGTTTGTTGTGTGCATGATCTTTTGTTTTGAGTTTTAATATTCTTTACGTATATGTTTTATTTATCTCATAGTATTGTTTTACTATGTGTGTTATGCATTCTATTTTTAATTGTTTTTATCATACAATTGTAACGTTTTTGTGGATGATTTTTTGTTTATTTTTTATTATTATTTATCTTATAGTATTGTTTTACTATGTGTGTTATACGTTTTATTTTTAATTATTTATGTGTGTTATGCGTTTATTTTTAATTATTTTTATTCATACACATAAGATTTGTATTTAATATTTACTAATTCTAACGTTTGTTGTGCATCTTTTGTTTTAAGTTTTACTATTTTTTATGTAAATGTTGTTTATCTATCTCATACTATTGTTTTAATGCGTGTTATTCATTCTATTTTTAATTATTTTTATATGTAATGTTCACACATTTTATATGGAGACTATAATTAAAAGTTTTACAATTCTTTGTATATATGAGTTGCTAAAAATTGTTTATTTATGTAATATTATTGTTTTACTATTTGTGTTATGCGTTGTATTTTTAATTATTTTTATTCATAAAAATAAGACTTTTATTTAAGTTTTATCAATTGTAAGGTTTGTTGTGTGCATGATCTTTTGTTTTGAGTTTTAATATTCTTTACGTATATGTTTTATTTATCTCATAGTATTGTTTTACTATGTGTGTTATGCATTCTATTTTTAATTGTTTTTATCATACAATTGTAACGTTTTTGTGGATGATTTTTCGTTTCTTTTTTATTATTCTTTATCTTATAGTATTGTTTTAATATGTGTGTTATACGTTTTATTTTTAATTATTTATGTGTGTTATGCATTTTATTTTTAATTATTTTTATTCATACACAAAAGATTTGTATTTAATATTTACCAATTGTAACGTTTGTTGTGCATCTTTTGTTTTAAGTTTAACTATTTTTTATGTAAATGTTGTTTATTTATCTCATACTATTGTTTTAATGTGTGTTATGCATTCTATTTTTAATTATTTTTATATGTAATGTTCACACATTTTACATGGAGACTTTAATTAAAAGTTTTACAATTCTTTGTATATATGAGTTCCTAAAAATTGTTTATTTATCTAATATTATTGTTTTACTATGTGTGTTATGCGTTGTATTTTTAATTATTTTTATTCATACAAATAAGAGTTTTATTTAAGTTTTATCAATTGTAAGGTTTGTTGTGTGCATGATCTTTTGTTTTGAGTTTTATTATTCTGTACGAATATGTTTTATTTATCTGATAGTATTGTTTTACTATGTGTGTTATGCATTCTATTTTTAATTGTTTTTATCATACAATTGTAACGTTTTTTGTGGATGATTTTTTGTTTCTTTTTTATTATTCTTTATCTTATAGTATTGTTTTACTATGTGTGTTATACGTTTTATTTTTAATTATTTATGTGTGTTATGCATTTTATTTTTAATTATTTTTATTTAAACACATAAGATTTGTATTTCATATTTACCAATTGTAAAGTTTGTTGTGCATCTTTTGTTTTAAGTTTAACTATTTTTTATGTAAATGTTGTTTATTTATCTCATAGTATTGTTTTAATGTGTGTTATGCATTCTATTTTTAATTATTTTTATATGTAATGTTCACACATTTTACATGGAGACTTTAATTAAAAGTTTTACAATTCTTTGTATATATGAGTTGCTAAAAATTGTTTATTTATCTAATATTATTGTTTTACTATTTGTGTTATGCGTTGTATTTTTAATTATTTTTATTCATACAAATAAGACTTTTATTTAAGTTTTATCAATTGTAAGGTTTGTTGTGTGCATGATCTTTTGTTTTGAGTTTTAATATTCTTTACGTATATGTTTTATTTATCTCATAGTATTGTTTTACTATGTGTGTTATGTATTCTATTTTTAATTGTTTTTATCATACAATTGTAACGTTTTTGTGGATGATTTTTTGTTTCTCTTTTATTATTCTTTATCTTATAGTATTGTTTTACTATGTGTGTTATACGTTTTATTTTTAATTATTTATGTGTGTTATGCGTTTCATTTTTAATTATTTTTATTCATACACAAAAGATTTGTATTTAATATTTACCAATTGTAACGTTTGTTGTGCATCTTTTGTTTTAAGTTTAACTATTTTTTATGTAAATGTTGTTTATTTATCGATACTATTGTTTTAATGTGTGTTATGCATTCTATTTTTAATTATTTTTATATGTAATGTTCAGACATTTTACATGGAGACTTTAATTAAAAGTTTTACAATTCTTTGTATATATGAGTTGCTAAAAATTGTTTATTTATCTAATATTATTGTTTTACTATTTGTGTTATGCGTTGTATTTTTAATTATTTTTATTCATACAAATAAGACTTTTATTTAAGTTTTATCAATTGTAAGGTTTGTTGTGTGCATGATCTTTTGTTTTGAGTTTTAATATTCTTTACGTATATGTTTTATTTATCGATAGTATTGTTTTACTATATGTGTTATGCATTCTATTTTTAATTGTTTTTATCATACAATTGTAACATTTCTATGGATGATTTTTTGTTTCTTTTTTATTATTCTTTATCTTATAGTATTGTTTTACTATGTGTGTTATACGTTTTATTTTTAATTATTTATGTGTGTTATGCATTTTATTTTTAATTATTTTTATTCATACACATAAGATTTGTATTTAATATTTACCAATTGTAACGTTTGTTGTGCATCTTTTGTTTTAAGTTTAACTATTTTTTATGTAAATGTTGTTTATTTATCTCATACTATTGTTTTAATGTGTGTTATGCATTCTATTTTTAATTATTTTTATATGTAATGTTCACACATTTTACATGGAGACTTTAATTAAAAGTTTTACAATTCTTTGTATATATGAGTTGCTAAAATTTGTTTATTTATCTAATATTATTTTTTTACTATTTGTGTTATGCGTTGTATTTTTAATTATTTTTATTCATACAAATAAGACTTTTATTTAAGTTTTATCAATTGTAAGGTTTGTTGTGTGCATGATCTTTTGTTTTGAGTTTTAATATTCTTTACGTATATGTTTTATTTATCTGATAGTATTGTTTTACTATGTGTGTTATGCATTCTATTTTTAATTGTTTTTATCATACAATTGTAACGCTTTTTGTGGATGATTTTTTGTTTCTTTTTTGTTATTCTTTATCTTATAGTATTGTTTTACTTTATGTGTTATACGTTTTATTTTTAATTATTTATGTGTGTTATGCATTTTATTTTTAATTATTTTTTTTCATACACATAAGATTTGTATTTAATATTTACCAATTGTAACGTTTGTTGTGCATCTTTTGTTTTAAGTTTAACTATTTTTTATGTAAATGTTGTTTATTTATCTCATACTATTGTTTTAATGTGTGTTATGCATTCTATTTTTAATTATTTTTATATGTAATGTTCACACATTTTACATGGAGACTTTAATTAAAAGTTTTACAATTCTTTGTATATATGAGTTGCTAAAAATTGTTTATTTATCTAATATTATTGTTTTACTATTTGTGTTATGCGTTGTATTTTTAATTATTTTTATTCATACAAATAAGACTTTTATTTAAGTTTTATCAATTGTAAGGTTTGTTGTGTGCATGATCTTTTGTTTTGAGTTTTAATATTCTTTACGTATATGTTTTATTTATCTGATAGTATTGTTTTACTATGTGTGTTATGCATTCTATTTTTAATTGTTTTTATCATACAATTGTAACGTTTTTTGTGGATGATTTTTTGTTTCTTTTTTATTATTCTTTATCTTATAGTATTGTTTTACTATGTGTGTTATACGTTTTATTTTTAATTATTTATGTGTGTTATGCGTTTCATTTTTAATTATTTTTATTCATACACATAAGATTTGTATTTAATATTTACCAATTGTAACGTTTGTTGTGCATCTTTTGTTTTAAGTTTAACTATTTTTTATGTAAATGTTGTTTATTTATCTCATACTATTGTTTTAATGTGTGTTATGCATTCTATTTTTAATTATTTTTATATGTAATGTTCACACATTTTACATGGAGACTTTAATTAAAAGTTTTACAATTCTTTGTATATATGAGTTGCTAAAAATTGTTTATTTATCTAATATTATTGTTTTACTATTTGTGTTATGCGTTGTATTTTTAATTATTTTTATTCATACAAATAAGACTTTTATTTAAGTTTTATCAATTGTAAGGTTTGTTGTGTGCATGATCTTTTGTTTTGAGTTTTAATATTCTTTACGTATATGTTTTATTTATCTCATAGTGTTGTTTTACTATGTGTGTTATGCATTCTATTTTTAATTGTTTTTATCATACAATTGTAATGTTTTTTGTGGATGATTTTTTGTTTCTCTTTTATTATTCTTTATCTTATAGTATTGTTTTAATATGTTTGTTATACGTTTTATTTTTAATTATTTATGTGTGTTATGCATTTTATTTTTAATTATTTTTATTCAAACACATAAGATTTGTATTTAATATTTACCAATTGTAACGTTTGTTGTGCATCTTTTGTTTTAAGTTTAACTATTTTTTATGTAAATGTTGTTTATTTATCTCATACTATTGTTTTAATGTGTGTTATGCATTCTATTTTTAATTATTTTTATATGTAATGTTCACACATTTTACATGGAGACTTTAATTAAAAGTTTTACAATTCTTTGTATATATGAGTTGCTAAAAATTGTTTATTTATCTAATATTATTGTTTTACTATTTGTGTTATGCGTTGTATTTTTAATTATTTTTATTCATACAAATAAGACTTTTATTTAAGTTTTATCAATTGTAAGGTTTGTTGTGTGCATGATCTTTTGTTTTGAGTTTTAATATTCTTTACGTATATGTTTTATTTATCTCATAGTATTGTTTTACTATGTGTGTTATGCATTCTATTTTTAATTGTTTTTATCATACAATTGTAACGTTTTTTGTGGATGATTTTTTGTTTGTTTTTATTATTCTTTATCTTATAGTATTGTTTTACTATGTGTGTTATACGTTTTATTTTTAATTATTTATGTGTGTTATGCATTTTATTTTTAATTATTTTTATTCATACACAAAAGATTTGTATTTAATATTTACCAATTGTAACGTTTGTTGTGCATCTTTTGTTTTAAGTTTAACTATTATTTATGTAAATGTTGTTTATTTATCTCACAATATTGTTTTAATGTGTGTTATGCATTCTATTTTTAATTATTTTTATATGTAATGTTCACACATTTTACATGGAGACTTTAATTAAAAGTTTTACAATTCGTTGTATTTATGAGTTCCTAAAAATTGTTTATTTATCTAATATTATTGTTTTACTATTTGTGTTATGCGTTGTATTTTTAATTATTTTTATTCATACAAATAAGAGTTTTATTTAAGTTTTATCAATTGTAAGGTTTGTTGTGTGCATGATCTTTTGTTTTGAGTTTTAATATTCTTTACGTATATGTTTTATTTATCTCATAGTGTTGTTTTACTATGTGTGTTATGCATTCTATTTTTAATTGTTTTTATCATACAATTGTAACATTTTTTGTTATTCTTTATCTTATAGTATTGTTTTACTATGTGTGTTATACGTTTTATTTTTAATTATTTATGTGTGTTATGCGTTTCATTTTTAATTATTTTTATTCATACACAAAATATTTGTATTTAATATTTACCAATTGTAACGTTTGTTGTGCATCTTTTGTTTTAAGTTTAACTATTTTTTTTGTAAATGTTGTTTATTTATCTAATACTATTGTTTTAATGTGTGTTATGCATTCTATTTTTAATTATTTTTATATGTAATGTTCACACATTTTACATGGAGACTTGAATTAAAAGTTTTACAATTCTTTGTATACATGAGTTGCTAAAAATTGTTTATTTATCTAATATTATTATTTTACTATTTGTGTTATGCGTTGTATTTTTAATTATTTTTATTCATACAAATAAGACTTTTATTTAAGTTTTATCAATTGTAAGGTTTGTTGTGTGCATGATCTTTTGTTTTGAGTTTTAATATTCTTTACGTATATGTTTTATTTATCTGATAGTATTGTTTTACTATGTGTGTTATGCATTCTATTTTTAATTGTTTTTATCATACAATTGTAACGTTTTTGTGGATGATTTTTTGTTTCTTTTTTATTATTCTTTATCTTATATTATTGTTTTACTATGTTTGTTATACGTTTCATTTTTAATTATTTATGTGTGTTATGCGATTTATTTTTAATTATTTTTATTTATACAGAAGATTTTTATTTAATATTTACCAATTGTAACGTTTGTTGTGCATCTTTTGTTTTAAGTTTAACTATTTTTTATGTAAATGTTGTTTATTTATCGGATACTATTGTTTTAATGTGTGTTCTGCATTCTATTTTTAATTATTTTTATATGTAATGTTCACACATTTTACATGGAGACTTTAATTAAAAGTTTTACAATTCTTTGTATATATGAGTTGCTAAAAATTGTTTATTTATCTAATATTATTGTTTTACTATTTGTGTTATGCGTTGTATTTTTAATTATTTTTATTCATACAAATAAGAGTTTTATTTAAGTTTTATCAATTGTAAGGTTTGTTGTGTGCATGATCTTTTGTTTTGAGTTTTAATATTCTTTACGTATATGTTTTATTTATCTCATAGTATTGTTTTACTATGTGTGTTATGCATTCTATTTTTAATTGTTTTTATCATACAATTGTAACGTTTTTGTGGATGATTTTTTGTTTCTTTTTTATAATTCTTTATTTCATAGTATTGTTTTACTATGTGTGTTATACGTTTTATTTTTAATTATTTATTTGTGTTATGCATTTTATTTTTCATTATTTTTATTCATACACATAAGATTTGTATTTAATAATTACCAATTGTAACGTTTGTTGTGCATCTTTTGTTTTAAGTTTATCTATTTTTTATGTAAATGTTGTTTATTTATCTGATACTATTGTTTTAATGTGTGTTATGCATTCTATTTTTAATTATTTTTATATGTAATGTTCACACATTTTACATGTTAATTAAAAGTTTTACAATTCTTTGTATATATGAGTTGCTAAAAATTGTTTATTTATCTAATATTATTGTTTTACTATTTGTGTTATGCGTTGTATTTTTAATTATTTTTATTCATACAAATAAGAGTTTTATTTAAGTTTTATCAATTGTAAGGTTTGTTGTGTGCATGATCTTTTGTTTTGAGTTTTAATATTCTTTACGTATATGTTTTATTTATCTGATAGTATTGTTTTACTATGTGTGTTATGCATTCTATTTTTAATTGTTTTTATCATACAATTGTAACGTTTTTTGTGGATGATTTTTTGTTTCTCTTTTATTATTCTTTATCTTATAGTATTGTTTTACTATGTGTGTTATACGTTTTATTTTTAATTATTTATGTGTGTTATGCGTTTCATTTTTAATTATTTTTATTCATACACAAAAGATTTGTATTTAATATTTACCAATTGTAACGTTTGTTGTGCATCTTTTGTTTTAAGTTTAACTATTTTTTATGTAAATGTTGTTTATTTATCTGATACTATTGTTTTAATGTGTGTTATGCATTCTATTTTTAATTATTTTTATATGTAATGTTCACACATTTTACATGGAGACTTTAATTAAAAGTTTTACAATTCTTTGTATATATGAGTTGCTAAAAATTGTTTATTTATCTAATATTATTGTTTTACTATTTGTGTTATGCGTTGTATTTTTAATTATTTTTATTCATACAAATAAGACTTTTATTTAAGTTTTATCAATTGTAAGGTTTGTTGTGTGCATGATCTTTTGTTTTGAGTTTTAATATTTTTTACGTATATGTTTTATTTATCTAATAGTATTGTTTTACTATATGTGTTATGCATTCTATTTTAAATTGTTTTTATCATACAATTGTAACGTTTTTTGGGGATGATTTTTTGTTTCTTTTTTATTATTCTTTATCTTATAGTATTGTTTTACTATGTGTGTTATATGTTTTAATTGTAATTATTTATGTGTGTTATGCATTTTATTTTTAATTATTTTTATTCATACACATAAGATTTGTATTTAATATTTACCAATTGTAACGTTTGTTGTGCATCTTTTGTTTTAAGTTTAACTATTATTTATGTAAATGTTGTTTATTTATCGATACTATTGTTTTAATGTGTGTTATGCATTCTATTTTTAATTATTTTTATATGTAATGTTCACACATTTTACATGGAGACTTTAATTAAAAGGTTTACAATTCTTTGTATTTATGAGGTGCTAAAAATTGTTTATTTATCTAATATTATTGTTTTACTATTTGTGTTATGCGTTGTATTTTTAATTATTTTTATTCATACAAATAAGACTTTTATTTAAGTTTTATCAATTGTAAGGTTTGTTGTGTGCATGATCTTTTGTTTTGAGTTTTAATATTCTTTACGTATATGTTTTATTTATCTCATAGTATTGTTTTCCTATGTGTGTTATGCATTCTATTTTTAATTGTTTTTATCATACAATTGTAACGTTTTTGTGGATGATTTTTTGTTTCTTTTTATTATTCTTTATCTTATAGTATTGTTTTACTATGTGTGTTATACGTTTTATTTTTAATTATTTATTTGGGTTATACATTTTATTTTTAATTATTTTTATTCATACACATAAGATTTGTATTTAATATTTACCAATTGTAACGTTTGTTGTGCATCTTTTGTTTTAAGTTTAACTATTTTTTATGTAAATGTTGTTTATTTATCGATACTATTGTTTTAATGTGTGTTATGCATTTTATTTTTACTTATTTTTATATGTAATGTTCACACCTTTTTCATGTAAACTTTAATTAAAAGTTTTACAATTCTTTGTATATATGAGTTGCTAAAAATTGTTTATTTATCTAATATTATTGTTTTACTATTTGTGTTATGCGTTGTATTTTTAATTATTTTTATTCATACAAATAAGACTTTTATTTAAGTTTTATCAATTGTAAGGTTTGTTGTGTGCATGATATTTTGTTTTGAGTTTTAATATTCTTTACGTATATGTTTTATTTATCTGATAGTATTGTTTTACTATGTGTGTTATGCATTCTATTTTTAATTGTTTTTATGATACAATTGTAAGGTTTTTGTGTATGATTTTTTCTTTCTTTTTTATTATTCTTTATCTTATAGTATTGTTTTACTATGTGTGTTATACGTTTTATTTTTAATTATTTATGTATGTTATGCATTTTATTTTTAATTATTTTTATTCAAACACATAAGATTTGTATTTAATATTTACCAATTGTAACGTTTGTTGTGCATCTTTTGTTTTAAGTTTAACTATTTTTTATGTAAATGTTGTTTATTTATCTCATACTATTGTTTTAATGTGTGTTATGCATTCTATTTTTAATTATTTTTATATGTAATGTTCACACATTTTATATGATAACTTTAATTAAAATTTTTACAATTCTTTGTATATATGAGTTGCTAAAAATTGTTTATTTATCTAATATTATTTTTTTACTATTTGTGTTATGCGTTGTATTTTTAATTATTTTTATTCATACAAATAAGACTTTTATTTAAGTTTTATCAATTGTAAGGTTTGTTGTGTGCATGATCTTTTGTTTTGAGTTTTAATATTCTTTACGTATATGTTTTATTTATCTGATAGTATTGTTTTACTATGTGTGTTATGCATTCTATTTTTAATTGTTTTTATCATACAATTGTAACGTTTTTATGGATGATTTTTTGTTTCTTTTTTATTATTCTTAATCTTATAGTATTGTTTTACTATGTGTGTTATACGTTTTATTTTTAATTATTTATGTGTGTTATGCATTTTATTTTTAATTATTTTTATTCAAACACATAAGATTTGTATTTAATATTTACCAATTGTAACGTTTGTTGTGCATCTTTTGTTTTAAGTTTAACTATTTTTTATGTAAATGTTGTTTATTTATCTCATACTATTGTTTTAATGTGTGTTATGCATTCTATTTTTAATTATTTTTATATGTAATGTTCACACATTTTACATGGAGACTATAATTAAAAGTTTTACAATTCTTTGTATATATGAGTTGCTAAAAATTGTTTATTTATCTAATATTATTGTTTTACTATTTGTGTGATGCGCTGTATTTTTAATTATTTTTATTCCTAGAAATAAAAGACTTTTATTTAAGTTTTATCAATTGTAAGGTTTGTTGTGTGCATGATCTTTTGTTTTGAGTTTTAATATTCTTTACGTATATGTTTTATTTATCTCATAGTATTGTTTTACTATGTGTGTTATGTATTCTATTTTTAATTGTTTTTATCATACAATTGTAACGTTTTTGTGGATGATTTTTTGTTTCTCTTTTATTATTCTTTATCTTATAGTATTGTTTTACTATGTGTGTTATACGTTTTATTTTTAATTATTTATGTGTGTTATGCGTTTCATTTTTAATTATTTTTATTCATACACATAAGATTTGTATTTAATATTTACCAATTGTAACGTTTGTTGTGCATCTTTTGTTTTAAGTTTAACTATTTTTTATGTAAATGTTGTTTATTTATCTCATACTATTGTTTTAATGTGTGTTATGCATTCTATTTTTAATTATTTTTATATGTAATGTTCACACATTTTACATGGAGACTTTAATTAAAAGTTTTACAATTCTTTGTATATATGAGTTGCTAAAAATTGTTTATTTATCTAATATTATTGTTTTACTATGTGTGTTATGCGTTGTATTTTTAATTATTTTTATTCATACAAATAAGACTTTTATTTAAGTTTTATCAATTGTAAGGTTTGTTGTGTGCATGATCTTTTGTTTTGAGTTTTAATATTCTTTACGTATATGTTTTATTTATCTCATAGTATTGTTTTACTATGTGTGTTATGCATTCTATTTTTAATTGTTTTTATCATACAATTGTAACTTTTTTGTGGATGATTTTTTGTTTCTTTTTTATTATTCTTTATCTTATAGTATTGTTTTACTATGTGTGTTATACGTTTTATTTTTAATTATTTATGTGTGTTATCCTTTTATTTTTAATTATTTTTATTCATACACATAAGATTTGTATTTAATATTTACCCATTGTAACGTTTGTTGTGCATCTTTTGTTTTAAGTTTAACTATTATTTATGTAAATGTTGTTTATTTATCTCATACTATTGTTTTAATGTGTGTTATGCATTCTATTTTTAATTATTTTTATATGTAATGTTCACACATTTTATATGGAGACTTTAATTAAAAGTTTTACAATTCTTTGTATATATGAGTTGCTAAAAATTGTTTATTTATCTAATATTATTGTTTTACTATTTGTGTTATGCGTTGTATTTTTAATTATTTTTATTCATACAAATAAGACTTTTATTTAAGTTTTATCAATTGTAAGGTTTGTTGTGTGCATGATCTTTTGTTTTGAGTTTTAATATTCTTTACGTATATGTTTTATTTATCTCATAGTATTGTTTTACTATGTGTGTTATGCATTCTATTTTTAATTGTTTTTATCATACAATTGTAACGTTTTTGTGGATGATTTTTTGTTTCTCTTTTATTATTCTTTATCTTATAGTATTGTTTTACTATGTGTGTTATACGTTTTATTTTTAATTATTTATGTGTGTTATGCATTTTATTTTTAATTATTTTTATTCATACACATAAGATTTGTATTTAATATTTACCAATTGTAACGTTTGTTGTGCATCTTTTGTTTTAAGTTTAACTATTTTTTATGTAAATGTTATTTATTTATCTGATACTATTGTTTTAATGTGTGTTATGCATTCTATTTTTAATTATTTTTATATGTAATGTTCACACATTTTACATGAAGACTTTAATTAAAAGTTTTACAATTCTTTGTATATATGAGTTGCTAAAAATTGTTTATTTATCTAATATTATTGTTTTAATATGTGTGTTATGCGTTATATTTTTAATTATTTTTATTCATACATATAAGAGTTTTATTTAAGTTTTATGAATTGTAAGGTTTGTTGTGTGCATGATCTTTTGTTTTGAGTTTTAATATTCTTTACGTATATGTTTTATTTATCTCATAGTGTTGTTTTACTATGTGTGTTATGCATTCTATTTTTAATTGTTTTTATCATACAATTGTAACGTTTTTGTGGATGATTTTTTGTTTCTCTTTTATTATTCTTTATCTTATAGTATTGTTTTACTATGTGTGTTATACGTTTTATTTTTAATTATTTATGTGTGTTATGCGTTTCATTTTTAATTATTTTTATTCATACACATAAGATTTGTATTTAATATTTACCAATTGTAACGTTTGTTGTGCATCTTTTGTTTTAAGTTTAACTATTTTTTATGTAAATGTTGTTTATTTATCTCATACTATTGTTTTAATGTGTGTTATGCATTCTATTTTTAATTATTTTTATATGTAATGTTCACACATTTTACATGGAGACTTTAATTAAAAGTTTTACAATTCTTTGTATATATGAGTTGCTAAAAATTGTTTATTTATCTAATATTATTGTTTTACTATTTGTGTTATGCGTTGTATTTTTAATTATTTTTATTCATACAAATAAGACTTTTATTTAAGTTTTATCAATTGTAAGGTTTGTTGTGTGCATGATCTTTTGTTTTGAGTTTTAATATTCTTTACGTATAGGGTTTATTTATCGATAGTATTGTTTTACTATGTGTGTTATGCATTCTATTTTTAATTGTTTTTATCATACAATTGTAACGTTTTTGTGGATGATTTCTTGTTTCTTTTTTATTATTCTTTATCTTATAGTATTGTTTTACTATGTGTGTTATACATTTTATTTTTAATTATTTAATGTGTGTTATGTATGCTATTTTTAATTATTTTTATTCATTCTCATAATGTTTGTATTTAATATTTACCAATTGTAGCGTTTGTTATGCATCTTTTGTTTTAAGTTTAACTATTTTTTATGTAAATGTTGTTTATTTATCTCATACTATTGTTTTAATGTGTGTTATGCATTCTATTTTTAATTATTTTTATATGTAATGTTCACACATTTTACATGGAGACTTTAATTAAAAGTTTTACAATTCTTTGTATATATGAGTTGCTAAAAATTGTTTATTTATCTAATATTATTGTTTTACTATTTGTGTTATGCGTTGTATTTTTAATTATTTTTATTCATACAAATAAGACTTTTATTTAAGTTTTATCAATTGTAAGGTTTGTTGTGTGCATGATCTTTTGTTTTGAGTTTTAATATTCTTTACGTATATGTTTTATTTATCTGATAGTATTGTTTTACTATGTGTGTTATGCATTCTATTTTTAATTGTTTTTATCATACAATTGTAACGTTTTTTGTGGATGATTTTTTGTTTCTTTTTTATTATTCTTTAT
Organism: Hippophae gyantsensis; assembly: GCA_030763125.1. Classification (NCBI taxonomy): domain Eukaryota; kingdom Viridiplantae; phylum Streptophyta; class Magnoliopsida; order Rosales; family Elaeagnaceae; genus Hippophae; species Hippophae gyantsensis. Next base: position 30,290,300 of record CM061035.1, on the reverse strand, counting down.
CTTATAGTATTGTTTTACTATGTGTGTTATACGTTTTATTTTTAATTATTTATGTGTGTTATGCGTCTTATTTTTAATTATTTTTATTCATACACATAAGATTTGTATTTAATATTTACCAATTGTAACGTTTGTTGTGCATCTTTTGTTTTAAGTTTAACTATTTTTTATGTAAATGTTGTTTATTTATCTGATACTATTGTTTTAATGTGTGTTATGCATTCTATTTTTAATTATTTTTATATGTAATGTTCACACATTTTACATGCATACACTTTAATTAAAAGTTTTACAATTCTTTGTATATATGAGTTGCTAAAAATTGTTTATTTATCTAATATTATTGTTTTACTATGTGTGTTATGCGTTGTATTTTTAATTATTTTTATTCATACATATAAGAGTTTTATTTAAGTTTTATCAATTGTAAGGTTTGTTGTGTGCATGATCTTTTGTTTTGAGTTTTAATATTCTTTACGTATATGTTTTATTTATCTCATAGTGTTGTTTTACTATGTGTGTTATGCATTCTATTTTTAATTGTTTTTATCATACAATTGTAACGTTTTTGTGGATGATTTTTTGTTTCTCTTTTATTATTCTTTATCTTATAGTATTGTTTTACTATGTGTGTTATACGTTTTATTTTTAATTATTTATGTGTGTTATGCGTTTCATTTTTAATTATTTTTATTCATACACATAAGATTTGTATTTAATATTTACCAATTGTAACGTTTGTTGTGCATCTTTTGTTTTAAGTTTAACTATTTTTTATGTAAATGTTGTTTATTTATCTCATACTATTGTTTTAATGTGTGTTATGCATTCTATTTTTAATTATTTTTATATGTAATGTTCACACATTTTACATGGAGACTTTAATTAAAAGTTTTACAATTCTTTGTATATATGAGTTGCTAAAAATTGTTTATTTATCTAATATTATTGTTTTACTATTTGTGTTATGCGTTGTATTTTTAATTATTTTTATTCATACAAATAAGACTTTTATTTAAGTTTTATCAATTGTAAGGTTTGTTGTGTGCATGATCTTTTGTTTTGAGTTTTAATATTCTTTACGTATATGTTTTATTTATCTGATAGTATTGTTTTACTATGTGTGTTATGCATTCTATTTTTAATTGTTTTTATCATACAATTGTAACGTTTTTTGTGGATGATTTTTTGTTTCTTTTTTATTATTCTTTATCTTATAGTATTGTTTTACTATGTGTGTTATACGTTTTATTTTTAATTATTTATGTGTGTTATGAATTTTATTTTTAATTATTTTTATTCATAAACATAAGATTTGTATTTAATATTTACCAATTGTAACGTTTGTTGTGCATCTTTTGTTTTAAGTTTAACTATTTTTTATGTAAATGTTGTTTATTTATCTCATACTATTGTTTTAATGTGTGTTATGCATTCTATTTTTAATTATTTTTATATGTAATGTTCACACATTTTACATGGAGACTTTAATTAAAAGTTTTACAATTCTTTGTATATATGAGTTGCTAAAAATTGTTTATTTATCTAATATTATTGTTTTACTATTTGTGTTATGCGTTGTATTTTTAATTATTTTTATTCATACAAATAAGACTTTTATTTAAGTTTTATCAATTGTAAGGTTTGTTGTGTGCATGATCTTTTGTTTTGAGTTTTAATATTCTTTACGTATATGTTTTATTTATCTCATAGTATTGTTTTACTATGTGTGTTATGCATTCTATTTTTAATTGTTTTTATCCTACAATTGTAACGTTTGTGGTGGATGATTTTTTGTTTATTTTTTATTATTCTTTATCTTATAGTATTGTTTTACTATGTGTGTTATACGTTTTATTTTTAATTATTTATGTGTGTTTTGCATTTTATTTTTAATTATTTGTATTCATACACATAAGATTTGTATTTAATATTTACCAATTCTAACGTTTGTTGTGCATCTTTTTTTTAAGTTTAACTATTCTTTATGTAAATGTTGTTTATTTATCTAATAGTATTGTTTTAATGTGTGTTATGCAGTCTATTTTTAATTATTTTCATCTGTAATATTCACACATTTTACATGGAGACTTTAATTAAAAGTTTTACAATTCTTTGTATATATGAGTTGCTAAAAATTGTTTATTTATCTAATATTATTGTTTTACTATTTGTGTTATGCGTTGTATTTTTAATTATTTTTATTCATACAAATAAGACTTTTATTTAAGTTTTATCAATTGTAAGGTTTGTTGTGTGCATGATCTTTTGTTTTGAGTTTTAATATTCTTTACGTATATGTTTTATTTATCTCATAGTATTGTTTTACTATGTGTGTTATGCATTCTATTTTTAATTGTTTTTATCATACAATTGTAACGTTTTTTGTGGATGATTTTTTGTTTCTTTTTTATTATTCTTTATCTTATAGTATTGTTTTACTATGTGTGTTATACGTTTTATTTTTAATTATTTATGTGTGTTATCCTTTTATTTTTAATTATTTTTATTCATACACATAAGATTTGTATTTAATATTTACCCATTGTAACGTTTGTTGTGCATCTTTGTTTTAAGTTTAACTATTATTTATGTAAATGTTGTTTATTTATCTGATACTATTGTTTTAATGTGTGTTATGCATTCTATTTTTAATTATTTTTATATGTAATGTTCACACATTTTACATGGAGACTTTAAATAAAAGTTTAAAATTCTTTGTATATATGAGTTGCTAAAAATTGTTTATTTATCAAATATTATTGTTTTACTATTTGTGTTATGCGTTTTATTTTTTATTATTTTTATTCATACAAATAAGACTTTTATTTAAGTTTTATCAATTGTAAGGTTTGTTGTGTGCATGATCTTTTGTTTTGGGTTTTAATATTCTTTACGTAAATGTTTTATTTATCTCATAGTATTGTTTTACTATGGGTGTGATGCATTCTATTTTTAATTGTTTTTATCATACAATTGTAACATTTTTTGTTTTATTATTCTTTATTTTATTGTATTCTTTTTCTAGGTGTGTTATACGTTTTATTTTTAATTATTTATGTGTGTTATGCATTTTATTTTTTATTATTTTTATTCATACACATAAGATTTGTATTTAATATTTACCAATTGTAACGTTTGTTGTGCATCTTTTGTTTTAAGTTTAACTATTTTTTATGTAAATGTTATTTATTTATCTGATACTATTGTTTTAATGTGTGTTATGCATTCTATTTTTAATTATTTTTATATGTAATGTTCACACATTTTACATGGAGACTTTAATTAAAAGTTTTACAATTCTTTGTATATATGAGTTGCTAAAAATTGTTTATTTATCTAATATTATTGTTTTACTATTTGTGTTATGCGTTGTATTTTTAATTATTTTTATTCATACAAATAAGACTTTTATTTAAGTTTTATCAATTGTAAGGTTTGTTGTGTGCATGATCTTTTGTTTTGAGTTTTAATATTCTTTACGTATATGTTTTATTTATCTCATAGTATTGTTTTACTATGTGTGTTATGTATTCTATTTTTAATTGTTTTTATCATACAATTGTAACGTTTTTGTGGATGATTTTTTGTTTCTCTTTTATTATTCTTTATCTTATAGTATTGTTTTACTATGTGTGTTATACGTTTTATTTTTAATTATTTATGTGTGTTATGCGTTTCATTTTTAATTATTTTTATTCATACACAAAAGATTTGTATTTAATATTTACCAATTGTAACGTTTGTTGTGCATCTTTTGTTTTAAGTTTAACTATTTTTTATATAAATGTTGTTTATTTATCTGATACTATTGTTTTAATGTGTGTTATGCATTCTATTTTTATATTTAATGTTCACACATTTTACATGGAGACTTTAATTAAAAGTTTTACAATTCTTTGTATATATGAGTTGCTAAAAATTGTTTATTTATCTAATATTATTGTTTTACTATTTGTGTTATGCGTTGTATTTTTAATTATTTTTATTCATACAAATAAGAGTTTTATTTAAGTTTTATCAATTGTAAGGTTTGTTGTGTGCATGATCTTTTGTTTTGAGTTTTAATATTCTTTACGTATATGTTTTATTTATCTGATAGTATTGTTTTACTATGTGTGTTATGCATTCTATTTTTAATTGTTTTTATCATACAATTGTAACGTTTTTTGTGGATGATTTTTTGTTTCTTTTTTATTATTCTTTATCTTATAGTATTGTTTTACTATGTGTGTTATACGTTTTATTTTTAATTATTTATGTGTGTTATGCATTTTATTTTTAATTATTTTTATTCAAACACATAAGATTTGTATTTAATATTTACCCATTGTAACGTTTGTTGTGCATCGTTTGTTTTAAGTTTAACTATTATTTATGTAAATGTTGTTTATTTATCTCATAGTATTGTTTTAATGTGTGTTATGCATTCTATTTTTAATTATTTTTATATGTAATGTTCACACATTTTATATGTGAACTTTAATTAAAAGTTTTACATTTTTTTGTATATATGAGTTCCTAAAAATTGTTTATGTAACTAATATTATTGTTTTATTATTTGTGTTATGCGTTGTATTTTTAATTATTTTTATTCATACAAATAAGACTTTTATTTAAGTTTTATCAATTGTAAGGTTTGTTGTGTGCATGATCTTTTGTTTTGAGTTTTAATATTCTTTACGTATATGTTTTATTTATCTGATTGTATTGTTTTACTATGTGTGTTATGCATTCTATTTTTAATTGTTTTTATCATACCATTGTAACGTTTTTGTGGATGATTTTTTGTTTCTTTTTTATTATTCTTTATCATATAGTATTGTTTTACTATATGTGTTATACGTTTTATTTTTAATTATTTATTTGTGTTATGCATTTTATTTTTCATTATTTTTATTCATACACATAAGATTTGTATTTAATAATTACCAATTTTAACGTTTGTTGTGCATCTTTTGTTTTAAGTTTAATTAAATTTTATGCAAATGTTGTTTATTTATCGATACTATTGTTTTAATGTGTGTTATGCATTCTATTTTTAATTATTTTTATATGTAAGGTTCACACATTTTACATGGAGACTTTAATTAAAAGTTTTACAATTCTTTGTATATATGAGTTGCTAAAAATTGTTTATTTATCTAATATTATTGTTTTACTATTTGTGTTATGCGTTGTATTTTTAATTATTTTTATTCATACAAATAAGACTTTTATTTAAGTTTTATCAATTGTAAGGTTTGTTGTGTGCATGATCTTTTGTTTTGAGTTTTAATATTCTTTACGTATATGTTTTATTTATCTCATAGTATTGTTTTACTATATGTGTTATGCATTCTATTTTTAATTGTTTTTATCATACAATTGTAACATTTCTATGGATGATTTTTTGTTTCTTTTTTATTATTCTTTATCTTATAGTATTGTTTTACTATGTGTGTTATACGTTTTATTTTTAATTATTTATTTGTGTTGTTTTATTTTTAATTATTTTTATTCATAAACATAAGATTTGTATTTAATATTTACCAATTTTAACGTTTGTTGTGCATCTTTTGTTTTAAGTTTAACTATTATTTATGTAAATATTGTTTATTTATCTGATACTATTGTTTTAATGTGTGTTATGCATTCTATTTTTAATTATTTTTATATGTAATGTTCACACATTTTACATGGAGACTTTAAATAAAAGTTTTACAATTCTTTGTATATATGAGTTGCTAAAAATTGTTTATTTATCAAATATTATTGTTTTACTATTTGTGTTATGCGTTGTATTTTTAATTATTTTTATTCATACAAATAAGACTTTTATTTAAGTTTTATCAATTGTAAGGTTTGTTGTGTGCATGATATTTTGTTTTGAGTTTTAATATTCTTTACGTATATGTTTTATTTATCTCATAGTTTTTTTACTATGTGTGTTATGCATTCTATTTTTAATTGTTTTTTTCATACCATTGTAACGTTTTTTGTGTATGATTTTTTGTTTCTTTTTTATTATTCTTAATCTTATAGTATTGTTTTACTATGTGTGTTATACGTTTTATTTTTAATTATTTATGTGTGTTATGCATTTTATTTTTAATTATTTTTTTTCATACACATAAGATTTGTATTTAATATTTACCCATTGTAACGTTTGTTGTGCATCGTTTGTTTTAAGTTTAACTATTTTTTATGTAAATGTTGTTTATTTATCTCATACTATTGTTTTAATGTGTGTTATGCATTCTATTTTTAATTATTTTTATATGTAATGTTCACACATTTTACATGGAGACTTTAATTAAAAGTTTTACAATTCTTTGTATATATGAGTTGCTAAAAATTGTTTATTTATCTAATATTATTGTTTTACTATTTGTGTGATGCGTTGTATTTTTAATTATTTTTATTCATACAAATAAGACTTTTATTTAAGTTTTATCAATTGTAAGGTTTGTTGTGTGCATGATCTTTTGTTTTGAGTTTTAATATTCTTTACGTATATGTTTTATTTATCTGATAGTATTGTTTTACTATGTGTGTTATGCATTCTATTTTTAATTGTTTTTATCATACAATTGTAACGTTTTTTGTGGATGATTTTTTGTTTCTTTTTTATTATTCTTTATCTTATAGTATTGTTTTACTATGTGTGTTATACGTTTTATTTTTAATTATTTATGTGTGTTATGCATTTTATTTTTAATTATTTTTATTCAAACACATAAGATTTGTATTTAATATTTACCAATTGTAACGTTTGTTGTGCATCTTTTGTTTTAAGTTTAACTATTTTTTATGTAAATGTTGTTTATTTATCTCATACTATTGTTTTAATGTGTGTTATGCATTCTATTTTTAATTATTTTTATATGTAATGTTCACACATTTTACATGGAGACTTTAATTAAAAGTTTTACAATTCTTTGTATATATGAGTTGCTAAAAATTGTTTATTTATCTAATATTATTGTTTTACTATTTGTGTTATGCGTTGTATTTTTAATTATTTTTATTCATACAAATAAGACTTTTATTTAAGTTTTATCAATTGTAAGGTTTGTTGTGTGCATGATCTTTTGTTTTGAGTTTTAATATTCTTTACGTATATGTTTTATTTATCTCATAGTATTGTTTTACTATGTGTGTTATGCATTCTATTTTTAATTGTTTTTATCATACAATTGTAACGTTTTTATGGATGATTTTTTGTTTCTTTTTTATTATTCTTTATCTTATAGTATTGATTTACTCTGTGTGTAATACGTTTTATTTTTAATTATTTATGTGTGTTATGCATTTTATTTTTAATTATTTTTATTCATACACATAAGATTTGTATTTAATATTTACCAATTGTAACGTTTGTTGTCCAGCTTTTGTTTTAAGTTTAACTATTTTTTATGTAAATGTTGTTTATTTATCGATACTATTGTTTTAATGTGTGTTATGCATTCTATTTTTAATTATTTTTATCTGTACTGTTGACACATTTTACATGGAGACTTTAATTAAAAGTTTTACAATTCTTTGTATATATGAGTTGCTAAAAATTGTTTATTTATCTAATATTATTGTTTTACTATTTCTGTTATGCGTTGTATTTTTAATTATTTTTATTCATACAAATAAGACTTTTATTTAAGTTTTATCAATTGTAAGGTTTGTTGTGTGCATGATCTTTTGTTTTGAGTTTTAATATTCTTTACGTATATGTTTTATTTATCTCATAGTGTTGTTTTACTATGTGTGTTATGTATTCTTTTTTTAATTGTTTTTATCATACAATTGTAACGTTTTTTGTGGATGATTTTTTGTTTGTTTTTGTTGTTTATTTATATTATAGTATTGTTTTACTATAGGTGTTATACGTTTTATTTTTAATTATTTATGTGTGTTATGCATTTTATTTTTAATTATTTTTATTCAAACACATAAGATTTGTATTTAATATTTACCAATTGTAACGTTTGTTGTGCATCTTTTGTTTTAAGTTTAACTATTTTTTATGTAAATGTTATTTATTTATCTCATACTATTGTTTTAATGTGTGTTATGCATTCTATTTTTAATTATTTTTATATGTAATGTTCACACATTTTACATGGAGACTTTAATTAAAAGTTTTACAATTCTTTGTATATATGAGTTGCTAAAAATTGTTTATTTATCTAATATTATTGTTTTACTATTTGTGTTATGCGTTGTATTTTTAATTATTTTTATTCATACAAATAAGACTTTTATTTAAGTTTTATCAATTGTAAGGTTTGTTGTGTGCATGATCTTTTGTTTTGAGTTTTAATATTCTTTACGTATATGTTTTATTTATCGATAGTATTGTATTATTGTGTGTGTTATCAATTCTATTTTTAATTCTGTTTGTCATACTATTGTAGAGTTGTTTGTGGATGATTTTTTGTTTCTTTTTTATTATTCTTTATCTTATAGTATTGTTTTACTATGTGTGTTATACGTTTTATTTTTAATTATTTATGTGTGTTATCTTTTTATTTTTAATTATTTTTATTCATACACATAAGATTTGAATTTAATATTTACCAATTGTAACGTTTGTTGTGCATCTTTTGTTTTAAGTTTAACTATTTTTTATGTAAATGTTGTTTATTTATCTGCTACTATTGTTTTAATGTGTGTTATGCATTCTATTTTTAATTATTTTTATATGTAATGTTCACACATTTTACATCCAGACTTTAATTAAAAGTTTTACAATTCTTTGTATATATGAGTTGCTAAAAATTGTTTATTTATCTAATATTATTGTTTTAATATGTGTGTTATGCGTTATATTTTTAATTATTTTTATTCATACATATAAGAGTTTTATTTAAGTTTTATGAATTGTAAGGTTTGTTGTGTGCATGATCTTTTGTTTTGAGTTTTAATATTCTTTACGTATATGTTTTATTTATCTCATAGTGTTGTTTTACTATGTGTGTTATGCATTCTATTTTTAATTGTTTTTATCATACAATTGTAACGTTTTTTGTGGATGATTTTTTGTTTCTCTTTTATTATTCTTTATCTTATAGTATTGTTTTACTATGTGTGTTATACGTTTTATTTTTAATTATTTATGTGTGTTATGCGTTTCATTTTTAATTATTTTTATTCATACACAAAAGATTTGTATTTAATATTTACCAATTGTAACGTTTGTTGTGCATCTTTTGTTTTAAGTTTAACTATTTTTTATGTAAATGTTGTTTATTTATCTGATACTATTGTTTTAATGTGTGTTATGCATTCTATTTTTAATTATTTTTATATGTAATGTTCACACATTTTACATGGAGACTTTAATTAAAAGTTTTACAATTCTTTGTATATATGAGTTGCTAAAAATTGTTTATTTATCTAATATTATTGTTTTACTATTTGTGTTATGCGTTGTATTTTTAATTATTTTTATTCATACAAATAAGACTTTTATTTAAGTTTTATCAATTGTAAGGTTTGTTGTGTGCATGATCTTTTGTTTTGAGTTTTAATATTCTTTACGTATATGTTTTATTTATCTCATAGTATTGTTTTACTATGTGTGTTATGCATTCTATTTTTAATTTTTTTTATCATACAATTGTATCGTTTTTGTGAATGATTTTTTGTTTCTCTTTTATTATTCTTTATCTTATAGTATTGTTTTACTATGTGTGTTATACGTTTTATTTTTAATTATTTATGTGTGTTATCCTTTTATTTTTAATTATTTTTATTCATACACATAAGATTTGTATTTAATATTTACCAATTGTAACGTTTGTTGTGCATCTTTTGTTTTAAGTTTAACTATTTTTTATGTAAATGTTGTTTATTTATCTTATACTATTGTTTTAATGTGTGTTATGCATTCTATTTTTAATTATTTTTATATGTAATGTTCACACATTTTACATGGAGACTTTAATTAAAAGTTTTACAATTCTTTGTATATATGAGTTGCTAAAAATTGTTTATTTATCTAATATTATTGTTTTACTATTTGTGTTATGCGTTGTATTTTTAATTATTTTTATTCATACAAATAAGACTTTTATTTAAGTTTTATCAATTGTAAGGTTTGTTGTGTGCATGATCTTTTGTTTTGAGTTTTAATATTCTTTACGTATATGTTTTATTTATCTCATAGCGATGTATTACTATGTGTGTTATGCTTCCTATTTTTAATTGTTTTTATCATACAATTGTAACTTCTTTTATGGATCATTTTTTGTTTCTTTTTTATTATTCTTTATCTTATAGTATTGTTTTACTATGTGTGTTATACGTTTTATTTTTAATTATTTATGTGTGTTATGCATTTCATTTTTAATTATTTTTATTCATACACATAAGATTTGTATTTAATATTTACCAATTGTATTGTTTGTTGTGCATATTTTGTTTTAAGTTTAACTATTTTTTATGTAAATGTTGTTTATTTATCTCATACTATTGTTTTAATGTGTGTTATGCGTTCTATTTTTAATTATTTTTATATGTAATGTTCACACATTTTACAAGGAGACTTTAATTAAAATTTTTACAATTCTTTGTATATATGAGTTGCTAAAAATTGTTTATTTATCTAATATTATTGTTTTACTATTTGTGTTATGCGTTGTATTTTTAATTATTTTTATTCATACAAATAAGACTTTTATTTAAGTTTTATCAATTGTAAGGTTTGTTGTGTGCATGATCTTTTGTTTTGAGTTTTAATATTCTTTACGTATATGTTTTATTTATCTCATAGTATTGTTTTACTATGTGTGTTATGCATTCTATTTTTAATTGTTTTTATCATACAATTGTAACGTTTTTGTGGATGATTTTTTGTTTATTTTTTATTATTCTTTATCTTATAGTATTGTTTTACTATGTGTGTTATACGTTTTATTTTTAATTATTTATGTGTGTTATCATTTTATTTTTAATTATTTTTATTCATACACATAAGATTTGTATTTAATATTTACCAATTGTAACGTTTGTTGTGCATCTTTTGTTTTAAGTTTAACTATTTTTTATGTAAATGTGTTTTATTTATCTGATACTATTGTTTTAATGTGTGTTATGCATTCTATTTTTTATTATTTTTATATGTAATGTTCACACAAACTACATGGAGACTTTAATTAAAAGTTTTACAATTCTTTGTATATATGAGTTGCTAAAAATTGTTTATTTATCTAATATTATTGTTTTACTATTTGTGTTATGCGTTGTATTTTTAATTATTTTTATTCATACAAATAAGACTTTTATTTAAGTTTTATCAATTGTAAGGTTTGTTGTGTGCATGATCTTTTGTTTTGAGTTTTAATATTCTTTACGTATATGTTTTATTTATCTGATAGTATTGTTTTACTATGTGTGTTATGCATTCTATTTTTAATTGTTTTTATCATACAATTGTAACGTTTTTTGTGGATGATTTTTTGTTTCTTTTTTATTATTCTTTATCTTATAGTATTGTTTTACTATGTGTGTTATACGTTTTATTTTTAATTATTTATGTGTGTTATGCATTTTATTTTTAATTATTTTTATTCATACACATAAGATTTGTATTTAATATTTACCAATTGTAACGTTTGTTGTGCATCTTTTCTTTTAAGTTTAACTATTTTTTATGTAAATGTTGTTTATTTATCTCATACTATTGTTTTAATGTGTGTTATGCATTCTATTTTTAATTATTTTTATATGTAATGTTCACACATTTTACATGGAGACTTTAATTAAAAGTTTTACAATTCTTTGTATATATGAGTTGCTAAAAATTGTTTATTTATCTAATAATATTGTTTTACTATTTGTGTTATGCGTTGTATTTTTAATTATTTTTATTCATACAAATAAGACTTTTATTTAAGTTTTATCAATTGTAAGGTTTGTTGTGTGCATGATCTTTTGTTTTGAGTTTTAATATTCTTTACGTATATGTTTTATTTATCTCATAGTGTTGTTTTACTATGTGTGTTATGCATTCTATTTTTAATTGTTTTTATCATACAATTGTAACGTTTTTGTGGATGATTTTTTGTTTCTCTTTTATTATTCTTTATCTTATAGTATTGTTTTTCTAGGTGTGTTATACGTTTTATTTTTAATTATTTATGTGTTTTATGCGTTTCATTTTTAATTATTTTTATTCATACACAAAAGATTTGTATTTAATATTTACCAATTGTAACTTTTGTTGTGCATCTTTTGTTTTAAGTTTAATTAAACTTTATGTAAATGTTTTTATTTATCTGATAGTATTGTTTTAATGTGTGTTATGCATTCTATTTTTAATTATTTTTATATGTAATGTTCACACATTTTACATGGAGACTTTAATTAAAAGTTTTACAATTCTTTGTATATATGAGTTGCTAAAAATTGTTTATTTATCTAATATTATTGTTTTACTATTTGTGTTATGCGTTGTATTTTTAATTATTTTTATTCATACAAATAAGAGTTTTATTTAAGTTTTATCAATTGTAAGGTTTGTTGTGTGCATGATCTTTTGTTTTGAGTTTTAATATTATTTACGTATATGTTTTATTTATCTCATAGTGTTGTTTTACTATGTGTGTTATGCATTCTATTTTTAATTGTTTTTATCATACAATTGTAACGTTTTTGTGGATGATTTTTTGTTTCTTTTTTATTATTCTTTATATTATAGTATTGTTTTACTATGTGTGTTATACGTTTCATTTTTAATTATTTATGTGTGTTATGCGTTTCATTTTTAATTATTTTTATTCATACACATAAGATTTGTATTTAATATTTACCAATTGTAACGTTTGTTGTGCATCTTTTGTTTTAAGTTTAACTATTTTTTATGTAAATGTTGTTTATTTATCTCGATACTATTGTTTTAATGTGTGTTATGCATTCTATTTTTAATTATTTTTATATGTAATGTTCACACATTTTACATGGAGACTTTAATTAAAAGTTTTACAATTCTTTGTATATATGAGTTGCTAAAAATTGTTTATTTATCTAATATTATTGTTTTACTATTTGTGTTATGCGTTGTATTTTTAATTATTTTTATTCATACAAATAAGACTTTTATTTAAGTTTTATCAATTGTAAGGTTTGTTGTGTGCATGATCTTTTGTTTTGAGTTTTAATATTCTTTACGTATATGTTTTATTTATCTGATAGTATTGTTTTACTATGTGTGTTATGCATTCTATTTTTAATTGTTTTTATCATACAATTGTAACTTTTTTGTGGATGATTTTTTGTTTCTTTTTTATTATTGTTTATCTTATAGTATTGTTTTACTATGTGTGTTATACGTTTTATTTTTAATTATTTATGTGTGTTATGCGTTTTATTTTTAATTATTTTTATTCATACACATAAGATTTGTATTTAATATTTACCAATTGTAACGTTTGTTGTGCATCTTTTGTTTTAAGTTTAACTATTTTTTATGTAAATGTTGTTTATTTATCTCATACTATTGTTTTAATGTGTGTTATGCATTCTATTTTTAATTATTTTTATATGTAATGTTCACACATTTTACATGGTGACTTTAATTAAAAGTTTTACAATTCTTTGTATATATGAGTTGCTAAAAATTGTTTATTTATCTAATATTATTGTTTTACTATTTGTGTTATGCGTTGTATTTTTAATTATTTTTATTCATACAAATAAGACTTTTATTTAAGTTTTATCAATTGTAAGGTTTGTTGTGTGCATGATCTTTTGTTTTGAGTTTTAATATTCTTTACGTATATGTTTTATTTATCTGATAGTATTGTTTTACTATGTGTGTTATGCATTCTATTTTTAATTGTTTTTATCATACAATTGTAACGTTTTTTGTGGATGATTTTTTGTTTCTTTTTTATTATTCTTTATCTTATAGTATTGTTTTACTATGTGTGTTATACGTTTTATTTTTAATTATTTATGTGTGTTATGCATTTTATTTTTTATTATTTTTATTCATACACATAAGATTTGTATTTAATATTTACCAATTGTAACGTTTGTTGTGCATCTTTTGTTTTAAGTTTAACTATTTTTTATGTAAATGTTGTTTATTTATCTCATACTATTGTTTTAATGTGTGTTATGCATTCTATTTTTAATTATTTTTATATGTAATGTTCACACATTTTACATGGAGACTTTAATTAAAAGTTTTACAATTCTTTGTATATATGAGTTGCTAAAAATTGTTTATTTATCTAATATTATTGTTTTACTATTTGTGTTATGCGTTGTATTTTTAATTATTTTTATTCATACAAATAAGACTTTTATTTAAGTTTTATCAATTGTAAGGTTTGTTGTGTGCATGATCTTTTGTTTTGAGTTTTAATATTCTTTACGTATATGTTTTATTTATCTCATAGTATTGTTTTACTATGTGTGTTATGTATTCTATTTTTAATTGTTTTTATCATACAATTGTAACGTTTTTGTGGATGATTTTTTGTTTCTCTTTTATTATTCTTTATCTTATAGTATTGTTTTACTATGTGTGTTATACGTTTTATTTTTAATTATTTATGTGTGTTATGCATTTTATTTTTAATTATTTTTATTCATACACATAAGATTTGTATTTAATATTTACCAATTGTAACGTTTGTTGTGCATCTTTTGTTTTAAGTTTAACTATTTTTTATGTAAATGTTGTTTATTTATCTCATACTATTGTTTTAATGTGTGTTATGCATTCTATTTTTAATTATTTTTATATGTAATGTTCACACATTTTACATGGAGACTTTAATTAAAAGTTTTACAATTCTTTGTATATATGAGTTGCTAAAAATTGTTTATTTATCTAATATTATTGTTTTACTATTTGTGTTATGCGTTGTATTTTTAATTATTTTTATTCATACAAATAAGACTTTTATTTAAGTTTTATCAATTGTAAGGTTTGTTGTGTGCATGATCTTTTGTTTTGAGTTTTAATATTCTTTACGTATATGTTTTATTTATCTCATAGTATTGTTTTACTATGTGTGTTATGTATTCTATTTTTAATTGTTTTTATCATACAATTGTAACGTTTTTGTGGATGGTGCTTTGTTTGTTTTTTATTATTCTTTATCTTATAGTATTGTTTTACTATGTGTGTTATACGTTTCATTTTTAATTATTTATGTGTGTTATGCATTTTATTTTAATTATTTTTATTCATACACATAAGATTTGTATTTAATATTTAACAATTGTAACGTTTGTTGTGCATCTTTTGTTTTAAGTTTAACTATTTTTTATGTAAATGTTGTTTATTTATCTCATACTATTGTTTTAATGTGTGTTATGCATTCTATTTTTAATTATTTTTATATGTAATGTTCACACATTTTACATGGAGACTTTAATTAAAAGTTTTACAATTCTTTGTATATATGAGTTGCTAAAAATTGTTTATTTATCTAATATTATTGTTTTACTATTTGTGTTATGCGTTGTATTTTTAATTATTTTTATTCATACAAATAAGACTTTTATTTAAGTTTTATCAATTGTAAGGTTTGTTGTGTGCATGATCTTTTGTTTTGAGTTTTAATATTCTTTACGTATATGTTTTATTTATCTCATAGTATTGTTTTACAATGTGTGTTATGCATTCTATTTTTAATTGTTTTTATCATACAATTGTAACGTTTTTTGTGGATGATTTTTTGTTTCTTTTTTATTATTCTTTATCTTATTGTATTATTTTAGTATGTGTGTTATACGTTTTATTTTTAATTATTTATGTGTGTTATGCATTTTATTTTTAATTATTTTTATTCATACACATAAGATTTGTATTTAATATTTACCAATTGTAACGTTTGTTGTGCCTCTTTTGTTTTAAGTTTAACTATTTTTTATGTAAATGTTGTTTATTTATCGATACTATTGTTTTAATGTGTGTTATGCATTCTATTTTTAATTATTTTTATATGTAATGTTCACACATTTTACATGGAGACTTTAATTAAAAGTTTTACAATTCTTTGTATATATGAGTTGCTAAAAATTGTTTATTTATCTAATATTATTGTTTTACTATTTGTGTTATGCGTTGTATTTTTAATTATTTTTATTCATACAAATAAGACTTTTATTTAAGTTTTATCAATTGTAAGGTTTGTTGTGTGCATGATCTTTTGTTTTGAGTTTTAATATTCTTTACGTATATGTTTTATTTATCTCATAGTATTGTTTTACTATGTGTGTTATGGATTATATTTTTAATTGTTTTTATCATACAATTGTAACGTTTTTGTGTATGATTTTTTGTTTCTCTTTTATTATTCTTTATCTTATAGTATTGTTTTACTATGTGTGTTATACACTTTATTTTTAATTATTTATGTGTGTTATGCATTTTATTTTTAATTATTTTTATTTATACACATAAAATTTGTATTTAATATTTACCAATTGTAAAGTTTGTTGTGCATCTTTTGTTTTAAGTTTAACTATTTTTTATGTAAATGTTGTTTATTTATCGATACTATTGATTTAATGTGTGTTATGCATTCTATTTTTAATTATTTTTATATGTAATGTTCACACATTTTACATGGAGACTTTAATTAAAAGTTTTACAATTCTTTGTATATATGAGTTGCTAAAAATTGTTTATTTATCTAATATTATTGTTTTACTATTTGTGTTATGCGTTGTATTTTTAATTATTTTTATTCATACAAATAAGAGTTTTATTTAAGTTTTATCAATTGTAAGGTTTGTTGTGTGCATGATCTTTTGTTTTGAGTTTTAATATTCTTTACGTATATGTTTTATTTATCTCATAGTGTTGTTTTACTATGTGTGTTATGCATTCTATTTTTAATTGTTTTTATCATACAATTGTAACGTTTTTGTGGATGATTTTTTGTTTCTTTTTTATTATTCTTTATCTTATAGTATTGTTTTACTATGTGTGTTATACGTTTTATTTTTAATTATTTATGTGTGTTATGCATTTTATTTTTAATTATTTTTATTCAAACACATAAGATTTGTATTTAATATTTGCCAATTGTAACGTTTGTTGTGCATCTTTTGTTTTAAGTTTAACTATTTTTTATGTAAATGTTGTTTATTTATCGATACTATTGTTTTAATGTGTGTTATGCATTCTATTTTTAATTATTTTTATATGTAATGTTCACACATTTTACATGGAGACTTTAATTAAAAGTTTTACAATTCTTTGTATATATGAGTTGCTAAAAATTGTTTATTTATCAAATATTATTGTTTTACTATTTGTGTTATGCGTTGTATTTTTAATTATTTTTATTCATACAAATAAGACTTTTATTTAAGTTTTATCAATTGTAAGGTTTGTTGTGTGCATGATCTTTTGTTTTGAGTTTTAATATTCTTTACGTATATGTTTTATTTATCTCATAGTATTGTTTTACTATGTGTGTTATGCATTCTATTTTTAATTGTTTTTATCATACAATTGTAACGTTTTTGTGGATGATTTTTTGTTTCTTTTTTATTATTCTTTATCTTATAGTATTGTTTTACTATGTGTGTTATACGTTTTATTTTTAATTATTTATGTGTGTTATGCGTTTCATTTTTAATTATTTTTATTCATACACATAAGATTTGTATTTAATATTTACCAATTGTAACGTTTGTTGTGCATCTTTTGTTTTAAGTTTAACTATTTTTTATGTAAATGTTGTTTATTTATCTCATACTATTGTTTTAATGTGTGTTATGCATTCTATTTTTAATTATTTTTATATGTAATGTTCACACATTTTACATGGAGACTTTAATTAAAAGTTTTACAATTCTTTGTATATATGAGTTGCTAAAAATTGTTTATTTATCTAATATTATTGTTTTACTATTTGTGTTATGCGTTGTATTTTTAATTATTTTTATTCATACAAATAAGACTTTTATTTAAGTTTTATCAATTGTAAGGTTTGTTGTGTGCATGATCTTTTGTTTTGAGTTTTAATATTCTTTACGTATATGTTTTATTTATCTCATAGTATTGTTTTACTATGTGTGTTATGCATTCTATTTTTAATTGTTTTTATCATACAATTGTAACGTTTTTGTGTATGATTTTTTGTTTTTTTTATTATTCTTTATCTTATAGTATTGTTTTACTATGTGTGTTATACGTTTTATTTTTAATTATTTATGTGTGTTATGCGTTTCAATTTTAATTATTTTTATTCATACACAACAAATTTGTATTTAATATTTACCAATTGTAACGTTTGTTGTGCATCTTTTGTTTTAAGTTTAACTATTTTTTATGTAAATGTTGTTTATTTATCTCATACTATTGTTTTAATGTGTGTTATGCATTCTATTTTTAATTATTTTTATATGTAATGTTCACACATTTTACATGGAGACTTTAATTAAAAGTTTTACAATTCTTTGTATATATGAGTTGCTAAAAATTGTTTATTTATCTAATATTATTGTTTTACTATTTGTGTTATGCGTTGTATTTTTAATTATTTTTATTCATACAAATAAGACTTTTATTTAAGTTTTATCAATTGTAAGGTTTGTTGTGTGCATGATCTTTTGTTTTGAGTTTTAATATTCTTTACGTATATGTTTTATTTATCTCATAGTATTGTTTTACTATGTGTGTTATGCATTCTATTTTTAATTGTTTTTATCATACAATTGTAACGTTTTTGTGGATGATTTTTTGTTTCTTTTTTATTATTCTTTATCTTATAGTATTGTTTTACTATGTGTGTTATACGTTTTATTTTTAATTATTTATGTGTGTTATGCATTTTATTTTTAATTATTTTTATTCATACACATAAGATTTGTATTTAATATTTACCAATTGTAACGTTTGTTGTGCATCTTTTGTTTTAAGTTTAACTATTTTTTATGTAAATGTTGTTTATTTATCTCATACTATTGTTTTAATGTGTGTTATGCATTCTATTTTTAATTATTTTTATATGTAATGTTCACACATTTTACATGGAGACTTTAATTAAAAGTTTTACAATTCTTTGTATATATGAGTTGCTAAAAATTGTTTATTTATCTAATATTATTGTTTTACTATTTGTGTTATGCGTTGTATTTTTAATTATTTTTATTCATACAAATAAGACTTTTATTTAAGTTTTATCAATTGTAAGGTTTGTTGTGTGCATGATCTTTTGTTTTGAGTTTTAATATTCTTTACGTATATGTTTTATTTATCTGATAGTATTGTTTTACTATGTGTGTTATGCATTCTATTTTTAATTGTTTTTATCATACAATTGTAACGTTTTTTGTGGATGATTTTTTGTTTATTTTTTATTATTCTTTATCTTATAGTATTGTTTTACTATGTGTGTTATACGTTTTATTTTTAATTATTTATGTGTGTTATGCATTTTATTTTTAATTATTTTTATTCAAACACATAAGATTTGTATTTAATATTTACCAATTGTAACGTTTGTTGTGCATCTTTTGTTTTAAGTTTAACTATTTTTTATGTAAATGTTATTTATTTATCTGATACTATTGTTTTAATGTGTGTTATGCATTCTATTTTTATATGTAATGTTCACACATTTTACATCCAGACTTTAATTAAAAGTTTTACAATTCTTTGTATATATGAGTTGCTAAAAATTGTTTATTTATCTAATATTATTGTTTTAATATGTGTGTTATGCGTTATATTTTTAATTATTTTTATTCATACATATAAGAGTTTTATTTAAGTTTTATGAATTGTAAGGTTTGTTGTGTGCATGATCTTTTGTTTTGAGTTTTAATATTCTTTACGTATATGTTTTATTTATCTCATAGTGTTGTTTTACTATGTGTGTTATGCATTCTATTTTTAATTGTTTTTATCATACAATTGTAACGTTTTTGTGGATGATTTTTTGTTTCTCTTTTATTATTCTTTATCTTATAGTATTGTTTTACTATGTGTGTTATACGTTTTATTTTTAATTATTTATGTGTGTTATGCGTTTCATTTTTAATTATTTTTATTCATACACATAAGATTTGTATTTAATATTTACCAATTGTAACGTTTGTTGTGCATCTTTTGTTTTAAGTTTAACTATTTTTTATGTAAATGTTGTTTATTTATCTCATACTATTGTTTTAATGTGTGTTATGCATTCTATTTTTAATTATTTTTATATGTAATGTTCACACATTTTACATGGAGACTTTAATTAAAAGTTTTACAATTCTTTGTATATATGAGTTGCTAAAAATTGTTTATTTATCTAATATTATTGTTTTACTATTTGTGTTATGCGTTGTATTTTTAATTATTTTTATTCATACAAATAAGAGTTTTATTTAAGTTTTATCAATTGTAAGGTTTGTTGTGTGCATGATCTTTTGTTTTGAGTTTTAATATTCTTTACGTATATGTTTTATTTATCTCATAGTATTGTTTTACTATGTGTGTTATGCATTCTATTTTTAATTGTTTTTATCATACAATTGTAACGTTTTTGTGGATGATTTTTTGTTTCTTTTTATTATTCTTTATCTCATAGTGTTGTTTTACTATGTGTGTTATGCATTCTATTTTTAATTATTTATGTGTGTTATGCATTTTATTTTTAATTATTTTTATTCAAACACATAAGATTTGTATTTAATATTTACCAATTGTAACGTTTGTTGTGCATCTTTTGTTTTAAGTTTAACTATTTTTTATGTAAATGTTGTTTATTTATCTCATACTATTGTTTTAAAGTGTGTTATGCATTCTATTTTTAATTATTTTTATATGTAATGTTCACACATTTTACATGGAGACTTTAATTAAAAGTTTTACAATTCTTTGTATATATGAGTTGCTAAAAATTGTTTATTTATCTAATATTATTGTTTTACTATTTGTGTTATGCGTTGTATTTTTAATTATTTTTATTCATACAAATAAGACTTTTATTTAAGTTTTATCAATTGTAAGGTTTGTTGTGTGCATGATCTTTTGTTTTGAGTTTTAATATTCTTTACGTATATGTTTTATTTATCTCATAGTGTTGTTTTACTATGTGTGTTATGCATTCTATTTTTAATTGTTTTTATCATACAATTGTAACGTTTTTTGTGGATGATTTTTTGTTTCTTTTTTATTATTCTTTATCTTATAGTATTGTTTTACTATGTGTGTTATATGTTTTATTTTTAATTATTTATGTGTGTTATGCGTTTCATTTTTAATTATTTTTATTCATACACAAAAGATTTGTATTTAATATTTACCAATTGTAACGTTTGTTGTGCATCTTTTGTTTTAAGTTTAACTATTTTTTATGTAAATGTTGTTTATTTATCTCGATACTATTGTTTTAATGTGTGTTATGCATTCTATTTTTAATTATTTTTATATGTAATGTTCACACATTTTACATGGAGACTTTAATTAAAAGTTTTACAATTCTTTGTATATATGAGTTGCTAAAAATTGTTTATTTATCTAATATTATTGTTTTACTATTTGTGTTATGCGTTGTATTTTTAATTATTTTTATTCATACAAATAAGACTTTTATTTAAGTTTTATCAATTGTAAGGTTTGTTGTGTGCATGATCTTTTGTTTTGAGTTTTAATATTCTTTACGTATATGTTTTATTTATCTGATAGTATTGTTTTACTATGTGTGTTATGCATTCTATTTTTAATTGTTTTTATCATACAATTGTAACGTTTTTTGTGGATGATTTTTTGTTTCTTTTTTATTATTCTTTATCTTATAGTATTGTTTTACTATGTGTGTTATAATGCTTTATTTTTAATTATTTATGTTTTTTATTCTTTTATTTTTATTTATTTTTATTCATACACATAAGATTTGTATTTAATATTTACCAATTGTAACGTTTGTTGTGCATCTTTTGTTTTAAGTTTAACTATTTTTTATGTAAATGTTGTTTATTTATCTCATAGTATTGTTTTAATGTGTGTTATGCATTCTATTTTTAATTATTTTTATATGTAATGTTCACACATTTTACATGGAGACTTTAATTAAAAGTTTTACAATTCTTTGTATATATGAGTTGCTAAAAATTGTTTATTTATCTAATATTATTGTTTTACTATTTGTGTTATGCGTTGTATTTTTAATTATTTTTATTCATACAAATAAGAGTTTTATTTAAGTTTTATCAATTGTAAGGTTTGTTGTGTGCATGATCTTTTGTTTTGAGTTTTAATATTCTTTACGTATATGTTTTATTTATCTCATAGTGTTGTTTTACTATGTGTGTTATGCATTCTATTTTTAATTGTTTTTATCATACAATTGTAACGTTTTTTGTGGATGATTTTTTGTTTCTTTTTTATTATTCTTTATCTTATAGTATTGTTTTACTATGTGTGTTATACTCTTTATTTTTAATTATTTATGTTTGTTATGCATTTTATTTTTAATTATTTTTATTCATACACATAAGATTTGTATTTAATATTTAGCAATTGTAACGTTTGTTGTGCATCTTTTGTTTTAAGTTTAACTATTTTTTATGTAAATGTTGTTTATTTATCTGATACTATTGTTTTAATGTGTGTTATGCATTCTATTTTTAATTATTTTTATATGTAATGTTCACACATTTTACATCCAGACTTTAATTAAAAGTTTTACAATTCTTTGTATATATGAGTTGCTAAAAATTGTTTATTTATCTAATATTATTGTTTTACTATGTGTGTTATGCGTTATATTTTTAATTATTTTTATTCATACATATAAGAGTTTTATTTAAGTTTTATCAATTGTAAGGTTTGTTGTGTGCATGATCTTTTGTTTTGAGTTTTAATATTCTTTACGTATATGTTTTATTTATCTCATAGTGTTGTTTTACTATGTGTGTTATGCATTCTATTTTTAATTGTTTTTATCATACAATTGTAACGTTTTTGTGGATGATTTTTTGTTTCTTTTTTATTATTCTTTATCTTATAGTATTGTTTTACTATGTGTGTTATACGTTTTATTTTTAATTATTTATGTGTGTTATGCGTTTCATTTTTAATTATTTTTATTCATACACAAAAGATTTGTATTTAATATTTACCAATTGTAACGTTTGTTGTGCATCTTTTGTTTTAAGTTTAACTATTTTTTATGTAAATGTTGTTTATTTATCTCATACTATTGTTTTAATGTGTGTTATGCATTCTATTTTTAATTATTTTTATATGTAATGTTCACACATTTTACATGGAGACTTTAATTAAAAGTTTTACAATTCTTTGTATATATGAGTTGCTAAAAATTGTTTATTTATCTAATATTATTGTTTTACTATTTGTGTTATGCGTTGTATTTTTAATTATTTTTATTCATACAAATAAGACTTTTATTTAAGTTTTATCAATTGTAAGGTTTGTTGTGTGCATGATCTTTTGTTTTGAGTTTTAATATTCTTTACGTATATGTTTTATTTATCTCATAGTATTGTTTTACTATGTGTGTTATGCATTCTATTTTTAATTGTTTTTATCATACAATTGTAACGTTTTTTGTGGATGATTTTTTGTTTGTTTTTATTATTCTTTATCTTATAGTATTGTTTTTCTAGGTGTGTTATACGTTTTATTTTTAATTATTTATGTGTGTTATGCATTTTATTTTTAATTATTTTTATTCAAACACATAAGATTTGTATTTAATATTTACCAATTGTAACGTTTGTTGTGCATCTTTTGTTTTAAGTTTAACTATTTTTTATGTAAATGTTATTTATTTATCTGATACTATTGTTTTAATGTGTGTTATGCATTCTATTTTTAATTATTTTTATATGTAATGTTCACACATTTTACATCCAGACTTTAATTAAAAGTTTTACAATTCTTTGTATATATGAGTTGCTAAAAATTGTTTATTTATCTAATATTATTGTTTTACTATGTGTGTTATGCGTTATATTTTTAATTATTTTTATTCATACAAATAAGAGTTTTATTTAAGTTTTATCAATTGTAAGGTTTGTTGTGTGCATGATCTTTTGTTTTGAGTTTTAATATTCTTTACGTATATGTTTTATTTATCTGATAGTATTGTTTTACTATGTGTGTTATGCATTCTATTTTTAATTGTTTTTATCATACAATTGTAACTTTTTTGTGGATGATTTTTTGTTTATTTTTTATTATTCTTTATCTTATAGTATTGTTTTACTATGTGTGTTATACGTTTTATTTTTAATTATTTATGTGTGTTATCCTTTCATTTTTAATTATTTTTATTCAAACACATAAGATTTGTATTTAATATTTACCAATTGTAACGTTTGTTGTGCATCTTTTGTTTTAAGTTTAACTATTTTTTATGTAAATGTTGTTTATTTATCTCATAGTATTGTTTTAATGTGTGTTATGCATTATATTTTTAATTATTTTTATATGTAATGTTCACATATTTTACATGGACTCTTTAAATAACAGTTTTACAATTCTTTGTATATATGAGTTGCTAAAAATTGTTTATTTATCTAATATTATTGTTTTACTATCTGTGTTATGCGTTATATTTTTAATTATTTTTATTTATACATATAAGAGTTTTATTTAAATTTTATAAATTGTAAGGTTTGTTGTGTGCATGATCTTTTGTTTTGAGTTTTAATATTCTTTACGTATATGTTTTATTTATCTCATAGTATTGTTTTACTATGTGTGTTATGCATTCTATTTTTAATTGTTTTTATCATACAATTGTAACGTTTTTTGTGAATGATTTTTTGTTTCTTTTTTATTATTCTTTATCTTATAGTATTGTTTTACTATGTGTGTTATACGTTTTATTTTTAATTATTTATGTGTGTTATCCTTTTATTTTTAATTATTTTTATTCATATACATAAGATTTGTATTTAATATTTACCAATTGTAACGTTTGTTGTGCATCTTTTGTTTTAAGTTTAACTATTCTTTATGTAAATGTTGTTTATTTATCTAATAGTATTGTTTTAATGTATGTTATGCATTCTATTTTTTATTATTTTTATATGTAATGTTCACACATTTTACATGGAGACTTTAATTAAAAGTTTTACAATTCTTTGTATATATGAGTTGCTAAAAATTGTTTATTTATCTAATATTATTGTTTTACTATTTGTGTTATGCGTTGTATTTTTAATTATTTTTATTCATACAAATAAGACTTTTATTTAAGTTTTATCAATTGTAAGGTTTGTTGTGTGCATGATCTTTTGTTTTGAGTTTTAATATTCTTTACGTATATGTTTTATTTATCTGATAGTATTGTATTAATGTGTGTTATGCATTCTATTTTTAATTGTTTTTATCATACAATTGTAACGTTTTTTGTGGATGATTTTTTATCCCCTTCCAAGCCTTCCTCTTCGTCAATGATTATAGGTCATTCCTATCTTGTAGTTCAATACACTACTCTAAGGTTAGTTGTCTATACGACATCTTGAGTTTCTAGTACAGTCGGCTTTTGTTATCGTACACCCTCTCTAGACTTTGAAGTTTGTTTGTGCTTTTCATTTTCGTTTTTATATTAGATTTTATATTTACTGCTTTCATTTTTTTCAAGCTCACTACATTCGTACTTTCTTGTTCGTATTATTCATTTTCATTTCTATTATTTTTTCAATTATTCTTTGTTTCATTTTTTTAATTTAGTTATTTGTTATAGTATTTTATTGCTTTTATTTCTTTTTTAAAATTGTGTCTGAATCTTTATTTTTCGCACACTAAGTAACATTTTTTAGGTATGCTTTGTTGTAATTGTTTTATATTTTTTAATGCTTGTATTTCTTAGTCTTTATTGTTATTTATGCTTTTAAAAGATTATTTATATTTATTATTTTTGTTCTTCTGTTCTATGTTTTGGATTTGTTATTTTCTTTCTTTTTATAAAACTCTTTATCTGTGTCTTTGTTTTGTTTTCATTAATATGTTCTCTGTAGCCTTTTTAGAGATATCAGGATTAAAAAGGGGTTTTTAATTTAGGTAATTAGAATTATTTAGTTGATATTTTGTTTGAAAAATTAAAATTTATAGTAAATATAATTAAATTAATTCACTTAATTACTTATTATAGACTCTTTATGATGTAAATAACATTTTTTTTCATAAGTAGAAAAACGCTTTCGTTTTGGGTATAACAAAATTTACATTATTATCCTTTATTATTTTATGAATAGATATCAACTCATTATTTGTGAAACCCATTATTTTTCTCACCACACTTCCCATTTCCCAATATTGTTTTAAATTCTTCTACTTATGCACGCCCTCTCTAGTTTGTTTTCCCAATCCTCGTTCTTACTTTGTTTCTTCTCTTCGTGTCATTTTTTTAACATTCATGAAATTCTTTACTTTCAATTCTTCTGCTCCTGCATACCCTTTTTGGTTCGTTTTCCCAGTCCTCGTTCTTACTTTGTTTCTTCTCTTTGGGTCATTTTTTAACGTTCACAAAATTCCTCGCTCACTTTCCAACTTTTGTTCTTGATTCATTCTTTTCAGCCCCTTTTATTCAAGGTTCGTTACTTGTTTCATTTTCTTTTTTGTTTTGTTAATTGACGTCTTCCTTGGAGAAATCACGTCATTTCTCACTTATTTACCAATTTCCAATCCTGTTCTTGAAGAAGTCACGCTATTTTCAAACGTTTTCTCACGTCTCAATTTTCAGCTTCTCTTCTTCTTTCAAGATTTCATTTATTTTGTGGTTCATGACATTGAGAGGAATTTCTCAAAATGATATGACTCTTCACTAGTCAATGAGCATTCTAATTCTCAACAAAACCTTCTACAATGTCACATTTTTCCACTCTACATAGTGTTAAATAAATATGAGAGACTCCTCTCCTGTGTTCTCCATCTTATAGATTTATACACCATTTTTTGGGCCCAACACTAAAAAAAATGTACCAAGTAAGGATTAAGGAATTTTGGTGCCAAACGAGCAAAGATTCCCCCTTCCCCCAATTATGGCCCATAAACAAGATGAATAAAGGGGAATTTATAGAAAAATTCAACCTCTTAGATCGTCACTAACCATTATAAAGCCCTCAACAAATATGTTGGTAAGGGTAACAATCACCACTAATAATTGGAGGTGGACATAATAACCGATAAACCAACCTACCCATCCTAAACTGAACCGAACTGAAACGAGTTTTGTATTTTATTATTTTATAGGTCCAAATAGATTGGTTTCAATTTTTAAAATACAAAAATTGATGTGAGGGTCGATCAAGATTTTAAAGTGTGCAAACTGACACTTAATCGAATCGACCAACATATTATTAATGCACATATTTATTTTTTAATTTTATTCATCTATAGTACATATATCATATATGTTTATAATTATCTAATTTTAGTTAAAAAATTGTTATTTAAGAAGAAACAAATTATATTATTCTTCTCTTATGGTTATTTTTAAATTATTTTTTATTCTCAATAATTTACCCATTTTTAAATGTTATTCTCTATTTGAAAATTGATGTACAATTATAGTTTCAATACTAATATACAAGTATTTAATTAAATTTTTGAATAAATAATAAGTCTTATTTATGAATTTAACACTAATATAAAGTAAAATGATTTAAATTCACTTAAGAAATAAGTAGGTCTAAACAGTAAATTAAACCTATCAAACCGACATAAATAGGTTAGTCA
Organism: Hippophae gyantsensis; assembly: GCA_030763125.1. Lineage (NCBI taxonomy): Eukaryota > Viridiplantae > Streptophyta > Magnoliopsida > Rosales > Elaeagnaceae > Hippophae > Hippophae gyantsensis. Next base: position 30,262,642 of record CM061035.1, on the reverse strand, counting down.
AATGTTCTCTAATCGACATTTTATAGTTGATTTTGGTTTTTGATTTAATAAAATGATTAATGTTAGTTCGGTTAGTATTTTAAGTCAAAACCGTACCACACCTACCCTTACCAACGAGGGTAATAGTTGTCACAATACTTGTTAACCATGTTGGAGAAGGTTTGGCAAGAACTTTGATGAGCAAGCTAGAAAAGCATTTTAAACAATGAAAAACACTAAATGTTCAATGGGACAACACAATAACAAATACTCAACAATGTAAAATATATACAATCTAAGAGAGTGATTGTGTATAACAAAAAACACAAAACTGTGTTCTAAGTAATATTGAGTCACCAATAACTAACCTTACAAATGATAGGTAGAAACATCAAATAAAATATAGATATTGTGTTTTGCACATGAAAATGCCTATTAGGTGTCGTTGTCGGGGATTATAAACATTAAAAATTAATTTTTATTTTATTTTATTTTAATTATTTTTCTTTATTTTTTTTCATAATTTTAATATATTTAGTTATTTATTTTTTTATTTTTATTTTATTTTAATTTTGACATCTCCTTTAGTGCTATTAGAAACATATTTGGCTTTATTGCAAGAGCATAGTCCATAGGGGAAATGTTTTGCCTTTAGATTCCGAAATCGAGCGCACTTTGAAATCAATAAGAAAACAACAAGTTGTCACTCAAGTGAAAGAACCTAGTCCAATAGAATTAAAAATAACGAGTTAAATTTGAATAGGAAAATTTTAGGCTAAAAAGTCCCTTGAGTTGTGGAATCCCTTTTGTCTTTATTTAGGAGAATAAGCGCATTGATTAGGTTACATGGTTTGAGCAATTTGCAGGAAGTTTCTTTTACCTTTCATATTAAAGTAAGACAAAGATGACATATTTGATTAGGAAGCAAGAAAATCAAGTCTCTATATACCAGTTAGCAATCTCTATTAGGGTGTCCCCTTCTTTATTGAGTAGAGTTCCCAAGTGCCTATATGATTATTAAGGTAGGATGATACTGTACCAGTAGTGGAGTGACTTGAAAAATAGAATGCATAACACACATTAAAACAATATTATCAGATAAATAAACAACATTTACATAAAGAATAGTTAAACTTAAAACAAAAGATGCACAATAAACGTAATAATTGGTAAATATTAAATACAAATGTTATGTGTAAGAATACAAATAATTAAAAATAAAACATATAACATAAATAGTAAAACAATACTATAAGATAAAGAATAATAAAAAATAAATAAAAAATCATCCGCAACAAACGTTGCAATTGTAGGATAAAAACAATTAAAAATACACACATAGTAAAACAATACTATTATATAAATAAAACATATATGTAAAAAATAATAAAACTCAAAACAAAATATCATGCACACAACAAAACCTACAATTGATAAAACTTAAACACAACTCTTATGTATGTGAATAAAACAATAATATTAGAAAAATAAACAATTTTTAGCAACTCATATATATAAAGAATTGTAAAACTTTTAATCAAATTCTATGCATGTAAAATGTGAGAACATTACAAATAAAAATAATTAAAAATAGAATGCATAACACACATTAAAACAATATTATCAAATAAATAAACAACATTTACATAAAGAATAGTTAAACTTAAAACAAAAGATGCACAATAAACGTAATAATTGGTAAATATTAAATACAAATGTTATGTGTATGAATACAAATAATTAAAAATAAAACATATAACATAAATAGTAAAACAATACTATAAGATAAAGAATAATAAAAAATAAATAAAAAATCATCCGCAACAAACGTTGCAATTGTAGGATAAAAACAATTAAAAATACACACATAGTAAAACAATACTATTACATAAATAAATATATATGTAAAAAATAGTAAAACTCAAAACAAAAGATCATGTACACAACAAAACCTACAAATGATAAAACTTAAACACAACTCTTATGTGTGTGAATAAAACAATAATATTAGAAAAATAAACAATTTTTGGCAACTCATATATATAAAGAATTGTAAAACTTTTAATTAAATTCTATGCATGTAAAATGTGAGAACATTACAAATAAAAATAATTAAAAATAGAATGCATAACACACATTAAAACAATATTATCACATAAATAAACAACATTTACATAAAGAATAGTTAAACTTAAAACAAAATATGCACAATAAACGTTATAATTGGTAAATATTAAATACAAATGTTATGTGTATCAATACAAATAATTAAAATTAAAACGCATAACACACATAAATAATTAAAAATAAAACATATAACATACATAGTAAAACAATACTATAAGATAAAGAATAATAAAAAATAAACAAAAAATCATCCGCCACAAACGTTGCAATTGTAGGATAAAAACAATTAAAAATACACACAGAGTAAACACAATACTATTACATAAATAAAACATATATGTAAAAAATAGTAAAACTCAAAAAAAAAAAGATAATGCACAAAACAAAACCTACAATTGATAAAACTTAAACACAACTCTTATGTGTGTGAATAAAACAATAATATTAGAAAAATAAACTATTTTTAGCAACTCATATATATAAAGAATTGTAAAACTTCTAATTAAATTCTATACATGTAAAATGTGAGAACATTACAAATAAAAATAATGAAAAATAGAATGCATAACACACATTAAAACAATATTAACAAATAAATAAACAACATTTACATAAAGAATAGTTAAACTTAAAACAAAATATGCACAATAAACGTTATAATTGGTAAATATTAAATACAAATGTTATGTGTATCAATACAAATAATTAAAAATAAAACGCATAACACACATAAATAATTAAAAATAAAACATATAACATACATAGTAAAACAATACTATAAGATAAAGAATAATAAAAAATAAACAAAAAATCATCCGCAACAAACGTTGCAATTGTAGGATAAAAACAATTAAAAATACACACATAGTAAAACAATATTATTACATAAATAAAACATATATGTAAAAAATAGTAAAACTCCAAACAAAAGATCATACACACAACAAAACCTACAATTAATAAAACTTAAACACAACTCTTATGTGTGTGAATAAAACAATAATATTAGAAAAGTAAACAATTTTTAGCAACTCATATATATAAAGAATTGTAAAACTTTTAATTAAATTCTATGCATGTAAAAGGTGAGAACATTACAGATAAAAATAATTAAAAATAGAATGCATAACACACATTAAAACAATATTATCAGATAAATAAACAACATTTACATAAAGAATAGTTAAACTTAAAACAAAAGATGCACAATAAACGTTATAATTGGTAAATATTAAATATAAATTTTATGTGTATCAATACAAATAATTAAAAATAAAACGCATAACACAAATAAATAATTAAAAATAAAACTTATAACATAAATAGTAAAACATTACTATAAGATAAAGAATAATAAAAAATAAACGAAAAATCATCCGCAACAAACGTTGCAATTGTAGGATAAAAACAATTAAAAATACAAACATAGTAAAATAATACTATTATATAAATAAAACATATATGTAAAAAATTGTAAAACTCAAAACAAAAGATCATGCACACAACAAAACCTACAATTGATAAAACTTAAACACAACTCTTATGTGTGTGAATAAAACAATAATATTAGAAAAATAAACAATTTTTGGCAACTCATATATATAAAGAATTGTAAAACTTTTAATTAAATTCTATGCATGTAAAATGTGAGAACATTACAAATAAAAATAATTAAAAATAGAATGCATAACACACATTAAAACAATATTATCAAATAAATAAACAACATTTACATAAAGAATAGTTAAACTTAAAACAAAAGATGCATAATAAAGGTAATAATTGGTTAATATTAAATACAAATGTTATGTGTATAAATAGAAATAATTAAAAATAAAACATACCACACATAAATAATTAAAAATAAAACATATAACATAAATAGTAAAACAATACTATAAGATAAAGAATAATAAAAAATAAATAAAATCATCCGCAACAAACGTTGCAATTGTAGGATAAAAACAATTAAAAATACACACATAGTAAAACAATACTATTACATAAATAAAACATATATGTAAAAAATAGTAAAACTCAAAACAAAAGATCATGCACACAACAAAACCTACAATTGATAAAACTTAAACACAACTCTTATGTGTATGAATAAAACAATAATATTAGAAAAATAAACAATTTTTAGCAACTCATATATATAAAGAATTGTAAAACTTTTAATTAAATTCTATGCATGTAAAATGTGAGAACATTACAAATAAAAATAATTAAAAATAGAATGCATAACACACATTAAAACAATATTATCAGATAAATAAACAACATTTACATAAAGAATAGTTAAACTTAAAACAAAAGATGCACAATAAACGTAATAATTGGTAAATATTAAATACAAATGTTATGTGTATGAATACAAATAATTAAAAATAAAACATATAACATAAATAGTAAAACAATACTATAAGATAAAGAATAATAAAAAATAAATAAAATCATCCGCAACATACGTTGCAGTTGTAGGAAAAAAACAATTAAAAATACACACATAGTAAAACAATACTATTACATAAATAAAACATATATGTAAAAAATAGTAAAACTCAAAACAAAAGATCATGCACACAACAAAACCTACAATTGATAAAACTTAAACACAACTCTTATGTGTGTGAATAAAACAATAATATTAGAAAAATAAACAATTTTTAGCAACTCATATATATAAAGAATTGTAAAACTTTTAATCAAATTCTATGCATGTAAAATGTGAGAACATTACAAATAAAAATAATTAAAAATAGAATGCATAACACACATTAAAACAATATTATCAGATAAATAAACAACATTTACATAAAGAATAGTTAAACTTAAAACAAAAGATGCACAATAAACGTAATAATTGGTAAATATTAAATACAAATGTTATGTGTATGAATACAAATAATTAAAATTTAAACGCATAACACAAATAAACAATTAAAAATAAAACATATAACAGACATAGTAAAACAATACTATAAGATAAAGAATAATAAAAAATAAACAAAAAATCATCCGCAACAAACGTTGCAATTGTAGGATAAAAACAATTAAAAATACACACATAGTAAAACAATACTATTACATAAATAAAACATATATGTAAAAAATAGTAAAACTCAAAACAAAAGATCATGCACACAACAAAACCTACAATTGATAAAACTTAAACACAACTCTTATGTGTGTGAATAAAACAATAATATTAGAAAAATAAACAATTTTTAGCAACTCATATATATAAAGAATTGTAAAACTTTTAATCAAATTCTATGCATGTAAAATGTGAGAACATTACAAATAAAAATAATTAAAAATAGAATGCATAACACACATTAAAACAATATTATCAGATAAATAAACAACATTTACATAAAGAATAGTTAAACTTAAAAAAAAAGGTGCACAATAAACGTTAAAATTGGTAAATATTAAATACAAATGTTATGTGTATCAATACAAATTATTAAAACTAAAACGCATAACACACATAAATAATTAAAAATAAAACATATAACATACATAGTAAAACAATAGTATAAGATAAAGAATAATAAAAAATAAACAAAAAATCATCCGCAACAAACGTTGCAATTGTTGGATAAAAACAATTAAAAATACACACATAGTAAAACAATACTATTACATAAATAAAACATATATGTAAAAAATAGTAAAACTCAAAAAAAAAAAGATAATGCACAAAACAAAACCTACAATTGATAAAACTTAAACACAACTCTTATGTGTGTGAATAAAACAATAATATTAGAAAAATAAACTATTTTTAGCAACTCATATATATAAAGAATTGTAAAACTTTTAATTAAATTCTATGCATGTAAAATGTGAGAACATTACAAATAAAAATAATTAAAAATAGAATGCATAACACACATTAAAACAATATTATCACATAAATAAACAACATTTACATAAAGAATAGTTAAACTTAAAACAAAATATGCACAATAAACGTTATAATTGGTAAATATTAAATACAAATGTTATGTGTATCAATACAAATAATTAAAAATAAAAGGCATAACACACATAAATAATTAAAAATAAAACATATAACAGACATAGTAAAACAATACTATAAGATAAAGAATAATAAAAAATAAACAAAAAATCATCCGCCACAAACGTTGCAATTGTAGGATAAAAACAATTAAAAATACACACATAGTAAACACAATACTATTACATAAATAAAACATATATGTAAAGAATAGTAAAACTCAAAACAAAAGATCATGCACACAACAAAACCTACAATTGATAAAACTTAAACACAACACTTATGTGTATGAATAAAACAATAATATTAGAAAAATAAACAATTTTTAGCAACTCATATATATAAAGAATTGTAAAACTTTTAATTAAATTCTATGCATGTAAAATGTGAGAACATTACAAATAAAAATAATTAAAAATAGAATGCATAACACACATTAAAACAATATTATCAGATAAATAAACAACATTTACATAAAGAATAGTTAAACTTAAAACAAAAGATGCACAATAAAAGTAATAATTGGTAAATATTAAATACAAATGTTATGTGTATGAATACAAATAATTAAAAATAAAACGCATAACACACATAAATAATTAAAAATAAAACATATAACATACATAGTAAAACAATAATATAAGATAAAGAATAATAAAAAATAAACAAAAAATCATCCGCAACAAACGTTGCAATTGTTGGATAAAAACAACTAAAAATACACACATAGTAAAACAATACTATTACATAAATAAAACATATATGTAAAAAATAGTAAAACTCAAAACAAAAGATCATGCACACAACAAAACCTACAATTGATAAAACTTAAACACAACTCTTATGTGTGTGAATAAAACAATAATATTAGAAAAATAAACAATTTTTGGCAACTCATATATATAAAGAATTGTAAAACTTTTAATTAAATTCTATGCATGTAAAATGTGAGAACATTACAAATAAAAATAATTAAAAATAGAATGCATAACACACATTAAAACAATATTATCACATAAATAAAAAACATTTACATAAACAATAGTTAAACTTAAAACAAAAGATGCACAATAAACGTTATAATTGGTAAATATTAAATACAAATGTTATGTGTATCAATAGAAATAATTAAAAATAAAACACATACCACACATAAATAATTAAAAATAAAACATATAACATACATAGTAAAACAATACTATAAGATAAAGAATAATAAAAAATAAACAAAAAATCATCCGCAACAAACGTTGCAATTGTAGGATAAAAACAATTAAAAATACACACATAGTAAACACAATACTATTACATAAATAAAACATATATGTAAAGAATAGTAAAACTCAAAACAAAAGATCATGCACACAACAAAACCTACAATTGATAAAACTTAAACACAACACTTATGTGTATGAATAAAACAATAATATTAGAAAAATAAACAATTTTTAGCAACTCATATATATAAAGAATTGTAAAACTTTTAATTAAATTCTATGCATGTAAAATGTGAGAACATTACAAATAAAAATAATTAAAAATAGAATGCATAACACACATTAAAACAATATTATCAGATAAATAAACAACATTTACATAAAGAATAGTTAAACTTAAAACAAAAGATGCACAATAAAGGTAATAATTGGTAAATATTAAATACAAATGTTATGTGTATGAATACAAATAATTAAAAATAAAACATATAACATAAATAGTAAAACAATACTATAAGATAAAGAATAATAAAAAATAAATAAAAAATCATCCGCAACAAACGTTGCAATTGTAGGATAAAAACAATTAAAAATACACACATAGTAAAACAATACTATTATATAAATAAAACAAATATGTAAAAAATAATAAAACTCAAAACAAAATATCATGCACACAACAAAACCTACAATTGATAAAACTTAAACACAACTCTTATGTGTGTGAATAAAACAATAATATTAGAAAAATAAACAATTTTTAGCAACTCATATATATAAAGAATTGTAAAACTTTTAATCAAATTCTATGCATGTAAAATGTGAGAACATTACAAATAAAAATAATTAAAAATAGAATGCATAACACACATTAAAACAATATTATCAGATAAATAAACAACATTTACATAAAGAATAGTTAAACTTAAAACAAAAGATGCACAATAAACGTAATAATTGGTAAATATTAAATACAAATGTTATGTGTATGAATACAAATAATTAAAAATAAAACATATAACATAAATAGTAAAACAATAATATAAGATAAAGAATAATAAAAAATAAATAAAAAATCATCTGCAACAAACGTTGCAATTGTAGGATAAAAACAATTAAAAATACACACATAGTAAAACAATACTATTACATAAATAAAACATATATGTAAAAAATAGTAAAACTCAAAACAAAAGATCATGCACACAACAAAACCTACAATTGATAAAACTTAAACACAACTCTTATGTGTGTGAATAAAACAATAATATTAGAAAAATAAACAATTTTTGGCAACTCATATATATAAAGAATTGTAAAACTTTTAATTAAATTCTATGCATGTAAAATGTGAGAACATTACAAATAAAAATAATTAAAAATAGAATGCATAACACACATTAAAACAATATTATCAGATAAATAAACAACATTTACATAAAGAATAGTTAAACTTAAAACAAAAGATGCACAATAAACGTTATAATTGGTAAATATTAAATACAAATGTTATGTGTATCAATACAAATAATTAAAAATAAAACGCATAACACACATAAATAATTAAAAATAAAACATATAACATACATAGTAAAACAATATTATAAGATAAAGAATAATAAAAAATAAATAAAAAATCATCCGCAACAAACGTTGCAATTGTAGGATAAAAACAATTAAAAATACACACATAGTAAAACAATACTATTACATAAATAAAACATATATGTAAAAAATAGTAAAACCCAAAACAAAAGATCATGCACACAACAAAACCTACAAATGATAAAACTTAAACACAACTCTTATGAGTGTGAATAAAACAATAATATTAGAAAAATAAACAATTTTTGGCAACTCATATATATAAAGAATTGTAAAACTTTTAATTAAATTCTATGCATGTAAAATGTGAGAACATTACAAATAAAAATAATTAAAAATAGAATGCATAACACACATTAAAACAATATTATCACATAAATAAACAACATTTACATAAAGAATAGTTAAACTTAAAACAAAAGATGCACAATAAACGTTATAATTGGTAAATATTAAATACAAATGTTATGTGTATGAATACAAATAATTAAAAATAAAACATATAACATAAATAGTAAAACAATACTATAAGATAAAGAATAATAAAAAATCATCCGCAACAAACGTTGCAATTTTAGGATAAAAACTATTAAAAATACACACATAGTAAAACAATACTATTACATAAATAAAACATATATGTAAAAAATAGTAAAACTCAAAACAAAACATCGTGCACAAAACAAAACCTACAATTGATAAAACATAAACACAACTCTTATGTGTGTGAATAAAACAATAATATTAGAAAAATAAACAATTTTTGGCAACTCATATATATAAAGAATTGTAAAACTTTTAATTAAATTCTATGCATGTAAAATGTGAGAACATTACAAATAAAAATAATTAAAAATAGAATGCATAACACACATTAAAACAATATTATCACATAAATAAAAAACATTTACATAAACAATAGTTAAACTTAAAACAAAAGATGCACAATAAACGTTATAATTGGTAAATATTAAATACAAATGTTATGTGTATCAATAGAAATAATTAAAAATAAAACGCATACCACACATAAATAATTAAAAATAAAACATATAACATACATAGTAAAACAATACTATAAGATAAAGAATAATAAAAAATAAACAAAAAATCATCCGCAACAAACGTTGCAATTGTAGGATAAAAACAATTAAAAATACACACATAGTAAACACAATACTATTACATAAATAAAACATATATGTAAAGAATAGTAAAACTCAAAACAAAAGATCATGCACACAACAAAACCTACAATTGATAAAACTTAAACACAACACTTATGTGTATGAATAAAACAATAATATTAGAAAAATAAACAATTTTTAGCAACTCATATATATAAAGAATTGTAAAACTTTTAATTAAATTCTATGCATGTAAAATGTGAGAACATTACAAAAAAAAATAATTAAAAATAAAATGCATAACACACATTAAAACAATATTATCAAATAAATAAACAACATTTACATAAAGAATAGTTAAACTTAAAACAAAAGATGCACAATAAAGGTAATAATTGGTAAATATTAAATACAAATGTTATGTGTATGGATACAAATAATTAAAAATAAAACATATAACATAAATAGTAAAACAATAATATAAGATAAAGAATAATAAAAATAAATAAAAAATCATCCTCAACAAACGTTGCAATTGTAGGATAAAAACTATTAAAAATACACACATAGTAAAACAATACTATTACATAAATAAAACATATATGTAAAAAATAGTAAAACTCAAAACAAAAGATCATGCACAAAACAAAACCTACAATTGATAAAACATAAACACAACTCTTATGTGTGTGAATAAAACAATAATATTAGAAAAATAAACAATTTTTGGCAACTCATATATATAAAGAATTGTAAAACTTTTAATTAAATTCTATGCATGTAAAATGTGAGAACATTACAAATAAAAATAATTAAAAATAGAATGCATAACACACATTAAAACAATATTAACAAATAAATAAACAACATTTACATAAAGAATAGTTAAACTTAAAACAAAATATGCACAATAAACGTTATAATTGGTAAATATTAAATACAAATGTTATGTGTATCAATACAAATAATTAAAAATAAAACGCATAACACACATAAATAATTAAAAATAAAACATATAACAGACATAGTAAAACAATACTATAAGATAAAGAATAATAAAAAATAAACAAAAATCATCCATGACAAACGTTGCAATTGTAGGATAAAAACAATTAAAAATACACACATAGTAAACACAATACTATTACATAAATAAAACATATATGTAAAGAATAGTAAAACTCAAAACAAAAGATCATGCACACAACAAAACCTACAATTGATAAAACTTAAACACAACACTTATGTGTATGAATAAAACAATAATATTAGAAAAATAAACAATTTTTAGCAACTCATATATATAAAGAATTGTAAAACTTTTAATTAAATTCTATGCATGTAAAATGTGAGAACATTACAAATAAAAATAATTAAAAATAGAATGCATAACACACATTAAAACAATATTATCAAATAAATAAACAACATTTACATAAAGAATAGTTAAACTTAAAACAAAAGATGCACAATAAAGGTAATAATTGGTAAATATTAAATACAAATGTTATGTGTATGAATAGAAATAATTAAAAATAAAAGCATAACACACATAAATAATTAAAAATAAAACATATAACATACATAGTAAAACAATACTATAAGATAAAGAATAATAAAAAATAAACAAAAAATCATCAGCAACAAACGTTGCAATTGTATGATAAAAACTATTAAAAATACACACATAGTAAAACAATACTATTACATAAATAAAACATATATGTAAAAAATAGTAAAACTCAAAACAAAAGATCATGCACAAAACAAAACCTACAATTGATAAAACATAAACACAACTCTTATGTGTGTGAATAAAACAATAATATTAGAAAAATAAACAATTTTTGGCAACTCATATATATAAAGAATTGTAAAACTTTTAATTAAATTCTATGCATGTAAAATGTGAGAACATTACAAATAAAAATAATTAAAAATAGAATGCATAACACACATTAAAACAATATTATCACATAAATAAAAAACATTTACATAAACAATAGTTAAACTTAAAACTAAAGATGCACAATAAACGTTATAATTGGTAAATATTAAATACAAATGTTATGTGTATCAATAGAAATAATTAAAAATAAAAGCATAACACACATAAATAATTAAAAATAAAACATATAACATACATAGTAAAACAATACTATAAGATAAAGAATAATAAAAAATAAACAAAAAATCATCCGCAACAAACGTTGCAATTGTAGGATAAAAACAATTAAAAATACACACATAGTAAACACAATACTATTACATAAATAAAACATATATGTAAAGAATAGTAAAACTCAAAACAAAAGATCATGCACACAACAAAACCTATAATTGATAAAACTTAAACACAACACTTATGTGTATGAATAAAACAATAATATTAGAAAAATAAACAATTTTTAGCAACTCATATATATAAAGAATTGTAAAACTTTTAATCAAATTCTATGCATGTAAAATGTGAGAACATTACAAATAAAAATAATTAAAAATAGAATGCATAACACACATTAAAACAATATTATCAGATAAATAAACAACATTTACATAAAGAATAGTTAAACTTAAAACAAAAGATGCACAATAAACGTAATAATTGGTAAATATTAAATACAAATGTTATGTGTATGAATACAAATAATTAAAAATAAAACATATAACATAAATAGTAAAACAATACTATAAGATAAAGAATAATAAAAAATCATCCGCAACAAACGTTGCAATTGTAGGATAAAAACAATTAAAAATACACACATAGTAAAACAATACTATTATATAAATAAAACATATATGTAAAAAATAATAAAACTCAAAACAAAATATCATGCACACAACAAAACCTACAATTGATAAAACTTAAACACAACTCTTATGTGTGTGAATAAAACAATAATATTAGAAAAATAAACAATTTTTAGCAATTCATATATATAAAGAATTGTAAAACTTTTAATCAAATTCTATGCATGTAAAATGTGAGAAAATTACAAATAAAAATAATTAAAAATAGAATGCATAACACACATTAAAACAATATTATCAGATAAATAAACAACATATACATAAAGAATAGTTAAACTTAAAACAAAAGATGCACAATAAACGTAATAATTGGTAAATATTAAATACAAATGTTATGTGTATGAATACAAATAATTAAAAATAAAACGCATACCACACATAAATAATTAAAAAATAAAACATATAACATAAATAGTAAAACAATACTATAAGATAAAGAATAATAAAAAATGAACAAAAAATCATCCGCAACAAACGTTGCAATTGTAGGATAAAAACAATTAAAAATACACACATAGTAAAACAATACTATTATATAAATAAAATATATATGTAAAAAATGGTAAAACTCAAAACAAAAGATAATGCACACAACAAAACCTACAATTGATAAAACTTAAACACAACTCTTATGTGTGTGAATAAAACAATAATATTAGAAAAATAAACAATTTTTAGCAACTCATATATATAAAGAATTGTAAAACTTTTAATTAAATTCTATGCATGTAAAATGTGAGAACATTACAAATAAAAATAATTAAAAATAGAATGCATAACACACATTAAAACAATATTATCACATAAATAAACAACATTTACATAAAGAATAGTTAAACTTAAAACAAAAGATGCACAATAAACGTTATAATTGGTAAATATTAAATACAAATGTTATGTGTATGAATACAAATAATTAAAAATAAAACATATAACATAAATAGTAAACCAATACTATAAGATAAAGAATAATAAAAAATCATCCGCAACAAACGTTGCAATTGTAGGATAAAAACTATTAAAAATACACACATAGTAAAACAATACTATTACATAAATAAAACATATATGTAAAAAATAGTAAAACTCAAAACAAAAGATCATGCACAAAACAAAACCTACAATTGATAAAACATAAACACAACTCTTATGTGTGTGAATAAAACAATAATATTAGAAAAATAAACAATTTTTGGCAACTCATATATATAAAGAATTGTAAAACTTTTAATTAAATTCTATGCATGTAAAATGTGAGAACATTACAAATAAAAATAATTTAAAATAGAATGCATAACACACATTAAAACAATATTATCACATAAATAAAAAATATTTACATAAACAATAGTTAAACTTAAAACAAAAGATGCACAATAAACGTTATAATTGGTAAATATTAAATATAAATGTTATGTGTATCAATAGAAATAATTAAAAATAAAACGCATAACACACATAAATAATTAAAAATAAAACATATAACATACATAGTAAAACAATACTATAAGATAAAGAATAATAAAAAATAAACAAAAAATCATCCGCAACAAACGTTGCAATTGTAGGATAAAAACAATTAAAAATACACACATAGTAAACACAATACTATTACATAAATAAAACATATATGTAAAGAATAGTAAAACTCAAAACAAAAGATCATGCACACAACAAAACCTACAATTGATAAAACTTAAACACAACACTTATGTGTATGAATAAAACAATAATATTAGAAAAATAAACAATTTTTAGCAACTCATATATATAAAGAATTGTAAAACTTTTAATTAAATTCTATGCATGTAATATGTGAGAACATTACAAATAAAAATAATTAAAAATAAAATGCATAACACACATTAAAACAATATTATCAGATAAATAAACAACATTTACATAAAGAATAGTTAAACTTAAAACAAAATATGCACAATAAACGTTATAATTGGTAAATATTAAATACAAATGTTATGTGTATCAATACAAATAATTAAAAATAAAACGCATAACACACATAAATAATTAAAAATAAAACATATAACAGACATAGTAAAACAATACTATAAGATAAAAAATAATAAAAAATAAACAAAAAATCATCCGCCACAAACGTTGCAATTGTAGGATAAAAACAATTAAAAATACACACATAGTAAACACAATACTATTACATAAATAAAACATATATTTAAAGAATAGTAAAACTCAAAACAAAAGATCATGTACACAACAAAACCTACAAATGATAAAACTTAAACACAACTCTTATGTGTGTGAATAAAACAATAATATTAGAAAAATAAACAATTTTTGGCAACTCATATATATAAAGAATTGTAAAACTTTTAATTAAATTCTATGCATGTAAAATGTGAGAACATTACAAATAAAAATAATTAAAAATAGAATGCATCACACACATTAAAACAATATTATCACATAAATAAACAACATTTACATAAAGAATAGTTAAACTTAAAACAAAATATGCACAATAAACGTTATAATTGGTAAATATTAAATACAAATGTTATGTGTATCAATACAAATTATTAAAACTAAAACGCATAACACACATAAATAATTAAAAATAAAACATATAACATACATAGTAAAACAATAGTATAAGATAAAGAATAATAAAAAATAAACAAAAAATCATCCATGACAAAGCGTTGCAATTGTAGGATAAAAACAATTAAAAATACACACATAGTAAAACAATACTATTACATAAATAAAACATATATGTAAAAAACTAGTAAAACTCAAAAAAAAAGATAATGCACAAAACAAAACCTACAATTGATAAAACTTAAACACAACTCTTATGTGTGTGAATAAAACAATAATATTAGAAAAATAAACTATTTTTAGCAACTCATATATATAAAGAATTGTAAAACTTCTAATTAAATTCTATACATGTAAAATGTGAGAACATTAGAAATAAAAATAATGAAAAATAGAATGCATAACACACATTAAAACAATATTAACAAATAAATAAACAACATTTACATAAAGAATAGTTAAACTTAAAACAAAATATGCACAATAAACGTTATAATTGGTAAATATTAAATACAAATGTTATGTGTATCAATACAAATAATTAAAAATAAAACGCATAACACACATAAATAATTAAAAATAAAACATATAACATACATAGTAAAACAATACTATAAGATAAAGAATAATAAAAAATAAACAAAAAATCATCCGCCACAAACGTTGCAATTGTAGGATAAAAACAATTAAAAATACACACATAGTAAACACAATACTATTACATAAATAAAACATATATGTAAAGAATAGTAAAACTCAAAACAAAAGATCATGCACACAACAAAACCTACAATTGATAAAACTTAAACACAACACTTATGTGTATGAATAAAACAATAATATTAGAAAAATAAACAATTTTTAGCAACTCATATATATAAAAATTGTAAAACTTTTAATTAAATTCTATGCATGTAATATGTGAGAACATTACAAATAAAAATAATTAAAAATAGAATGCATAACACACATTAAAACAATATTATCAGATAAATAAACAACATTTACATAAAGAATAGTTAAACTTAAAACAAAAGATGCACAATAAAGGTAATAATTGGTAAATATTAAATACAAATGTTATGTGTATGAATACAAATAATTAAAAATAAAACATATAACATAAATAGTAAACCAATACTAAAAGATAAAGAATAATAATAAAAAATCATCCGCAACAAACGTTGCAATTGTAGGATAAAAACTATTAAAAATACACACATAGTAAAACAATACTATTACATAAATAAAACATATATGTAAAAAATAGTAAAACTCAAAACAAAATATCATGCACAAAACAAAACCTACAATTGATAAAACATAAACACAACTCTTATGTGTGTGAATAAAACAATAATATTAGAAAAATAAACAATTTTTGGCAACTCATATATATAAAGAATTGTAAAACTTTTAATTAAATTCTATGCATGTAAAATGTGAGAACATTACAAATAAAAATAATTTAAAATAGAATGCATAACACACATTAAAACAATATTATCACATAAATAAAAAACATTTACATAAACAATAGTTAAACTTAAAACAAAAGATGCACAATAAACGTTATAATTGGTAAATATTAAATACAAATGTTATGTGTATCAATAGAAATAATTAAAAATAAAACGCATAACACACATAAATAATTAAAAATAAAACATATAACAGACATAGTAAAACAATACTATAAGATAAAGAATAATAAAAAATAAACAAAAAATCATCCGCAACAAACGTTGCAATTATAGGATAAAAACAATTAAAAATACACACATAGTAAACACAATACTATTACATAAATAAAACATATATGTAAAGAATAGTAAAACTCAAAACAAAAGATCATGTACACAACAAAACCTACAAATGATAAAACTTAAACACAACTCTTATGTGTGTGAATAAAACAATAATATTAGAAAAATAAACAATTTTTGGCAACTCATATATATAAATAATTGTAAAACTTTTAATTAAATTCTATGCATGTAAAATGTGAGAACATTACAAATAAAAATAATTAAAAATAGAATGCATAACACACATTAAAACAATATTATCACATAAATAAACAACATTTACATAAATAATAGTTAAACTTAAAACAAAATATGCACAATAAACGTTATAATTGGTAAAAATTAAATACAAATGTTATGTGTATCAATACAAATAATTAAAATTAAAACGCATAACACACATAAATAATTAAAAATAAAACATATAACATACATAGTAAAACAATACTATAAGATAAAGAATAATAAAAAATAAACAAAAAATCATCCGCCACAAACGTTGCAATTGTAGGATAAAAACAATTAAAAATACACACATAGTAAACACAATACTATTACATAAATAAAACATATATGTAAAGAATAGTAAAACTCAAAACAAAAGATCATGCACACAACAAAACCTACAATTGATAAAACTTAAACACAACACTTATGTGTATGAATAAAACAATAATATTAGAAAAATAAACAATTTTTAGCAACTCATATATATAAAAATTGTAAAACTTTTAATTAAATTCTATGCATGTAATATGTGAGAACATTACAAATAAAAATAATTAAAAATAGAATGCATAACACACATTAAAACAATATTATCAGATAAATAAACAACATTTACATAAAGAATAGTTAAACTTAAAACAAAAGATGCACAATAAAGGTAATAATTGGTAAATATTAAATACAAATGTTATGTGTATGAATACAAATAATTAAAAATAAAACATATAACATAAATAGTAAACCAATACTATAAGATAAAGAATAATAAAAAATCATCCGCAACAAACGTTGCAATTGTAGGATAAAAACTATTAAAAATACACACATAGTAAAACAATACTATTACATAAATAAAACATATATGTAAAAAATAGTAAAACTCAAAACAAAATATCATGCACAAAACAAAACCTACAATTGATAAAACATAAACACAACTCTTATGTGTGTGAATAAAACAATAATATTAGAAAAATAAACAATTTTTGGCAACTCATATATATAAAGAATTGTAAAACTTTTAATTAAATTCTATGCATGTAAAATGTGAGAACATTACAAATAAAAATAATTTAAAATAGAATGCATAACACACATTAAAACAATATTATCACATAAATAAAAAACATTTACATAAACAATAGTTAAACTTAAAACAAAAGATGCACAATAAACGTTATAATTGGTAAATATTAAATACAAATGTTATGTGTATCAATAGAAATAATTAAAAATAAAACGCATAACACACATAAATAATTAAAAATAAAACGTATAACACACATAGTAAAACAATACTATAAGATAATGAATAATAAAAAATAAATAAAAAATCATGCACTACAAACGTTGCAATTGTAGGTTAAAAACAATTAAAAATACACACATAGTAAACACAATACTATTACATAAATAAAACATATATGTAAAGAATAGTAAAACTCAAAACAAAAGATCATGTACACAACAAAACCTACAAATGATAAAACTTAAACACAACTCTTATGTGTGTGAATAAAACAATAATATTAGAAAAATAAACAATTTTTGGCAACTCATATATATAAAGAATTGTAAAACTTTTAATTAAATTCTATGCATGTAAAATGTGAGAACATTACAAATAAAAATAATTAAAAATAGAATGCATAACACACATTAAAACAATATTATCACATAAATAAACAACATTTACATAAATAATAGTTAAACTTAAAACAAAATATGCACAATAAACGTTATAATTGGTAAATATTAAATACAAATGTTATGTGTATCAATACAAATAATTAAAATTAAAACGCATAACACACATAAATAATTAAAAATAAAACATATAACATACATAGTAAAACAATACTATAAGATAAAGAATAATAAAAAATAAACAAAAAATCATCCGCAACAAACGTTGCAATTGTTGGATAAAAACAATTAAAAATACACACATAGTAAAACAATACTATTACATAAATAAAACATATATGTAAAAAATAGTAAAACTCAAAAAAAAAAAGATAATGCACAAAACAAAACCTACAATTGATAAAACTTAAACACAACTCTTATGTGTGTGAATAAAACAATAATATTAGAAAAATAAACTATTTTTAGCAACTCATATATATAAAGAATTGTAAAACTTCTAATTAAATTCTATACATGTAAAATGTGAGAACATTAGAAATAAAAATAATGAAAAATAGAATGCATAACACACATTAAAACAATATTAACAAATAAATAAACAACATTTACATAAAGAATAGTTAAACTTAAAACAAAATATGCACAATAAACGTTATAATTGGTAAATATTAAATACAAATGTTATGTGTATCAATACAAATAATTAAAAATAAAACGCATAACACACATAAATAATTAAAAATAAAACAATACTATAAGATAAAGAATAATAAAAAATAAACAAAAAATCATCCGCCACAAACGTTGCAATTGTAGGATAAAAACAATTAAAAATACACACATAGTAAACACAATACTATTACATAAATAAAACATATATGTAAAGAATAGTAAAACTCAAAACAAAAGATCATGCACACAACAAAACCTACAATTGATAAAACTTAAACACAACACTTATGTGTATGAATAAAACAATAATATTAGAAAAATAAACAATTTTTAGCAACTCATATATATAAAAATTGTAAAACTTTTAATTAAATTCTATGCATGTAATATGTGAGAACATTACAAATAAAAATAATTAAAAATAGAATGCATAACACACATTAAAACAATATTATCAGATAAATAAACAACATTTACATAAAGAATAGTTAAACTTAAAACAAAAGATGCACAATAAAGGTAATAATTGGTAAATATTAAATACAAATGTTATGTGTATGAATACAAATAATTAAAAATAAAACATATAACATAAATAGTAAACCAATACTATAAGATAAAGAATAATAAAAAATCATCCGCAACAAACGTTGCAATTGTAGGATAAAAACTATTAAAAATACACACATAGTAAAACAATACTATTACATAAATAAAACATATATGTAAAAAATAGTAAAACTCAAAACAAAAGATCATGCACAAAACAAAACCTACAATTGATAAAACATAAACACAACTCTTATGTGTGTGAATAAAACAATAATATTAGAAAAATAAACAATTTTTGGCAACTCATATATATAAAGAATTGTAAAACTTTTAATTAAATTCTATGCATGTAAAATGTGAGAACATTACAAATAAAAATAATTTAAAATAGAATGCATAACACACATTAAAACAATATTATCACATAAATAAAAAACATTTACATAAACAATAGTTAAACTTAAAACAAAAGATGCACAATAAACGTTATAATTGGTAAATATTAAATACAAATGTTATGTGTATCAATAGAAATAATTAAAAATAAAACGCATAACACACATAAATAATTAAAAATAAAACATATAACAGACATAGTAAAACAATACTATAAGATAAAGAATAATAAAAAATAAACAAAAAATCATCCGCAACAAACGTTGCAATTGTAGGATAAAAACAATTAAAAATACACACATAGTAAACACAATACTATTACATAAATAAAACATATATGTAAAGAATAGTAAAACTCAAAACAAAAGATCATGCACACAACAAAACCTACAATTGATAAAACTTAAACACAACACTTTTGTGTATGAATAAAACAATAATATTAGAAAAATAAACAATTTTTAGCAACTCATATATATAAAGAATTGTAAAACTTTTAATTAAATTCTATGCATGTAATATGTGAGAACATTACAAATAAAAATAATTAAAAATAAAATGCATAACACACATTAAAACAATATTATCAGATAAATAAACAACATTTACATAAAGAATAGTTAAACTTAAAACAAAAGATGCACAATAAAGGTAATAATTGGTAAATATTAAATACAAATGTTATGTGTATGAATACAAATAATTAAAAATAAAACATATAACATAAATAGTAAAACAATACTATAAGATAAAGAATAATAAAAAATCATCCGCAACAAACGTTGCAATTGTAGGATAAAAACAATTAAAAATACACACATAGTAAAACAATACTATTACATAAATAAAACATATATGTAAAAAATAGTAAAACTCAAAACAAAAGATCATGCACAAAACAAAACCTACAATTGATAAAACATAAACACAACTCTTATGTGTGTGAATAAAACAATAATATTAGAAAAATAAACAATTTTTGGCAACTCATATATATAAAGAATTGTAAAACTTTTAATTAAATTCTATGCATGTAAAATGTGAGAACATTACAAATAAAAATAATTAAAAATAGAATGCATAACACACATTAAAACAATATTAACAAATAAATAAACAACATTTACATAAAGAATAGTTAAACTTTAAAACAAGATATGCACAATAAACGTTATAATTGGTAAATATTAAATACAAATGTTATGTGTATCAATACAAATAATTAAAAATAAAACGCATAACACACATAAATAATTAAAAATAAAACATATAACAGACATAGTAAAACAATACTATAAGATAAAGAATAATAAAAAATAAACAAAAAATCATCCGCCACAAACGTTGCAATTGTAGGATAAAAACAATTAAAAATACACACATAGTAAACACAATACTATTACATAAATAAAACATATATGTAAAGAATAGTAAAACTCAAAACAAAAGATCATGCACAAAACAAAACCTACAATTGATAAAACATAAACACAACTCTTATGTGTGTGAATAAAACAATAATATTAGAAAAATAAACAATTTTTGGCAACTCATATATATAAAGAATTGTAAAACTTTTAATTAAATTCTATGCATGTAAAATGTGAGAACATTACAAATAAAAATAATTTAAAATAGAATGCATAACACACATTAAAACAATATTATCACATAAATAAAAAACATTTACATAAACAATAGTTAAACTTAAAACAAAAGATGCACAATAAACGTTATAATTGGTAAATATTAAATACAAATGTTATGTGTATCAATAGAAATAATTAAAAATAAAACGCATACCACACATAAATAATTAAAAATAAAACATATAACATACATAGTAAAACAATACTATAAGATAAAGAATAATAAAAAATAAACAAAATCATCCGCAACAAACGTTGCAATTGTAGGATAAAAACAATTAAAAATACACACATAGTAAACACAATACTATTACATAAATAAAACATATATGTAAAGAATAGTAAAACTCAAAACAAAAGATCATGCACACAACAAAACCTACAATTGATAAAACATAAACACAACTCTTATGTGTGTGAATAAAACAATAATATTAGAAAAATAAACAATTTTTGGCAACTCATATATATAAAGAATTGTAAAACTTTTAATTAAATTCTATGCATGTAAAATGTGAGAACATTACAAATAAAAATAATTAAAAATAGAATGCATAACACACATTAAAACAATATTAACAAATAAATAAACAACATTTACATAAAGAATAGTTAAACTTTAAAACAAGATATGCACAATAAACGTTATAATTGGTAAATATTAAATACAAATGTTATGTGTATCAATACAAAAATTAAAATTAAAACGCATAACACACATAAATAATTAAAAATAAAACATATAACATACATAGTAAAACAATACTATAAGATAAAGAATATTAAAAAATAAACAAAAAATCATCCGCAACAAACGTTGCAATTGTTGGATAAAAACAATTAAAAATACACACATAGTAAAACAATACTATTACATAAATAAAACATATATGTAAAAAATAGTAAAACTCAAAAAAAAAAAGATAATGCACAAAACTAAACCTACAATTGATAAAACTTAAACACAACTCTTATGTGTGTGAATAAAACAATAATATTAGAAAAATAAACTATTTTTAGCAACTCATATATATAAAGAATTGTAAAACTTCTAATTAAATTCTATACATGTAAAATGTGAGAACATTAGAAATAAAAATAATGAAAAATAGAATGCATAACACACATTAAAACAATATTAACAAATAAATAAACAACATTTACATAAAGAATAGTTAAACTTAAAACAAAATATGCACAATAAACGTTATAATTGGTAAATATTAAATACAAATGTTATGTGTATCAATACAAATAATTAAAAATAAAACGCATAACACACATAAATAATTAAAAATAAAACATATAACAGACATAGTAAAACAATACTATAAGATAAAGAATAATAAAAAATAAACAAAAAATCATCCGCCACAAACGTTGCAATTGTAGGATAAAAACAATTAAAAATACACACATAGTAAACACAATACTATTACATAAATAAAACATATATGTAAAGAATAGTAAAACTCAAAACAAAAGATCATGCACACAACAAAACCTACAATTGATAAAACTTAAACACAACACTTATGTGTATGAATAAAACAATAATATTAGAAAAATAAACAATTTTTAGCAACTCATATATATAAAAATTGTAAAACTTTTAATTAAATTCTATGCATGTAATATGTGAGAACATTACAAATAAAAATAATTAAAAATAGAATGCATAACACACATTAAAACAATATTATCAGATAAATAAACAACATTTACATAAAGAATAGTTAAACTTAAAACAAAAGATGCACAATAAAGGTAATAATTGGTAAATATTAAATACAAATGTTATGTGTATGAATACAAATAATTAAAAATAAAACATATAACATAAATAGTAAACCAATACTATAAGATAAAGAATAATAAAAAATCATCCGCAACAAACGTTGCAATTGTAGGATAAAAACAATTAAAAATACACACATAGTAAAACAATACTATTACATAAATAAAATATATATGTAAAAAATAGTAAAACTCAAAACAAAAGATCATGTACACAACAAAACCTACAAATGATAAAACTTAAACACAACTCTTATGTGTGTGAATAAAACAATAATATTAGAAAAATAAACAATTTTTGGCAACTCATATATATAAAGAATTGTAAAACTTTTAATTAAATTCTATGCATGTAAAATGTGAGAACATTACAAATAAAAATAATTAAAAATAGAATGCATAACACACATTAAAACAATATTATCAGATAAATAAACAACATTTACATAAAGAATAGTTAAACTTAAAACAAAAGATGCACAATAAAGGTAATAATTGGTAAATATTAAATACAAATGTTATGTGTATGAATACAAATAATTAAAAATAAAACATATAACATAAATAGTAAACCAATACTATAAGATAAAGAATAATAAAAAATCATCCGCAACAAACGTTGCAATTGTAGGATAAAAACTATTAAAAATACACACATAGTAAAACAATACTATTACATAAATAAAACATATATGTAAAAAATAGTAAAACTCAAAAAAAAAAGATAATGCACAAAACAAAACCTACAATTGATAAAACTTAAACACAACTCTTATGTGTGTGAATAAAACAATAATATTAATAAATAAACTATTTTTAGCAACTCATATATATAAAGAATTGTAAAACTTCTAATTAAATTCTATACATGTAAAATGTGAGAACATTAGAAATAAAAATAATGAAAAATAGAATGCATAACACACATTAAAACAATATTAACAAATAAATAAACAACATTTACATAAAGAATAGTTAAACTTAAAACAAAATATGCACAATAAACGTTATAATTGGTAAATATTAAATACAAATGTTATGTGTATCAATACAAATAATTAAAAATAAAACGCATAACACACATAAATAATTAAAAATAAAACATATAACAGACATAGTAAAACAATACTATAAGATAAAGAATAATAAAAAATAAACAAAAAATCATCCGCCACAAATGTTGCAATTGTAGGATAAAAACAATTAAAAATACACACATAGTAAACACAATACTATTACATAAATAAAACATATATGTAAAGAATAGTAAAACTCAAAACAAAAGATCATGCACACAACAAAACCTACAATTGATAAAACTTAAACACAACACTTATGTGTATGAATAAAACAATAATATTAGAAAAATAAACAATTTTTAGCAACTCATATATATAAAGAATTGTAAAACTTTTAATTAAATTCTATGCATGTAAAATGTGAGAACATTAAAAATAAAAATAATTAAAAATAAAATGCATAACTCACATTAAAACAATATTATCAGATAAATATGACATTTACATAAAGAATAGTTAAACTTAAAACAAAATATGCACAATAAACGTTATAATTGGTAAATATTAAATACAAATGTTATGTGTTTGAATACAAATAATTAAAAATAAAAGCATAACAAACATAAATAATTAAAAAATAAAACATATAACAGACATAGTAAAACAATACTATAAGATAAAAAATAATAAAAAATAAACAAAAAATCATCCATACAAACGTTGCAATTGTAGGATAAAAACAATTAAAAATACACACATAGTCAACACAATACTATTACATAAATAAAACATATATGTAAAGAATAGTAAAACTCAAAACAAAAGATCATGCACACAACAAAACCTACAATTGATAAAACTTAAACACAACACTTATGTGTATGAATAAAACAATAATATTAGAAAAATAAACAATTTTTAGCAACTCATATATATAAAGAATTGTAAAACTTTTAATCAAATTCTATGCATGTAAAATGTGAGAACATTACAAATAAAAATAATTAAAAATAGAATGCATAACACACATTAAAACAATATTATCAGATAAATAAACAACATTTACATAAAGAATAGTTAAACTTAAAACAAAAGATGCACAATAAAGGTAATAATTGGTAAATATTAAATACAAATGTTATGTGTATGAATACAAATAATTAAAAATAAAACATATAACATAAATAGTAAACCAATACTATAAGATAAAGAATAATAAAAAATCATCCGCAACAAACGTTGCAATTGTAGGATAAAAACTATTAAAAATACACACATAGTAAAACAATACTATTACATAAATAAAACATATATGTAAAAAATAGTAAAACTCAAAACAAAAGATCATGCACAAAACAAAACCTACAATTGATAAAACATAAACACAACTCTTATGTGTGTGAATAAAACAATAATATTAGAAAAATAAACAATTTTTGGCAACTCATATATATAAATAATTGTAAAACTTTTAATTAAATTCTATGCATGTAAAATGTGAGAACATTACAAATAAAAATAATTTAAAATAGAATGCATAACACACATTAAAACAATATTATCACATAAATAAAAAACATTTACATAAACAATAGTTAAACTTAAAACAAAAGATGCACAATAAACGTTATAATTGGTAAATATTAAATACAAATGTTATGTGTATCAATAGAAATAATTAAAAATAAAAGCATAACACACATAAATAATTAAAAATAAAACATATAACATACATAGTAAAACAATACTATAAGATAAAGAATAATAAAAAATAAACAAAAAATCATCCGCAACAAACGTTGCAATTGTAGGATAAAAACAATTAAAAATACACACATAGTAAACACAATACTATTACATAAATAAAACATATATGTAAAGAATAGTAAAACTCAAAACAAAAGATCATGCACACAACAAAACCTACAATTGATAAAACTTAAACACAACACTTATGTGTATGAATAAAACAATAATATTAGAAAAATAAACAATTTTTAGCAACTCATATATATAAAGAATTGTAAAACTTTTAATTAAATTCTATGCATGTAATATGTGAGAACATTACAAATAAAAATAATTAAAAATAAAATGCATAACACACATTAAAACAATATTATCAGATAAATAAACAACATTTACATAAAGAATAGTTAAACTTAAAACAAAATATGCACAATAAACGTTATAATTGGTAAATATTAAATACAAATGTTATGTGTATCAATACAAATAATTAAAAATAAAACGCATAACAAACATAAATAATTAAAAATAAAACATATAACAGACATAGTAAAACAATACTATAAGATAAAAAATAATAAAAAATAAACAAAAAATCATCCGCCACAAACGTTGCAATTGTAGGATAAAAACAATTAAAAATACACACATAGTAAACACAATACTATTACATAAATAAAACATATATTTAAAGAATAGTAAAACTCAAAACAAAAGATCATGTACACAACAAAACCTACAAATGATAAAACTTAAACACAACTCTTATGTGTGTGAATAAAACAATAATATTAGAAAAATAAACAATTTTTGGCAACTCATATATATAAAGAATTGTAAAACTTTTAATTAAATTCTATGCATGTAAAATGTGAGAACATTACAAATAAAAATAATTAAAAATAGAATGCATAACACACATTAAAACAATATTATCACATAAATAAACAACATTTACATAAAGAATAGTTAAACTTAAAACAAAATATGCACAATAAACGTTATAATTGGTAAATATTAAATACAAATGTTATGTGTATCAATACAAATAATTAAAATTAAAACGCATAACACACATAAATAATTAAAAATAAAACATATAACATATATAGTAAAATAATACTATAAGATAAAGAATAATAAAAAATAAACAAAAAATCATCCGCAACAAACGTTGCAATTGTTGGATAAAAACAATTAAAAATACACACATAGTAAAACAATACTATTACATAAATAAAACATATATGTAAAAAATAGTAAAACTCAAAAAAAAAAGATAATGCACAAAACAAAACCTACAATTGATAAAACTTAAACACAACTCTTATGTGTGTGAATAAAACAATAATATTAGAAAAATAAACTATTTTTAGCAACTCATATATATAAAGAATTGTAAAACTTCTAATTAAATTCTATACATGTAAAATGTGAGAACATTAGAAATAAAAATAATGAAAAATAGAATGCATAACACACATTAAAACAATATTAACAAATAAATAAACAACATTTACATAAAGAATAGTTAAACTTAAAACAAAATATGCACAATAAACGTTATAATTGGTAAATATTAAATACAAATGTTATGTGTATCAATACAAATAATTAAAAATAAAACGCATAACACACATAAATAATTAAAAATAAAACATATAACAGACATAGTAAAACAATACTATAAGATAAAGAATAATAAAAAATAAACAAAAAATCATCCGCCACAAATGTTGCAATTGTAGGATAAAAACAATTAAAAATACACACATAGTAAACACAATACTATTACATAAATAAAACATATATGTAAAGAATAGTAAAACTCAAAAACAAAAGATCATGCACACAACAAAACCTACAATTGATAAAACTTAAACACAACACTTATGTGTATGAATAAAACAATAATATTAGAAAAATAAACAATTTTTAGCAACTCATATATATAAAGAATTGTAAAACTTTTAATTAAATTCTATGCATGTAATATGTGAGAACATTACAAATAAAAATAATTAAAAATAAAATGCATAACACACATTAAAACAATATTATCAGATAAATAAACAACATTTACATAAAGAATAGTTAAACTTAAAACAAAATATGCACAATAAACGTTATAATTGGTAAATATTAAATACAAATGTTATGTGTATCAATACAAATAATTAAAAATAAAACGCATAACAAACATAAATAATTAAAAATAAAACATATAACAGACATAGTAAAACAATACTATAAGATAAAAAATAATAAAAAATAAACAAAAAATCATCCGCCACAAACGTTGCAATTGTAGGATAAAAACAATTAAAAATACACACATAGTAAACACAATACTATTACATAAATAAAACATATATTTAAAGAATAGTAAAACTCAAAACAAAAGATCATGTACACAACAAAACCTACAAATGATAAAACTTAAACACAACTCTTATGTGTGTGAATAAAACAATAATATTAGAAAAATAAACAATTTTTGGCAACTCATATATATAAAGAATTGTAAAACTTTTAATTAAATTCTATGCATGTAAAATGTGAGAACATTACAAATAAAAATAATTAAAAATAGAATGCATAACACACATTAAAACAATATTATCACATAAATAAACAACATTTACATAAAGAATAGTTAAACTTAAAACAAAATATGCACAATAAACGTTATAATTGGTAAATATTAAATACAAATGTTATGTGTATCAATACAAATAATTAAAATTAAAACGCATAACACACATAAATAATTAAAAATAAAACATACAACATACATAGTAAAATAATACTATAAGATAAAGAAAGATAAAAAATAAAGAAAAAATCATCCGCAACAAACGTTGCAATTGTTGGATAAAAACAATTAAAAATACACACATAGTAAAACAATACTATTACATAAATAAAACATATATGTAAAAAATAGTAAAACTAAAAAAAAAAGATAATGCACAAAACAAAACCTACAATTGATAAAACTTAAACACAACTCTTATGTGTGTGAATAAAACAATAATATTAGAAAAATAAACTATTTTTAGCAACTCATATATATAAAGAATTGTAAAACTTCTAATTAAATTCTATACATGTAAAATGTGAGAACATTAGAAATAAAAATAATGAAAAATAGAATGCATAACACACATTAAAACAATATTAACAAATAAATAAACAACATTTACATAAAGAATAGTTAAACTTAAAACAAAATATGCACAATAAACGTTATAATTGGTAAATATTAAATACAAATGTTATGTGTATCAATACAAATAATTAAAAATAAAACGCATAACACACATAAATAATTAAAAATAAAACATATAACAGACATAGTAAAACAATACTATAAGATAAAGAATAATAAAAAATAAACAAAAAATCATCCGCCACAAATGTTGCAATTGTAGGATAAAAACAATTAAAAATACACACATAGTAAACACAATACTATTACATAAATAAAACATATATGTAAAGAATAGTAAAAGTCAAAACAAAAGATCATGCACACAACAAAACCTACAATTGATAAAACTTAAACACAACACTAATGTGTATGAATAAAACAATAATATTAGAAAAATAAACAATTTTTAGCAACTCATATATATAAAGAATTATAAAACTTTTAATTAAATTCTATGGATGTAAAATGTAAAACCATTATAGATAAAAATAATTAAAAATAGAATGCATAACACACATTAAAACAATACTATCAGATAAATAAACAACATTTACATAAAGAATAGGTAAACTTAAAACAAAATATGCACAATAAACGTTATAATTGGTAAATATTAAATACAAATGTTATGTGTATCAATACAAATAATTAAAATTAAAACGCATAA
Source organism: Hippophae gyantsensis (assembly GCA_030763125.1). Classification (NCBI taxonomy): domain Eukaryota; kingdom Viridiplantae; phylum Streptophyta; class Magnoliopsida; order Rosales; family Elaeagnaceae; genus Hippophae; species Hippophae gyantsensis. The sequence continues at coordinate 30,231,762 of CM061035.1, read as the reverse complement.
CACACATAAATAATTAAAAATAAAACATATAACAAACATAGTAAAACAATAGTATAAGATAAAGAATAATAAAAAATAAACAAAAAATCATCCGCAACAAACGTTGCAATTGTTGGATAAAAACAATTAAAAATACACACATAGTAAAACAATACTATTACATAAATAACACATATATGTAAAAAACTAGTAAAACTCAAAAAAAAAAAGATAATGCACAAAACAAAACCTACAATTGATAAAACTTAAACACAACTCTTATGTGTGTGAATAAAACAATAATATTAGAAAAATAAACTATTTTTAGCAACTCATATATATAAAGAATTGTAAAACTTCTAATTAAATTCTATACATGTAAAATGTGAGAACATTAGAAATAAAAATAATGAAAAAATAGAATGCATAACACACATTAAAACAATATTAACAAATAAATAAACAACATTTACATAAAGAATAGTTAAACTTAAAACAAAATATGCACAATAAACGTTATAATTGGTAAATATTAAATACAAATGTTATGTGTATCAATACAAATAATTAAAAATAAAACGCATAACACACATAAATAATTAAAAATAAAACATATAACAGACATAGTAAAACAATACTATAAGATAAAGAATAATAAAAAATAAACAAAAAATCATCCGCCACAAATGTTGCAATTGTAGGATAAAAACAATTAAAAATACACACATAGTAAACACAATACTATTACATAAATAAAACATATATGTAAAGAATAGTAAAACTCAAAACAAAAGATCATGCACACAACAAAACCTACAATTGATAAAACTTAAACACAACACTTATGTGTATGAATAAAACAATAATATTAGAAAAATAAACAATTTTTAGCAACTCATATATATAAAAATTGTAAAACTTTTAATTAAATTCTATGCATGTAATATGTGAGAACATTACAAATAAAAATAATTAAAAATAGAATGCATAACACACATTAAAACAATATTATCAGATAAATAAACAACATTTACATAAAGAATAGTTAAACTTAAAACAAAAGATGCACAATAAAGGTAATAATTGGTAAATATTAAATACAAATGTTATGTGTATGAATACAAATAATTAAAAATAAAACATATAACATAAATAGTAAACCAATACTATAAGATAAAGAATAATAAAAAATCATCCGCAACAAACGTTGCAATTGTAGGATAAAAACTATTAAAAATACACACATAGTAAAACAATACTATTACATAAATAAAACATATATGTAAAAAATAGTAAAACTCAAAACAAAATATCATGCACAAAACAAAACCTACAATTGATAAAACATAAACACAACTCTTATGTGTGTGAATAAAACAATAATATTAGAAAAATAAACAATTTTTGGCAACTCATATATATAAAGAATTGTAAAACTTTTAATTAAATTCTATGCATGTAAAATGTGAGAACATTACAAATAAAAATAATTTAAAATAGAATGCATAACACACATTAACACAATATTATCACATAAATAAAAAACATTTACATAAACAATAGTTAAACTTAAAACAAAAGATGCACAATAAACGTTATAATTGGTAAATATTAAATACAAATGTTATGTGTATCAATAGAAATAATTAAAAATAAAACGCATAACACACATAAATAATTAAAAATAAAACATATAACATACATAGTAAAACAATACTATAAGATAAAGAATAATAAAAAATAAACAAAAAATCATCCGCAACAAACGTTGCAATTGTAGGATAAAAACAACTAAAAATACACACATAGTAAACACAATACTATTACATAAATAAAACATATATGTAAAGAATAGTAAAACTCAAAACAAAAGATCATGTACACAACAAAACCTACAAATGATAAAACTTAAACACAACTCTTATGTGTGTGAATAAAACAATAATATTAGAAAAATAAACAATTTTTGGCAACTCATATATATAAAGAATTGTAAAACTTTTAATTAAATTCTATGCATGTAAAATGTGAGAACATTACAAATAAAAATAATTAAAAATAGAATGCATAACACACATTAAAACAATATTATCACATAAATAAACAACATTTACATAAATAATAGTTAAACTTAAAACAAAATATGCACAATAAACGTTATAATTGGTAAATATTAAATACAAATGTTATGTCTATCAATACAAATAATTAAAATTAAAACGCATAACACACATAAATAATTAAAAATAAAACATATAACATACATAGTAAAACAATACTATAAGATAAAGAATAATAAAAAATAAACAAAAAATCATCCGCAACAAACGTTGCAATTGTAGGATAAAAACAATTAAAAATACACACATAGTAAAACAATACTATTACATAAATAAAACATATATGTAAAAAATAGTAAAACTCAAAACAAAAGATCATGCACAAAACAAAACCTACAATTGATAAAACATAAACACAACTCTTATGTGTGTGAATAAAACAATAATATTAGAAAAATAAACAATTTTTGGCAACTCATATATATAAAGAATTGTAAAACTTTTAATTAAATTCTATGCATGTAAAATGTGAGAACATTACAAATAAAAATAATTTAAAATAGAATGCATAACACACATTAAAACAATATTATCACATAAATAAAAAACATTTACATAAACAATAGTTAAACTTAAAACAAAAGATGCACAATAAACGTTATAATTGGTAAATATTAAATACAAATGTTATGTGTATCAATAGAAATAATTAAAAATAAAACGCATAACACACATAAATAGTTAAAAATAAAACATATAACAGACATAGTAAAACAATACTATAAGATAAAGAATAATAAAAAATAAACAAAAAATCATCCGCCACAAACGTTGCAATTGTAGGATAAAAACAATTAAAAATACACACATAGTAAACACAATACTATTACATAAATAAAACATATATGTAAAGAATAGTAAAACTCAAAACAAAAGATCATGCACACAACAAAACCTACAATTGATAAAACTTAAACACAACACTTATGTGTATGAATAAAACAATAATATTAGAAAAATAAACAATTTTTAGCAACTCATATATATAAAGAATTGTAAAACTTTTAATTAAATTCTACGCATGTAATATGTGAGAACATTACAAATAAAAATAATTAAAAATAGAATGCATAACACACATTAAAACAATATTATGAGATAAATAAACAACATTTACATAAAGAATAGTTAAACTTAAAACAAAAGACGCACAATAAACGTTATAATTGGTAAATATTAAATACAAATGTTATGTGTATGAATACAAATAATTAAAAATAAAACATATAACAATAAATAGTAAAATAATACTATAAGATAAAGAATAACAAAAAATCATCCGCAACAAACGTTGCAATTGTAGGATAAAAAAATTAAAAATACACACATAGTAAAACAATACTATTACATAAATAAAACATATATGTAAAAAATAGTAAAACTCAAAACAAAAGATCATGCACAAAACAAAACCTACAATTGATAAAACATAAACACAACTCTTATGTGTGTGAATAAAACAATAATATTAGAAAAATAAACAATTTTTGGCAACTCATATATATAAAGAATTGTAAAACTTTTAATTAAATTCTATGCATGTAAAATGTGAGAACATTACAAATAAAAATAATTAAAAATAGAATGCATAACACACATTAAAACAATATTAACAAATAAATAAACAACATTTACATAAAGAATAGTTAAACTTAAAACAAAATATGCACAATAAACGTTATAATTGGTAAATATTAAATACAAATGTTATGTGTATCAATACAAATAATTAAAAATAAAACGCATAACACACATAAATAATTAAAAATAAAACATATAATGTATATAGTAAAACAATACTATAAGATAAAGAATAATAAAAAATAAACAAAAAATCATCCGCCACAAACGTTGCAATTGTAGGATAAAAACAATTAAAAATACACACATAGTAAACACAATACTATTACATAAATAAAACATATATGTAAAGAATAGTAAAACTCAAAACAAAAGATCATGCACAAAACAAAACCTACAATTGATAAAACATAAACACAACTCTTATGTGTGTGAATAAAACAATAATATTAGAAAAATAAACAATTTTTGGCAACTCATATATATAAAGAATTGTAAAACTTTTAATTAAATTCTATGCATGTAAAATGTGAGAACATTACAAATAAAAATAATTTAAAATAGAATGCATAACACACATTAAAACAATATTATCACATAAATAAAAAACATTTACATAAACAATAGTTAAACTTAAAACAAAAGATGCACAATAAACGTTATAATTGGTAAATATTAAATTCAAATGTTATGTGTATCAATAGAAATAATTAAAAATAAAACGCATACCACACATAAATAATTAAAAATAAAACATATAACATACATAGTAAAACAATACTATAAGATAAAGAATAATAAAAAATAAACAAAAAATCATCCGCAACAAACGTTGCAATTGTAGGATAAAAACAATTAAAAATACACACATAGTAAACACAATACTATTACATAAATAAAACATATATGTAAAGAATAGTAAAACTCAAAACAAAAGATCATGCACACAACAAAACCTACAATTGATAAAACTTAAACACAACACTTATGTGTATGAATAAAACAATAATATTAGAAAAATAAACAATTTTTAGCAACTCATATATATAAAGAATTGTAAAACTTTTAATTAAATTCTATGCATGTAATATGTGAGAACATTACTGATAACTGTATTTTATATAGTTATTTTCACCTATTTTATTAATTATAATTGCTATGTTCTTGATGTTTTTAGTTAATTTTCAATTAATAAAATTAGTATTTACTGTTTTTTTATATATTTTAAATAAAATTAAGAATTTGTATCAACTTACTTAAATGCAAATTTGTACCCAAAAATATAATTTCAAATAAAAAAGTGATTAATTGCAATTTATAAAAGTTGAAAATATAATTTAAATTAAATTCGGGCTTTATTTCAATTATTAAAAGTTTAAAATTTAATTTAAATTTCCAAAAGGGCTTTATTGCAATTAAAAAAAGTTGAAAATGTAATTTGAAATATATTTGTGGGTCAAAATATAATTAACAAAAATTTGAATTTTCTGCGCAGGAAAAGAATTGCACTCGCACAAATCACGAAAATCATCACCCACCGTCCGATCAAAGATTCAACGGGTCAGATTTGGCGCGTGCAACCAGACGAGGAAAAATCGCGTGTACAGTCTTCGCGCGGCTCGGCGTGCCAGTGGGCCCCACATGTCGCGCAGGCCGGCGTCAGAGTGGGCCCCACATGTCACCGCGCATTCCCCGAGGCGATCGGCCGACCGTTGGATCGGATCAACGGTCCGCATTGAAGCGTGTCCATCCAAGCCGCGCGCACCGAGCCGCCGTGTAGAAATCCCGTGTGACGCGGTCCACACAAGCGGCGTGCATCTTCGCTTCTGAGAATAATAATCGCCACGTGTCCTCGAATATTTCGGCTAATCAAAGTCGGACACGTGGCTATTTACAATGCGCGCAACCGCGCCGGGATCACGCCCGTTTCGGCCGTTGCTTCAATTTTCGGCGCGCCAATCCCGTGTGCCGTTCCTACGTGCGGCCGGTCACGTGCACCCAATGATGTGCTGCCACGTGTCCCACGAATTGTGTCCGAGAATCAGAACGCGACACGTGGCATGCGGAAAAAGAAAAAAAATTCAAAAAATTTGCAGAGTGTGTTTGTTACGCGTGCTAGCCCATATCATCTTGTCCCCCACTGATGATATAAAAAAAAAAAATAAAAAAAAAAAATAAATAAATAAAATATAAAAAAAAAATAAAAAAAGGATATATGCTTGGGGGATACGCGTACAGAGGGGGATTTGATTAATTTTTTTTCTCTCCTTTCTCAAATTTCGCTTTTCATTTTTTCTCGCATAGTGTTTTTCTTTCTTCGTTTTCTCTCGAAATTTTTGGAGAAAACTAGTACATTTGTTGTATCTTCTTCTATTTAATTCAAGTTTTTCTTCCTTGTAACATTTGAATTTTTCTGTTTTTTTTCTTGTTTGCGTGTTACACAAACACGCAGAGTATTGATTTAACACTTTATGTTGTATTTTCTTAGGGAAATTACAGAGAAAGAAGACAACAAAGAAGAAGAAAAGGGATGAAATTTATTTTTCATTGAGGAATCGTTAAAGAGTTTTTTTTCTTATCTATTTTCTTTTAATTTTCTTTCTCTGCAATATTTTATTTGTGTTGTGTTGTAATTTTAAATTTCGCTATGAACTAATACATTTGTTCTAGGATTGCAAACAGAAGCGTAAATTATGAAATTTGAATTAAATATTTTTGAATGATTTATGGGACTGTTTTAAGTTGTTTATTTTATCTGTGTTCAATGCTTTTAATTATCGGAAGATTAATTAACTGATATGTGACATTTAAATAAACTTGAAAAAGGCATTTTTGTGTGCTGCTCGTGATGAAGTAACGTATATGCATAAGAGATAGAAATATACTTTTATTGTATGTGTAACTGTTAGAGAACTCAGAACTTAAGAAATCTGGTTGAATTTAATTCGCATAGGAATATAGTGAATCATTTTAACTAGATGTTTCTGTATGGAGCTCGGAAGAGATATATGGATAAATTAGGAGTTCTTGGTTAACAACTTAAAACACGATAACATAAATCAAGATAAAATATAATGATTCAAGTGGATTAATTTGGTGAAACTGCAATCCTAGAATTTTCTTGCAATCTGTTATAAAAGTTAGTCAAACTGTAACAATTATCGACTGTTTGGATAAAATTAGGTTGAAATAATTTTAATAATTAACAAATACTAGTAATAAATCTCTGTGGGAACGATCTTTACTTACAAATATTATTACTTGTGACCGTGTATACTTGCACGAGTTCGTGTGTTGAAAAACACGCAACAAGTTTTTGGCGCCGTTGCCGGGGATTTATTTTACTAATTTTTGTTGATATTAATACCAATTAATCTAATTTTAATTCAAAAAAAAAAAAAAAACAAAAATATTATTTGTTTAATTGCTTACTTTTACTTGCTTGGATTTGTGTGTTTATTTATGTTTTAAATGTAATTTATTGTATTAGATTTAATTTTGGATAGAGTGGGACTTTGTATGCGACGCATAAGAAATCTTGACTTAGTTCCCTTAGATCTAGAAATCCATAGAACTACTTTGAACTTAAAGAAAAATAATAAACAAGAAACCTTAGAACATTTAGCTATGAATAATGAAATTCCAGAAGTAGAACCAAGATCCTTAAGAGATTATGCAGTGCCCATGGTTGGCGGCATCCAGTCAAGCATTAGGAGACCTTCAATTCAAGCTAATAATTTTGAAATTAAGCCTGCAATAATTCATATGATTCAGACCTCGGTTCAATTTGGTGGTTTACCCCACGATGATCCAAACTCCCATATATCAAATTTTCTTGAGATTTGCGACACATTTAGGCATAATGGAGTCACTGATGATGCTATTCGGTTGAGACTTTTTCCCTTTTCACTTAGGGATAAGGCAAAGAGTTGGTTGAATTCATTACCATGTGGTTCTATCACTACGTGGGAGGACTTGGCTGAAAAATTTTTAGCCAAATATTTTCCACCTAAGAAAGACTGCACGGATGAGAAATGAAATCACCACTTTTATGCAGTTTGACTCAGAGTCATTATATGAAGCTTGGGAGAGGTACAAGGAGCTACTTCGAAGATGTCCTCACCACGGATTACCGAAGTGGCTTCAAGTTCAAACATTTTATAATAGTTTGATGGGTCAAACTAGAAATATGATTGATGCTGCAGCAGGTGGTGCTTTAATGGGGAAATCAATTGATGAAGCATACAACTTATTAGAGGAAATGGCCTCAAATAGTTATGAATGGCCATCAGAGAGGATGTTGCCTAAGAAATCAGCTGGAATTCATGAGATTGATGCTATGACTGCTTTAACTGCACAAGTATCTGCTTTGGTGAAAAAGATGGATACTATGGGTGTCCATTCTATTCAGAGTCCTTTTGTTGCATGTGAAATTTGCAATGGTAATCATGCCAGTGAGAGATGTCCTCACAACTCTGAATCTGTCAATTTTGTTTCCAATTATAGTAGGAATCAAAACAATCAAAACAATCCCTATTCCAACACATACAATCCAGGGTGGAAGAATCATCCTAATTTTTCTTGGAGTAATAATCAAGGCCAATCATCTTCTATGAAGCCCACTCACCCTCCAGGTTTTCATAACCAAGTCCCACAACAGGAGAGAAAGCCTTCATTGGAAGATATGTTTGCTCAATATATGGCTAAGAATGAGACTATTCTCCAAAATCAGGCAACGTCTATTAGAAATCTCGAAGTTCAATTGGGGCAACTAGCTACTGTCATAACAATCGGCCTCAAGGTTCTTTACCTAGTGATACTGAAATCAATCCAAAAAGGGAGGGAAAAGAGCATTGTAAGGCAGTGACATTGAGGAGTGGAAAAGAGTTAGAAGAAATACAAAAACCCATTTCTCCACCGACTCTTATTGTTGAGGGTGTTGACCCAGAAAAACAAGAAAAGGCTAATCCTAGGGTTGAAGAGAATGAATTAACAGAAAGTCCGATAATGAAACCAGCTTTAGAAAGTCTCAAGTCATATAATCCACCAATTCCATTTCCTCAACGCTTCCATAAGCAAAAACTTGATAAGCAATTCTCCAAGTTTCTTGAAGTATTTAAGAAACTTCATATAAACATTCCTTTCGCTGATGCCTTGGAACAAATGCCTAGCTATGTGAAATTCATGAAAGACATTTTGTCTAAGAAGAGAAGGTTAGGTGATTTTGAGACAGTTGCTCTCACAGAGGAGTGTAGTGCCATCCTTCAGAAGAAGCTACCACCTAAGCTTAAAGATCCAGGAAGTTTCACCATTCCTTGTACTATTGCTGAGAAATTTTTTGGTAGAGCTCAGGTCATCTGGGTGCAAGCATTAATTTGATGCCACTATCCATCTATCAAAGACTTGGATTAGGAGAAGCACAACCGACCACTGTAACTCTTCAACTTGCAGATAGGTCTCTGAAACACCCGAGAGGCATTATAGAGGATGTGCTTGTAAAGGTTGACAAGTTTATCTTTCCTGCAGATTTCATAATTCTTGACATGGAGGAAGATAAAGAAATTCCTATTATTCTCGGGGGAGACCATTTTTAGGAAGTGGTAGGACTTTGATTGATGTTCAAAAAGGTGAGCTCACCATGAGAGTTCAAGACCAAGAGGTAACTTTCAATGTCTTTAAAGCTATGAAATTTCCAAGAGAATCTGATGATTGCTTTAGAGTTGACATGGTGAATGCGTTAGTTGAAAACAATTTCAGTGGAAAAGCTGAGTACCGATGCTTTGGAACTTGCACTTGTGAATGACAATGTTATTGATAACTTTGATTCTCTTGAATATCTCAAGTTACTTAAAGCATCTCCACAACTCTTTAGTCCGCAAACCGAAGAAGAGGCATCACAAGTTGCAACACCATCTAAGCTTACCTATGGGAAGCCATCTATGGAAACGAAACAATTATTAGAGCTTAAGCCACGCCTACCCATCTAAGGTATGCTTATTTGGGTGAAATGACTACAATGCCTCGTGATTATTTCGGCATCTCTAGATGACGATCAAGAAAAGAAGCTATTGAGAGTGTTGAGAAATTACAAGCTAGCATTAGGATGGTCTATAGTCGACATTAAAGGAATTAGCCCTTCAATATGCATGCACAAGATCTTGTTTGAAGAAGATATCAAGCCTACTATCGAGCATCAACGTCGTTTGAATCCAATCATGAAGGAGGTAGTAAAAGAGGAAATCATTAAGTGGTTAGATGCGGGCATTATCTATCCTATTTCAGATAGCTCTTGGGTCACCAATTCATTGTGTTCAAGAAAGGAGGAATTACGGTGGAGACTAATAGCAATAATGAGCCGATTCCCACAAGGAAAGTGACAAAGTTGGCGGGTATGCATGGATTATCGGAAGCTCAACAAGGCCACTCGAAAGGATCATTTTCCCTTCCATTTATTGACCAAATGCTAGACAGATTGGCAGGACATTCTTTCTATTGTTTCTTGGATGGCTATTCTGGTTACAATCAAATTGCTATCGCGCCTGAAGATCAAGAGAAAACCACTTTCACCTGTCCATATGGAACTTTTGCTTTCCGAAGAATGCCTGTTGGATTGTGTAATGCTCCAGCCACTTTTCAGAGGTGTATGATGGCTATCTTCTCAAGCATGGTGGAAGATTTTATTGAGATATTTATGGACGACTTCTCAGTTTTTGGGGATTCATTTGATATGTGCTTGCATAACCTTTCTTTGGTCCTACAAAAATGCGAAGAAACAAACTTGGTTTTAAATTGGGAAAAATGCCACTTCATGGTAGGAGAAGGTGTTGTCCTCGGCCATCTAATTTCGTCTAAAGGAATTGAAGTGGATAGGGCAAAGATTGAAACCATTGAGAAACTACCGCCTCCAACATCGGTGAAAGCAATTAGAAGCTTTCTTGGGCATGCAGATTCTATAGGCGTTTCATAAAAGATTTTTCCAAGATATCAAAGCCTCTGTGTAGTCTTTTGGAAAAAGATACAAAATTCACATTTGACGAAAAGTGTTTTGAAGCTTTCCAGGTTTTGAAAGAAAAGTTGATCACGGCTCCCATCATTGTTGCACCGCATTGGAATCTACCTTTTGAGCTTATGTGTGATGCCGGTGATTTTGCAAGAGGAGCTGTTTTTAGGACAACGGAAAAAGAGAGTTTTTCATGCCATATACTATGCCAAAGAAACTTTGACCGAAGCTCAAATGAATTATGCTATCACCGAAAAAGAATTACTTGTCGTTGTATATGCTTTTGAAAAGTTTCGTTCCTACCTAATCGGAACTAAAGTGACGGTTTATACCGATCATTCTCGCTATAAAATATCCGATGGCTAAAAAGATGCAAAACCAAGATTGATTAGATGGATCCTCCTACTTCAAGAATTTGATTTGGAGATCAAGGATAAGAAAGGAACCGAAAATCAAGTGGCCGATCATCTATCGAGATTGGAGAATAATGATGGAGCCGTGGACAAGACTATCATTGGTGAGACTTTCCACGATGAGCAATTGTTTTCCTTTGATCATAGAAGTGTGCCATGAGTACGCAGACTACGTTAATTACATCGTAAGCAATGTGCTCCCACCGAAATATCTTTCCAACGAAGAAAAAATTCTTACATGATGTTAAGTACTATTTATGGGATGAACCTTACTTGTTTAAGCATTGTGCGAGATCAAATTATCGAGAAGGTGTGTCCCAAAGGAAGAAATTGAAAATATACTTAAACATTGTCATTCTTCAAATTTACGGGGCCATTTTGGAAAAGAAAGAATCGCGGCTAAGGTTCTTCAATCTGGTTTTTATTGGCCAAATTTGTTTAAAGATGCACATTTCTTTGTTTCACACCGTGACAAAGCCAAAGAGTTGGTAACATTTCTAAGAAACACGAGATGCCTTTAAACAACATTCTTGAGGTAGAAATATTTGATGTTTGGGGAATTGATTTCATGGGGCCTTTTATCTCGTCCTACAACAACCTCTACATTTTGGTTCTTTGTGGATTATGTTTCTAAGTGGGTAGAAGCAATTCCCTTGCCTACCAATGATTCCAAAGTGGTCCTGAATTTTCTAAAGAAAAACATTTTCACTCGATTTGGCACCCCAAGGGCAATCATAAGTGATGGGGAAACTCATTTTTGCAACAATATTTTGAAACCCTCCTTGCCCAAATACGGTGTCACTCACAAGATTGCAACTGCTTATCATCCTCAAACAAGTGGACAAGTCGAGATATCAAATAGAGAGGTGAAGAGGATTTTGGAGAAGACGGTAAATCCTTCAAGGAAGGATTGGTCTAAGAGGTTGGATGATGCACTCTGGGCATATCGAACAGCATACAAGACACCCATTGGGATGTCCCCATATCGGTTGGTTTTTGGGAAAGCTTGTCATCTCCCGGTTGAATTAGAGCACCATGCGTATTGGGCTATCAAGAATTTAAATTTTGATTTAGGCGCTGTCAAGCGAAAGACGTCTCCTACAACTCAATGAGATGGATGAGATTCGTTTACACGCATATGAAAATGCGGAGATTTATAAAGAAAAGACGAAGAGGTGGCATGATAACAAAATTTTGCATAGACACTTTGAACCAGGACGTAAAAGTATTGCTCTTCAATTCTCGTTTGAAGTTCTTCTCAGAAAATTGAAATCTAAGTGGTCGTGGCCATTCATTATTACCAAAGTACACCCATATGGGGCTATTGAGATTAAAGGTGAAGAATCACAAAGTACCTTCCAAGTGAACGGGCAAAGACTCAAACATTCTTGGGGCGTGACATTGATCGTCAAAAGTCCACCATTTTCTTATCTGATCCAACCTAAAGCAAGGAGAAAGGCAGTCAAGCTGATGACTCTAAATCAAGCGCTTCTTGGGAGGCAACCCATGTGTTTTAGTTTTTATTTATTTATTTTTTATTGTATTTTAGAACATGTATTAGTTGCATATTTCTTCATTCTGTTTTTTTTTTTTTTTTGTTTTGATAGGTGTAAATCGGAGGAGGTAAAACAATTTTGGATTTCAATCTCACAAGTCAACTCACCATTCAGGGAAGTTTCTTTTAACACATCTCCTTTGTTCTTTAATTTTCACACATTGGGGACAATGTGCATATTAAGTTCGGGGGTGTTGAGATTAAACTTATTTGAAATACTGCTTGATATTGTTGCGCGTCTAGTTTGGATTGTTTGGTTGATTGAAGATATGTTGCTATGAATAGTGATTTATTTTTATTTCTTCGATTTAAATGATGCATATCTCTTTGAAAAAAAAAAAAAAAAATTTTGAATATTGTCTAAGTGATGAATAATTTTTACGTATGTTTCATTTTACAAGAATAAATATTCATGAGCACTAGTCTTGATTTTTGAGTTGCTATGATAATTTAGAGAAAGTTTATATGAGTATGAAATTCGATTGATTTTTGTGGTATCACAATTATTAGAATTTGTTTGATTTTCTCTCGAGGCGAAATTATAGATGACATGTAACTAAGAAAATGATTTAGGCCATCTTTGGATCGTTTGAGCCTTTCTATCTACCTTGACATACATTATCCATAGTATACCCCTTTCGAGCTTCAAAGTTTACATATATATTTTTCTCATTTCAAAAACCTATCTAAAAAATATATATATGTGTAGATATACCTATTGTTCTTATCTCACTAACATGTGACAATTGTTAGTAAATAATTAAAGTTATATCCGAAAAAAAAAGGGATACTTAAAAAAAAAAAAAAAAAAAAAAAAAGAAAGAAAAAAAAAAAAAGAGTATTGTATGTTATGATAAATCCCAAATTGGGAAGTAATTATTGTGATGATAGAATTATCTTTTTCAATCCTGAAATGTTATGCTCGGGAAAAGTTAAGCTAAATATTATCCTTTATCCTACCCTTACCTAAGCCATACATTACAAACTTTATAAAGTCCTATTGATTTTGTGTTTTGTGTTTGTCTACATTAGTGGAGAAAGAAATGAAAAATAAACTTATGAGATTTGTGATTTCATGACAATTTGTTTGATTTTATATCTCAGATAAACCGATCCTGGATTACATGTAATGAAATATGAAAAGACTTCACACACGCACTAAAATTCGTTGTGAAAATGTGATATACTTTTAAATTAATTTTGATGCTTAGATAAAATTCTTTTATTTCTTTGAGTTATGTAATTTCGAAAGACAAAAGAAATATTTTGAAAATCACTATTTTAAATGCATTTATCTTTGTTTTATTTCCTTCCTTTTGCTCGAGGACTAGCAAAAACTTAAGTTTGGGGGTGTTGATAACTGTATTTTATATAGTTATTTTCACCTATTTTATTAATTATAATTGCTATGTTCTTGATGTTTTTAGTTAATTTTCAATTAATAAAATTAGTATTTACTGTTTTTTTATATATTTTAAATAAAATTAAGAATTTGTATCGAAAACGTACTTAAATGCAAATTTGTACCCAAAAATATAATTTCAAATAAAAAAGTGATTAATTGCAATTTATAAAAGTTGAAAATATAATTTAAATTAAATTCGGGCTTTATTTCAATTATTAAAAGTTTAAAATTTAATTTAAATTTCCAAAAGGGCTTTATTGCAATTAAAAAAAAGTTGAAAATGTAATTTGAAATATATTTGTGGGTCAAAATATAATTGACAAAAATTTGAATTTTCTGCGCAGGAAAAGAATTGCACTCGCACAAATCACGAAAATCATCACCCACCGTCCGATCAAAGATTCAACGGGTCAGATTTGGCGCGTGCAACCAGACGAGGCAAAATCGCGTGTACAGTCTTCGCGCGGCTCGGCGTGCCAGTGGGTCCCACGTGTCGCGCAGTCGGCCGTCGAGTGGGCCCCACATGTCACCGGCGCGCATTCCCCCGAGGCGATCGCCGACCGTTGGATCGATCAACGGTCCGGATTGAAGCGCGTCCATCCAAGCCGCCGCGCACCGAGCCGCTGTAGAAATCCCGTGTGACGCGGTCCACACAAGCGGCGTGCATCTTCGGTTTACGAGAATAATAATGCGCCACGTGTCCCTCGAATATTTCGGCTAATCAAAGTCGGACACGTGGCTATTTACAATGCGCGCAACCGCCGGATCACGCCCGTTTCGCCCGTTGCTTCACTTTTTCGGCGCGCCAATCCCGTGTGCCGTTCCTACGTGCAGCCGGTCGTGCACCCAATGATGTCTTGCCACGTGTCCCACGAATTGTGTCCGCGAATCGAACGCGACACGTGGCATGCGGAAAAAGAAAAAAATTCAAAAAATTTGCGAGTGTGTTTGTTACGCGTGCTAGCCCATATCATCTTGTCCCCACCGATGATATAAAAAAAAATAAAAAAATAAATAAATAAATAAAATATAAAAAAATAAAAAAGGATATATGCTTGGGGATACGCGTACGAGAGGGGATTTGATTAATTTTTTTTCTCTCCTTTCTCTCTTTCGCTTTTCATTTTTTCTCATGCAAGTGTTTTTCTTTCTTCGTTTTCTCTCGAAATTTTTGGAGAAAACTAGTACATTTGTTGTATCTTCTTCTATTTAATTCAAGTTTTTTCTTCCTTGTAACATTTGAATTTTTCTCGTTTTTCTTGTTTGCGTGTTACACAAACACGCAGTAGTATTGATTTAACACTTTATGTTGTATTTTCTTAGGGAAATTACAGAGAAAGAAGACAACAAAGAAGAAGAAAAGGGATGAAATTTATTTTTCATTGAGGAATCGTTAAAGAGTTTTTTTTCTTATCTATTTTCTTTTAATTTTCTTTCTCTCGCAATATTTTATTTGTGTTGTGTTGTAATTTTAAATTTCGCTATGAACTAATACATTTGTTCTAGGATTGCACAATAGCGTAAATTATGAAATTTGAATTAAATATTTTTGAATGATTTATGGACTGCTTTTAAGTTGTTTATTTTATCTCGTGTTCAATGCTTTTAATTATCGGAAGATTAATTAACTGATATGTGACATTTAAATAAACTTGAAAAAGGCATTTTTGTGTCTTTGCCGTGATGAAGTAACGTATATGCATAAGAGATAGAAATATACTTTTATTGTATGTGTAACTGTTAGAGAACTCAGAACTTAAGAAATCTGGTTGAATTTAATTCGCATAGTAATATAGTGAATCATTTTAACTAGATGTTTCTGTATGCGGATCGGAACAGATATATGTATAAAGTAGGAGTTCTTGGTTAACAACTTAAAACACGATAACATAAATCAAGATAAAATATAATGATTCAAGTGGATTAATTTGGTGAAACTGCAATCCTAGAATTTTCTTGCAATCTGTTATAAAAGTTAGTCAAACTGTAACAATTATCGACTGTTTGGATAAAATTAGGTTGAAATAATTTTAATAATTAACAAATACTAGTAATAAATCTCTGTGGGAACGATCTTTACTTACAAATATTATTACTTGTGACCGTGTATACTTGCACGAGTTCGTGTGTTGAAAAACACGCAACAATTACAAATAAAAATAATTAAAAATAGAATGCATAACACACATTAAAACAATATTATCAGATAAATAAACAACATTTACATAAAGAATAGTTAAACTTAAAACAAAAGATGCACAATAAAGGTAATAATTGGTAAATATTAAATACAAATGTTATGTGTATGAATACAAATAATTAAAAATAAAACATATAACATAAATAGTAAAACAATACTATAAGATAAAGAATAATAAAAAATCATCCGCAACAAACGTTGCAATTGTAGGATAAAAACAATTGAAAATACACACATAGTAAAACAATACTATTACATAAATAAAACATATATGTAAAAAATAGTAAAACTCAAAACAAAAGATCATGCACACAACAAAACCTACAATTGATAAAACATAAACACAACTCTTATGTGTGTGAATAAAACAATAATATTAGAAAAATAAACAATTTTTAGCAACTCATATATATAAAGAATTGTAAAACTTTTAATCAAATTCTATGCATGTAAAATGTGAGAACATTACAAATAAAAATAATTAAAAATATAATGCATAACACACATTAAAACAATATTATCAGATAAATAAACAACATTTACATAAAGAATAGTTAAACTTAAAACAAAAGATGCACAATAAACGTAATAATTGGTAAATATTAAATACAAATGTTATGTGTATGAATACAAATAATTAAAAATAAAACATATAACATAAATAGTAAAACAATACTATAAGATAAAGAACAATAAAAAATAAATAAAAAATCATCCGCAACAAACGTTGCAATTGTAGGATAAAAACAATTAAAAATACACACATAGTAACCACAATACTATTACATAAATAAAACATATATGTAAAGAATAGTAAAACTCAAAACAAAAGATCATGCACACAACAAAACCTACAATTGATAAAACTTAAACACAACACTTATGTGTATGAATAAAACAATAATATTAGAAAAATAAACAATTTTTAGCAACTCATATATATAAAGAATTGTAAAACTTTTAATTAAATTCTATGCATGTAATATGTGAGAACATTACAAATAAAAATAATTAAAAATAGAATGCATAACACACATTAAAACAATATTATCAGATAAATAAACAACATATACATAAAGAATAGTTAAACTTAAAACAAAAGATGCACAATAAACGTAATAATTGGTAAATATTAAATACAAATGTTATGTGTATGAATACAAATAATTAAAAATAAAACATATAACATAAATAGTAAAACAATACTATAAGATAAAGAATAATAAAAAATAAATAAAAAATCATCCGCAACAAACGTTGCAATTGTAGGATAAAAACAATTAAAAATACACACATAGTAAAACAATACTATTACATAAATAAAACATATATGTAAAAAATAGTAAAACTCAAAACAAAAGATCATGCACACAACAAAACATACAATTGATAAAACTTAAACACAACACTTATGTATATGAATAAAACAATAATATTAGAAAAATAAACAATTTTTAGCAACTCATATATATAAAGAATTGTAAAACTTTTAATTAAATTCTATGCATGTAAAATGTGAGAACATTACAGGTAAAAATAATTAAAAATAGAATGCATAACACACATTAAAACAATATTATCAGATAAATAAACAACATTTACATAAAGAATAGTTAAACTTAAAACAAAATATGCACAATAAACGTAATAATTGGTAAATATTAAATACAAATGTTATGTGTATGAATACAAATAATTAAAAATAAAACATATAACATAAATAGTAAAACAATACTATAAGATAAAGAATAATAAAAAATCATCCGCAACAAACGTTGCAATTGTAGGATAAAAACAATTAAAAATACACACATAGTAAAACAATACTATTACATAAATAAAACATATATGTAAAAAATAGTAAAACTCAAAAAAAAAAGATAATGCACAAAACAAAACCTACAATTGATAAAACATAAACACAACTCTTATGTGTGTGAATAAAACAATAATATTAGAAAAATAAACTATTTTTAGCAACTCATATATATAAAGAATTGTAAAACTTCTAATTAAATTCTATACATGTAAAATGTGAGAACATTAGAAATAAAAATAATGAAAAATAGAATGCATAACACACATTAAAACAATATTAACAAATAAATAAACAACATTTACATAAAGAATAGTTAAACTTAAAACAAAATATGCACAATAAACGTTATAATTGGTAAATATTAAATACAAATGTTATGTGTATCAATACAAATAATTAAAAATAAAACGCATAACACACATAAATAATTAAAAATAAAACATATAACAGACATAGTAAAACAATACTATAAGATAAAGAATAATAAAAAATAAACAAAAAATCATCCGCCACAAACGTTGCAATTGTAGGATAAAAACAATTAAAAATACACACATAGTAAACACAATACTATTACATAAATAAAACATATATGTAAAGAATAGTAAAACTCAAAACAAAAGATCATGCACACAACAAAACATACAATTGATAAAACTTAAACACAACACTTATGTATATGAATAAAACAATAATATTAGAAAAATAAACAATTATTAGCAACTCATATATATAAAGAATTGTAAAACTTTTAATTAAATTCTATGCATGTAAAATGTGAGAACATTACAGGTAAAAATAATTAAAAATAGAATGCATAACACACATTAAAACAATATTATCACATAAATAAACAACATTTACATAAAGAATAGTTAAACTTAAAACAAAATATGCACAATAAACGTTATAATTGGTAAATATTAAATACATATGTTATGTGTATCAATACAAATAATTAAAAATAAAACGCATAACACACATAAATAATTAAAAATAAAACATATAAATGTATATAGTAAAACAATACTATAAGATAAAGAATAATAAAAAATAAACAAAAAATCATCCGCCACAAACGTTGCAATTGTAGGATAAAAACAATTAAAAATACACACATAGTAAACACAATACTATTACATAAATAAAACATATATGTAAAGAATAGTAAAACTCAAAACAAAAGATCATGCACACAACAAAACATACAATTGATAAAACTTAAACACAACACTTATGTATATGAATAAAACAATAATATTAGAAAAATAAACAATTTTTAGCAACTCATATATATAAAGAATTGTAAAACTTTTAATTAAATTCTATGCATGTAAAATGTGGGAACATTACAGGTAAAAATAATTAAAAATAGAATGCATAAGACACATTAAAACAATATTATCACATAAATAAACAACATTTACATAAACAATAGTTAAACTTAAAACAAAAGATGCACAATGAACGTTATAATTGGTAAATATTAAATACAAATGTTATGTGTATCAATACAAATAATTAAAATTAAAACGCATAACACACATAAATAATTAAAAATAAAACATATAACATACATAGTAAAACAATAATATAAGATAAAGAATAATAAAAAATAAACAAAAAATCATCCATAACAAACGTTGCAATTGTTGGATAAAAACAATTAAAAATACACACATAGTAAAACAATACTATTACATAAATAAAACATATATGTAAAAAACTAGTAAAACTCAAAACAAAAGATTATGCACACAACAAAACCTACAATTTATAAAACTTAAACACAACTCTTATGTGTGTGAATAAAACAATAATATTAGAAAAATAAACTATTTTTAGCAACTCATATATATAAAGAATTGTAAAACTTTTAATCAAATTCTATGCATGTAAAATGTGAGAACATTACAAATAAAAATAATTAAAAATAGAATGCATAACACACATTAAAACAATATTATCAGATAAATAAACAACATTTACATAAAGAATAGTTAAACTTAAAACAAAAGATGCACAATAAACGTAATAATTGGTAAATATTAAATACAAATGTTATGTGTATGAATACAAATAATTAAAAATAAAACATATAACATAAATAGTAAAACAATACTATAAGATAAAGAATAATAAAAAATAAATAAAAAATCATCCGCAACAAACGTTGCAATTGTAGGATAAAAACAATTAAAAATACACACATAGTAAAACAATACTATTACATAAATAAAACATATATGTAAAAAATAGTAAAACTCAAAACAAAAGATCATGCACACAACAAAACATACAATTGATAAAACTTAAACACAACACTTATGTATATGAATAAAACAATAATATTAGAAAAATAAACAATTTTTAGCAACTCATATATATAAAGAATTGTAAAACTTTTAATTAAATTCTATGCATGTAAAATGTGAGAACATTACAGGTAAAAATAATTAAAAATAGAATGCATAACACACATTAAAACAATATTATCACATAAATAAACAACATTTACATAAAGAATAGTTAAACTTAAAACAAAATATGCACAATAAACGTTATAATTGGTAAATATTAAATACATATGTTATGTGTATCAATACAAATAATTAAAAATAAAACGCATAACACACATAAATAATTAAAAATAAAACATATAACAGACATAGTAAAACAATACTATAAGATAAAGAATAATAAAAAATAAACAAAAAATCATCCGCCACAAACGTTGCAATTGTAGGATAAAAACAATTAAAAATACACACATAGTAAACACAATACTATTACATAAATAAAACATATATGTAAAGAATAGTAAAACTCAAAACAAAAGATCATGCACACAACAAAACATACAATTGATAAAACTTAAACACAACACTTATGTATATGAATAAAACAATAATATTAGAAAAATAAACAATTTTTAGCAACTCATATATATAAAGAATTGTAAAACTTTTAATTAAATTCTATGCATGTAAAATGTGAGAACATTACAGGTAAAAATAATTAAAAATAGAATGCATAACACACATTAAAACAATATTATCACATAAATAAACAACATTTACATAAAGAATAGTTAAACTTAAAACAAAATATGCACAATAAACGTTATAATTGGTAAATATTAAATACAAATGTTATGTGTATCAATACAAATAATTAAAATTAAAACGCATAACACACATAAATAATTAAAAATAAAACATATAACATACATAGTAAAACAATACTATAAGATAAAGAATATTAAAAAATAAACAAAAAATCATCCGCAACAAACGTTGCAATTGTTGGATAAAAACAATTAAAAATACACACATAGTAAAACAATACTATTACATAAATAAAACATATATGTAAAAAATAGTAAAACTCAAAAAAAAAAGATAATGCACAAAACAAAACCTACAATTGATAAAACTTAAACACAACTCTTATGTGTGTGAATAAAACAATAATATTAGAAAAATAAACTATTTTTAGCAACTCATATATATAAAGAATTGTAAAACTTTTAATCAAATTCTATGCATGTAAAATGTGAGAACATTACAAATAAAAATAATTAAAAATAGAATGCATAACACACATTAAAACAATATTATCAGATAAATAAACAACATTTACATAAAGAATAGTTAAACTTAAAACAAAAGATGCACAATAAACGTAATAATTGGTAAATATTAAATACAAATGTTATGTGTATGAATACAAATAATTAAAAATAAAACATATAACATAAATAGTAAAACAATACTATAAGATAAAGAATAATAAAAAATAAATAAAAAATCATCCGCAACAAACGTTGCAATTGTAGGATAAAAACAATTAAAAATACACACATAGTAAAACAATACTATTATATAAATAAAACATATATGTAAAAAATAATAAAACTCAAAACAAAATATCATGCACACAACAAAACCTACAATTGATAAAACTTAAACACAACTCTTATGTGTGTGAATAAAACAATAATATTAGAAAAATAAACAATTTTTAGCAACTCATATATATAAAGAATTGTAAAACTTTTAATCAAATTCTATGCATGTAAAATGTGAGAACATTACAAATAAAAATAATTAAAAATAGAATGCATAACACACATTAAAACAATATTATCAGATAAATAAACAACATTTACATAAAGAATAGTTAAACTTAAAACAAAAGATGCACAATAAACGTAATAATTGGTAAATATTAAATACAAATGTTATGTGTATGAATACAAATAATTAAAAATAAAACATATAACATAAATAGTAAAACAATACTATAAGATAAAGAATAATAAAAAATAAATAAAAAATCATCCGCAACAAACGTTGCAATTGTAGGATAAAAACAATTAAAAATACACACATAGTAAAACAATACTATTACATAAATAAAATATATATGTAAAAAATAGTAAAACTCAAAACAAAAGATCATGTACACAACAAAACCTACAAATGATAAAACTTAAACACAACTCTTATGTGTGTGAATAAAACAATAATATTAGAAAAATAAACAATTTTTGGCAACTCATATATATAAAGAATTGTAAAACTTTTAATTAAATTCTATGCATGTAAAATGTGAGAACATTACAAATAAAAATAATTAAAAATAGAATGCATAACACACATTAAAACAATATTATCACATAAATAAACAACATTTACATAAAGAATAGTTAAACTTAAAACAAAATATGCACAATAAACGTTATAATTGGTAAATATTAAATACAAATGTTATGTGTATCAATACAAATAATTAAAATTAAAACGCATAACACACATAAATAATTAAAAATAAAACATATAACATACATAGTAAAACAATACTATAAGATAAAGAATAATAAAAAATAAACAAAAATTATCCGCAACAAACGTTGCAATTGTTGGATAAAAACAATTAAAAATACACACATAGTAAAACAATACTATTACATAAATAAAACATATATGTAAAAAACTAGTAAAACTCAAAAAGAAAGATAATGCACAAAACAAAACCTACAATTGATAAAACTTAAACACAACTCTTATGTGTGTGAATAAAACAATAATATTAGAAAAATAAACTATTTTTAGCAACTCATATATATAAAGAATTGTAAAACTTCTAATTAAATTCTATACATGTAAAATGTGAGAACATTACAAATAAAAATAATGAAAAATAGAATGCATAACACACATTAAAACAATATTAACAAATAAATAAACAACATTTACATAAAGAATAGTTAAACTTAAAACAAAATATGCACAATAAACGTTATAATTGGTAAATATTAAATACAAATGTTATGTGTATCAATACAAATAATTAAAAATAAAACGCATAACACACATAAATAATTAAAAATAAAACATATAACAGACATAGTAAAACAATACTATAAGATAAAGAATAATAAAAAATAAACAAAAAATCATCCGCCACAAACGTTGCAATTGTAGGATAAAAACAATTAAAAATACACACATAGTAAACACAATACTATTACATAAATAAAACATATATGTAAAGAATAGTAAAACTCAAAACAAAAGATCATGCACACAAGAAACCTACAATTGATAAAACTTAAACACAACACTTATGTGTATGAATAAAACAATAATATTAGAAAAATAAACAATTTTTAGCAACTCATATATATAAAAATTGTAAAACTTTTAATTAAATTCTATGCATGTAATATGTGAGAACATTACAAATAAAAATAATTAAAAATAGAATGCATAACACAGATTAAAACAATATTATCGATAAATAAACAACATTTACATAAAGAATAGTTAAACTTAAAACAAAAGATGCACAATAAAGGTAATAATTGGTAAATATTAAATACAAATGTTATGTGTATGAATACAAATAATTAAAAATAAAACATATAACATAAATAGTAAACCAATACTATAAGATAAAGAATAATAAAAAATCATCCGCAACAAACGTTGCAATTGTAGGATAAAAACTATTAAAAATACACACATAGTAAAACAATACTATTACATAAATAAAACATATATGTAAAAAATAGTAAAACTCAAAACAAAAGATCATGCACAAAACAAAACCTACAATTAATAAAACATAAACACAACTCTTATGTGTGTGAATAAAACAATAATATTAGAAAAATAAACAATTTTTGGCAACTCATATATATAAAGAATTGTAAAACTTTTAATTAAATTCTATGCATGTAAAATGTGAGAACATTACAAATAAAAATAATTTAAAATAGAATGCATAACACACATTAAAACAATATTATCACATAAATAAAAAACATTTACATAAACAATTGTTAAACTTAAAACAAAAGATGCACAATAAACGTTATAATTGGTAAATATTAAATACAAATGTTATGTGTATCAATAGAAATAATTAAAAATAAAACGCATACCACACATAAATAATTAAAAATAAAACATATAACATACATAGTAAAACAATACTATAAGATAAAGAATAATAAAAAATAAACAAAAAATCATCCGCAACAAACGTTGCAATTGTAGGATAAAAACAATTAAAAATACACACATAGTAAACACAATACTATTACATAAATAAAACATATATGTAAAGAATAGTAAAACTCAAAACAAAAGATCATGCACACAACAAAACCTACAATTGATAAAACTTAAACACAACACTTATGTGTATGAATAAAACAATAATATTAGAAAAATAAACAATTTTTAGCAACTCATATATATAAAGAATTGTAAAACTTTTAATTAAATTCTATGCATGTAAAATGTGAGAACATTACAAATAAAAATAATTAAAAATAGAATGCATAACACACATTAAAACAATATTATCAGATAAATAAACAACATTTACATAAAGAATAGTTAAACTTAAAACAAAAGATGCACAATAAAGGTAATAATTGGTAAATATTAAATACAAATGTTATGTGTATGAATACAAATAATTAAAAATAAAACATATAACATAAATAGTAAAACAATACTATAAGATAAAGAATAATAAAAAATCATCCGCAACAAACGTTGCAATTGTAGGATAAAAACAATTAAAAATACACACATAGTAAAACAATACTATTACATAAATAAAACATATATGTAAAAAATAGTAAAACTCAAAACAAAAGATCATGCACAAAACAAAACCTACAATTGATAAAACATAAACACAACTCTTATGTGTGTGAATAAAACAATAATATTAGAAAAATAAACAATTTTTTGGCAACTCATATATATAAAGAATTGTAAAACTTTTAATTAAATTCTATGCATGTAAAATGTGAGAACATTACAAATAAAAATAATTAAAAATAGAATGCATAACACACATTAAAACAATATTAACAAATAAATAAACAACATTTACATAAAGAATAGTTAAACTTAAAACAAAATATGCACAATAAACGTTATAATTGGTAAATATTAAATACAAATGTTATGTGTATCAATACAAATAATTAAAAATAAAACGCATAACACACATAAATAATTAAAAATAAAACATATAATAGACATAGTAAAACAATACTATAAGATAAAAAATAATAAAAAATAAACAAAAAATCATCCGCCACAAACGTTGCAATTGTAGGATAAAAACAATTAAAAATACACACATAGTAAACACAATACTATTACATAAATAAAACATATATTTAAAGAATAGTAAAACTCAAAACAAAAGATCATGTACACAACAAAACCTACAAATGATAAAACTTAAACACAACTCTTATGTGTGTGAATAAAACAATAATATTAGAAAAATAAACAATTTTTGGCAACTCATATATATAAAGAATTGTAAAACTTTTAATTAAATTCTATGCATGTAAAATGTGAGAACATTACAAATAAAAATAATTAAAAATAGAATGCATAACACACATTAAAACAATATTATCACATAAATAAACAACATTTACATAAAGAATAGTTAAACTTAAAACAAAATATGCACAATAAACGTTATAATTGGTAAATATTAAATACAAATGTTATGTGTATCAATACAAATAATTAAAATTAAAACGCATAACACACATAAATAATTAAAAATAAAACATATAACATACATAGTAAAACAATACTATAAGATAAAGAATAATAAAAAATAAACAAAAAATCATCCGCAACAAACGTTGCAATTGTTGGATAAAAACAATTAAAAATACACACATAGTAAAACAATACTATTACATAAATAAAACATATATGTAAAAAATAGTAAAACTCAAAAAAAAAGATAATGCACAAAACAAAACCTACAATTGATAAAACTTAAACACAACTCTTATGTGTGTGAATAAAACAATAATATTAGAAAAATAAACTATTTTTAGCAACTCATATATATAAAGAATTGTAAAACTTCTAATTAAATTCTATACATGTAAAATGTGAGAACATTACAAATAAAAATAATTTAAAATAGAATGCATAACACACATTAAAACAATATTATCACATAAATAAAAAACATTTACATAAACAATTGTTAAACTTAAAACAAAAGATGCACAATAAACGTTATAATTGGTAAATATTAAATACAAATGTTATGTGTATCAATAGAAATAATTAAAAATAAAACGCATAACACACATAAATAATTAAAAATAAAACATATAACATACATAGTAAAACAATACTATAAGATAAAGAATAATAAAAAATAAACAAAAAATCATCCGCCACAAATGTTGCAATTGTAGGATAAAAACAATTAAAAATACACACATAGTAAACACAATACTATTACATAAATAAAACATATATGTAAAGAATAGTAAAACTCAAAACAAAAGATTATGCACACAACAAAACCTACAATTGATAAAACTTAAACACAACACTTATGTGTATGAATAAAACAATAATATTAGAAAAATAAACAATTTTTAGCAACTCATATATATAAAAATTGTAAAACTTTTAATTAAATTCTATGCATGTAATATGTGAGAACATTACAAATAAAAATAATTAAAAATAGAATGCATAACACACATTAAAACAATATTATCAGATAAATAAACAACATTTACATAAAGAATAGTTAAACTTAAAACAAAAGATGCACAATAAAGGTAATAATTGGTAAATATTAAATACAAATGTTATGTGTATGAATACAAATAATTAAAAAATAAAACATATAACATAAATAGTAAACCAATACTATAAGATAAAGAATAATAAAAAATAAAAAAAATCATCCGCAACAAACGTTGCAATTGTAGGATAAAAACTATTAAAAATACACACATATTAAAACAATACTAGTACATAAATAAAACATATATGTAAAAAATAGTAAAACTCAAAACAAAATATCATGCACAAAACAAAACCTACAATTGATAAAACATAAACACAACTCTTATATGTGTGAATAAAACAATAATATTAGAAAAATAAACAATTTTTGGCAACTCATATATATAAAGAATTGTAAAACTTTTAATTAAATTCTATGCATGTAAAATGTGAGAACATTACAAATAAAAATAATTTAAAATAGAATGCATAACACACATTAAAACAATATTATCACATAAATAAAAAACATTTACATAAACAATAGTTAAACTTAAAACAAAAGATGCACAATAAACGTTATAATTGGTAAATATTAAATACAAATGTTATGTGTATCAATAGAAATAATTAAAAATAAAACGCATAACACACATAAATAATTAAAAATAAAACATATAACATACATAGTAAAACAATACTATAAGATAAAGAATAATAAAAAATAAATAAAAAATCATCCGCAACAAACGTTGCAATTGTAGGATAAAAACAATTAAAAATACACACATAGTAAAACAATACTATTACATAAATAAAACATATATGTAAAAAATAGTAAAACTCAAAAAAAAAGATAATGCACAAAACAAAACCTACAATTGATAAAACTTAAACACAACTCTTATGTGTGTGAATAAAACAATAATATTAGAAAAATAAACTATTTTTAGCAACTCATATATATAAAGAATTGTAAAACTTCTAATTAAATTCTATACATGTAAAATGTGAGAACATTACAAATAAAAATAATGAAAAATAGAATGCATAACACACATTAAAACAATATTAACAAATAAATAAACAACATTTACATAAAGAATAGTTAAACTTAAAACAAAATATGCACAATAAACGTTATAATTGGTAAATATTAAATACAAATGTTATGTGTATCAATACAAATAATTAAAAATAAAACGCATAACACACATAAATAATTAAAAATAAAACATATAACAGACATAGTAAAACAATACTATAAGATAAAGAATAATAAAAAATAAACAAAAATCATCCGCCACAAACGTTGCAATTGTAGGATAAAAACAATTAAAAATACACACATAGTAAACACAATACTATTACATAAATAAAACATATATGTAAAGAATAGTAAAACTCAAAACAAAAGATCATGCACACAACAAAACATACAATTGATAAAACTTAAACACAACACTTATGTATATGAATAAAACAATAATATTAGAAAAATAAACAATTTTTAGCAACTCATATATATAAAGAATTGTAAAACTTTTAATTAAATTCTATGCATGTAAAATGTGAGAACATTACAAATAAAAATAATTAAAAATAGAATGCATAACACACATTAAAACAATATTATCACATAAATAAACAACATTTACATAAAGAATAGTTAAACTTAAAACAAAATATGCACAATAAACGTTATAATTGGTAAATATTAAATACATATGTTATGTGTATCAATACAAATAATTAAAAATAAAACGCATAACACACATAAATAATTAAAAATAAAACATATAACAGACATAGTAAAACAATACTATAAGATAAAGAATAATAAAAAATAAACAAAAAATCATCCGCCACAAACGTTGCAATTGTAGGATAAAAACAATTAAAAATACACACATAGTAAACACAATACTATTACATAAATAAAACATATATGTAAAGAATAGTAAAACTCAAAACAAAAGATCATGCACACAACAAAACATACAATTGATAAAACTTAAACACAACACTTATGTATATGAATAAAACAATAATATTAGAAAAATAAACAATTTTTAGCAACTCATATATATAAAGAATTGTAAAACTTTTAATTAAATTCTATGCATGTAAAATGTGGGAACATTACAGGTAAAAATAATTAAAAATAGAATGCATAAGACACATTAAAACAATATTATCACATAAATAAACAACATTTACATAAACAATAGTTAAACTTAAAACAAAAGATGCACAATGAACGTTATAATTGGTAAATATTAAATACAAATGTTATGTGTATCAATACAAATAATTAAAATTAAAACGCATAACACACATAAATAATTAAAAATAAAACATATAACATACATAGTAAAACAATAATATAAGATAAAGAATAATAAAAAATAAACAAAAAATCATCCGCAACAAACGTTGCAATTGTTGGATAAAAACAATTAAAAATACACACATAGTAAAACAATACTATTACATAAATAAAACATATATGTAAAAAACTAGTAAAACTCAAAACAAAAGATTATGCACACAACAAAACCTACAATTGATAAAACTTAAACACAACTCTTATGTGTGTGAATAAAACAATAATATTAGAAAAATAAACTATTTTTAGCAACTCATATATATAAAGAATTGTAAAACTTTTAATCAAATTCTATGCATGTAAAATGTGAGAACATTACAAATAAAAATAATTAAAAATAGAATGCATAACACACATTAAAACAATATTATCAGATAAATAAACAACATTTACATAAAGAATAGTTAAACTTAAAACAAAAGATGCACAATAAACGTAATAATTGGTAAATATTAAATACAAATGTTATGTGTATGAATACAAATAATTAAAAATAAAACGCATAACACAGATAAATAATTAAAAATAAAACATATAACATAAATAGTAAAACAATAATATAAGATCAAGAATAATAAAAAATCATCCGCAACAAACGTTGCAATTGTAGGATAAAAACAATTAAAAATACACACATAGTAAAACAATACAATTACATAAATAAAACATATATGTAAAAAATAGTAAAACTCAAAACAAAAGATCATGCACACAACAAAACATACAATTGATAAAACTTAAACACAACACTTATGTATATGAATAAAACAATAATATTAGAAAAATAAACAATTTTTAGCAACTCATATATATAAAGAATTGTAAAACTTTTAATTAAATTCTATGCATGTAAAATGTGAGAACATTACAAATAAAAATAATTAAAAATAGAATGCATAACACACATTAAAACAATATTATCACATAAATAAACAACATTTACATAAAGAATAGTTAAACTTAAAACAAAATATGCACAATAAACGTTATAATTGGTAAATATTAAATACATATGTTATGTGTATCAATACAAATAATTAAAAATAAAACGCATAACACACATAAATAATTAAAAATAAAACATATAACATACATAGTAAAACAATACTATAAGATAAAGAATAATAAAAAATAAACAAAAAATCATCCGCAACAAACGTTGCAATTGTAGGATAAAAACAATTAAAAATACACACTTAGTAAACACAATACTATTACATAAATAAAACATATATGTAAAGAATAGTAAAACTCAAAACAAAAGATCATGCACACAACAAAACATACAATTGATAAAACTTAAACACAACACTTATGTATATGAATAAAACAATAATATTAGAAAAATAAACAATTTTTAGCAACTCATATATATAAAGAATTGTAAAACTTTTAATTAAATTCTATGCATGTAAAATGTGAGAACATTACAGGTAAAAATAATTAAAAATAGAATGCATAAGACACATTAAAACAATATTATCACATAAATAAACAACATTTACATAAACAATAGTTAAACTTAAAACAAAAGATGCACAATGAACGTTATAATTGGTAAATATTAAATACAAATGTTATGTGTATCAATACAAATAATTAAAATTAAAACGCATAACACACATAAATAATTAAAAATAAAACATATAACATACATAGTAAAACAATAATATAAGATAAAGAATAATAAAAAATAAACAAAATCATCCGCAACAAACGTTGCAATTGTTGGATAAAAACAATTAAAAATACACACATAGTAAAACAATACTATTACATAAATAAAACATATATGTAAAAAACTAGTAAAACTCAAAACAAAAGATTATGCACACAACAAAACCTACAATTGATAAAACTTAAACACAACTCTTATGTGTGTGAATAAAACAATAATATTAGAAAAATAAACTATTTTTAGCAACTCATATATATAAAGAATTGTAAAACTTTTAATCAAATTCTATGCATGTAAAATGTGAGAACATTACAAATAAAAATAATTAAAAATAGAATGCATAACACACATTAAAACAATATTATCAGATAAATAAACAACATTTACATAAAGAATAGTTAAACTTAAAACAAAAGATGCACAATAAACGTAATAATTGGTAAATATTAAATACAAATGTTATGTGTATGAATACAAATAATTAAAAATAAAAATACATAAATAATTAAAAATAAAACATATAACATAAATAGTAAAACAATACTATAAGATAAAGAATAATAAAAAATAAATAAAATCATCCGCAACAAACGTTGCAATTGTAGGATAAAAACAATTAAAAATACACACATAGTAAAACAATACTATTACATAAATAAAACATATATGTAAAAAATAGTAAAACTCAAAACAAAAGATCATGCACACAACAAAACATACAATTGATAAAACTTAAACACAACACTTATGTATATGAATAAAACAATAATATTAGAAAAATAAACAATTTTTAGCAACTCATATATATAAAGAATTGTAAAACTTTTAATTAAATTCTATGCATGTAAAATGTGAGAACATTACAAATAAAAATAATTAAAAATAGAATGCATAACACACATTAAAACAATATTATCACATAAATAAACAACATTTACATAAAGAATAGTTAAACTTAAAACAAAATATGCACAATAAACGTTATAATTGGTAAATATTAAATACAAATGTTATGTGTATCAATACAAATAATTAAAATTAAAACGCATAACACACATAAATAATTAAAAATAAAACATATAACATACATAGTAAAACAATACTATAAGATAAAGAATAATAAAAAATAAACAAAAAATCATCCGCAACAAACGTTGCAATTGTTGGATAAAAACAATTAAAAATACACACATAGTAAACACAATACTATTACATAAATAAAACATATATGTAAAGAATAATAAAACTCAAAAAAAAAAAGATAATGCACAAAACAAAACCTACAATTGATAAAACTTAAACACAACTCTTATGTGTGTGAATAAAACAATAATATTAGAAAAATAAACAATTTTTGGCAACTCATATATATAAAGAATTTTAAAACTTTTAATTAAATTCTATGCATGTAAAATGTGAGAACATTACAAAAAAAAAATAATTAAAAATAGAATGCATAACACACATTAAAACAATATTATCAAATAAATAAACAACATTTACATAAAGAATAGTTAAACTTAAAACAAAAGATGCACAATAAACGTTATAAATGTTAAATATTAAATACAAATATTATGTGTATTAATACAAATAATTAAAAATAAATCATATAACATAAATAGTAAAACAATACTATAAGATAAAGAATAATAAAAAATAAACAAAAAATCATCCGCAACAAACGTTGCAATTGTAGGATAAAAACAATTAAAAATACACAAATAGTAAAACAATACTATTACATAAATAAAACATATATGTAAAAAATAGTAAAACTCAAAACAAAATATCATGCACACAACAAAACCTACAATTGATAAAACTTAAACACAACTCTTATTCTTGTGAATAAAACAATAATATTAGAAAAATAAACAATTTTTAGCAACTCATATATATAAAGAATTGTAAAACTTTTAATCAAATTCTATGCATGTAAAATGTGAGAACATTACAAATAAAAATAATTAAAAATAGAATGCATAACACACATTAAAACAATATTATCAGATAAATAAACAACATTTACATAAAGAATAGTTAAACTTAAGACAAAAGAGGCACAATAAAGGTAATAATTGGTAAATATTAAATACAAATGTTATGTGTATGAATACAAATAATTAAAAATAAAACATATAACATAAATAGTAAAACAATACTATAAGATAAAGAATAATAAAAAATAAATAAAAAATTATCCGCAACAAACGTTGCAATTGTAGGATAAAAACTATTAAAAATACACACATAGTAAAACAATACTATTACATAAATAAAACATATTTGTAAAAAAATAGTAAAACTCAAAACAAAAGATCATGCACACAACAAAACCTACAATTGATAAAACTTAAACACAACTCTTATGTGTGTGAATAAAACAATAATATTAGAAAAATAAACAATTTTTGGCAACTCATATATATAAAGAATTGTAAAACTTTTAATTAAATTCTATGCATGTAAAATGTGAGAACATTACAAATAAAAATAATTAAAAATAGAATGCATAACACACATTAAAACAATATTATCACATAAATAAACAACATTTACATAAAGAATAGTTAAACTTAAAACAAAATATGCACAATAAACGTTATAATTGGTAAATATTAAATACAAATGTTATGTGTATCAATACAAATAATTAAAATTAAAACGCATAACACACATAAATAATTAAAAATAAAACATATAACATACATAGTAAAACAATACTATAAGATAAAGAATAATAAAAAATAAACAAAAAATCATCCGCAACAAACGTTGCAATTGTTGGAT
The DNA here is from genome assembly GCA_030763125.1 of Hippophae gyantsensis. NCBI lineage: Eukaryota > Viridiplantae > Streptophyta > Magnoliopsida > Rosales > Elaeagnaceae > Hippophae > Hippophae gyantsensis. The sequence continues at coordinate 30,197,735 of CM061035.1, read as the reverse complement.
AAAAACAATTAAAAATACACACATAGTAAAACAATACTATTACATAAATAAAACATATATGTAAAAAATAGTAAAACTCAAAAAAAAAGATAATGCACAAAACAAAACCTACAATTGATAAAACTTAAACACAACTCTTATGTGTGTGAATAAAACAATAATATTAGAAAAATAAACTATTTTTAGCAACTCATATATATAAAGAATTGTAAAACTTTTAATCAAATTCTATGCATGTAAAATGTGAGAACATTACAAATAAAAATAATTAAAAATAGAATGCATAACACACATTAAAACAATATTATCAGATAAATAAACAACATTTACATAAAGAATAGTTAAACTTAAAACAAAAGATGCACAATAAACGTAATAATTGGTAAATATTAAATACAAATGTTATGTGTATGAATACAAATAATTAAAAATAAAACATATAACATAAATAGTAAAACAATACTATAAGATAAAGAATATTAAAAAATAAACAAAAAATCATCCGCAACAAACGTTGCAATTGTTGGATAAAAACAATTAAAAATACACACATAGTAAAACAATACTATTACATAAATAAAACATATATGTAAAAAATAGTAAAACTCAAAAAAAAAGATAATGCACAAAACAAAACCTACAATTGATAAAACTTAAACACAACTCTTATGTGTGTGAATAAAACAATAATATTAGAAAAATAAACTATTTTTAGCAACTCATATATATAAAGAATTGTAAAACTTTTAATTAAATTCTATGCATGTAAAATGTGAGAACATTACAAATAAAAATAATTAAAAATAGAATGCATAACACACATTAAAACAATATTATCACATAAATAAACAATAGTTACATAAAGAATAGTTAAACTTAAAACAAAAGATGCACAATAAACGTAATAATTGGTAAATATTAAATACAAATGTTATGTGTATGAATACAAATAATTAAAAATAAAACATATAACATAAATAGTAAAACAATAATATAAGATAAAGAATAATAAAAAATAAATAAAATCATCAGCAACAAACGTTGCAATTGTAGGATAAAAACAATTAAAAATACACACATAGTAAAACAATACTATTACATAAATAAAACATATATGTAAAAAATAGTAAAACTCAAAACAAAAGATCATGCACACAACAAAACCTACAATTGATAAAACTTAAACACAACTCTTATGTGTGTGAATAAAACAATAATATTAGAAAAATAAACAATTTTTAGCAACTCATATATATAAAGAATTGTAAAACTTTTAATTAAATTCTATGCATGTAAAATGTGAGAACATTACAGATAAAAACAATTAAAAATAGAATGCATAACACACATTAAAACAATATTATCAGATAAATAAACAACATTTACATAAAGAATAGTTAAACTTAAAACAAAGGATGCACAATAAACGTTATAATTGGTAAATATTAAATACAAATGTTATATGTATCAATACAAATAATTAAAAATAAAACGCATAACACTCATAAATAATTAAAAATAAGACATATAACAAACATAGTAAAACAATACTATAAGATAAAGAATAATAAAAAATAAACAAAAAATCATCAGCAACAAACGTTGCAATTGGAGCATAAAAACAATTAAAAATACACACATAGTAAAGACAATACTATTACATAAATAAAACATATATGTAAAGAATAGTAAAACTCAAAACAAAAGATCATGCACACAACAAAACATACAATTGATAAAACTTAAACACAACACTTATGTATATGAATAAAACAATAATATTAGAAAAATAAACAATTTTTAGCAACTCATATATATAAAGAATTGTAAAACTTTTAATTAAATTCTATACATGTAAAATGTGAGAACATTACAAATAAAAATAATTAAAAATAGAATGCATAACACACATTAAAACAATATTATCACATAAATAAACAACATTTACATAAAGAATGGTTAAACTTAAAACAAAATATGCACAATAAACGTTATAATTGGTAGATATTAATTACAAATGTTATGTGTATCAATACAAATAATTAAAAATAAAACGCATAACACACATAAATAATTAAAAATAAAACATATAACTGAATTAATAAAACAATACTATAAGATAAAGAATAATAAAAAATAAACAAAAAATCATCCGCCACAAACGTTGCAATTGTAGGATAAAAACAATTAAAAATACACACATAGTAAACACAATACTATTACATAAATAAAACATATATGTAAAGAATAGTAAAACTCAAAACAAAAGATCATGCACACAACAAAACATACAATTGATAAAACTTAAACACAACACTTATGTATATGAATAAAACAATAATATTAGAAAAATAAACAATTTTTAGCAACTCATATATATAAAGAATTGTAAAACTTTTAATTAAATTCTATGCATGTAAAATGTGAGAACATTACAAATAAAAATAATTAAAAATAGAATGCATAACACACATTAAAACAATATTATCACATAAATAAACAACATTTACATAAACAATAGTTAAACTTAAAACAAAAGATGCACAATGAACGTTATAATTGGTAAATATTAAATACAAATGTTATGTGTATCAATACAAATAATTAAAATTAAAACGCATAACACACATAAATAATTAAAAATAAAACATATAACATACATAGTAAAACAATAATATAAGATAAAGAATAATAAAAAATAAACAAAAATCATCCTCCACAAACGTTGCAATTGTTGGATAAAAACAATTAAAAATACACACATAGTAAACACAATACTATTACATAAATAGAACATATATGTAAAAAACTAGTAAAACTCAAAACAAAAGATCATGCACACAACAAAACCTACAATTGATAAAACTTAAACACAACTCTTATGTGTGAATAAAACAATAATATTAGAAAAATAAAATATTTTTAGGAACTCATATATATAAAGAATTGTAAAACTTTTAATTAAATTCTATGCATGTAAAATGTGAGAACATTACAAATAAAAATAATTAAAAATAGAATGCATAACACACATTAAAACAATATTATCCGATAAATAAACAACAATTACATAAATAATAGTTAAACTTAAAACAAAAGATGCACAATAAAGGTAATAATTGGTAAATATTAAATACAAATGTTATGTGTATGAATACAAATAATTAAAAATAAAACATATAACATAAATAGTAAAACAATACTATAAGATAAAGAATAATAAAAATTAAACAAAAAATCATCCGCCACAAACGTTGCAATTGTAGGATAAAAACAATTAAAAATACACACATAGTAAACACAATACTATTACATAAATAAAACATATATGTAAAGAATAGTAAAACTCAAAACAAAAGATCATGCACACAACAAAACATACAATTGATAAAACTTAAACACAACACTTATGTATATGAATAAAACAATAATATTAGAAAAATAAACAATTTTTAGCAACTCATATATATAAAGAATTGTAAAACTTTTAATTAAATTCTATACATGTAAAATGTGAGAACATTACAAATAAAAATAATTAAAAATAGAATGCATAACACCCATTAAAACAATATTAACAAATAAATAAACAACATTTACATAAAGAATGGTTAAACTTAAAACAAAATATGCACAATAAACGTTATAATTGGTAAATATTAATTACAAATGTTATGTGTATCAATACAAATAATTAAAATTAAAACGCATAACACAAATAAATAATTAAAAATAAAACATATAACATACATAGTAAAACAATACTATAAGATAAAGAATAATAAAAAATAAACAAAAATAATCAGCAAGAAACGTTGCAATTGTACGATAAAAACAATTAAAATTAGACACATAGTAAAACAATACTATTACATAAATAAAACATATATGTAAAAAATAGTAAAACTCAAAAAAAAATATCAAGCACACAAAAAAACCTACAATTGATAAAACTTAAACACAACTCTTATGTGTGTGAATAAAACAATAATATTAGAAAAATAAACAATTTTTAGCAACTCATATATATAAAGAATTGTAAAACTTTTAATTAAATTCTATGCATGTAAAATGTAAAACCATTATAGATAAAAATAATTAAAAATAGAATGCATAACACACATTAAAACAATACTATCAGATAAATAAACAACATTTACATAAAGAATAGGTAAACTTAAAACAAAATATGCACAATAAACGTTATAATTGGTAAATATTAAATACAAATTTTATGTGTATGAATACAAATAATTAAAAATAAAACATATAACACACATAATAGTAAAATAATACTATAAGATAAAGAATAACAAAAAATCATCCGCAACAAACGTTGCAATTGTAGGATAAAAACAATTAAAAATACACACAGAGTAAAACATTACTATTACATAAATAAAACATATATGTAAAAAATAGTAAAACTCAAAACAGAAGATCATGCACACAACAAAACCTACAATTGATAAAACTTAAACACAACTCTTATGTGTGTGAATAAAACAATAATATTAGAAAAATTAACAATTTTTAGCAACTCATATATATAAAGAATTATAAAACTTTTAATTAAATTCTATGCATGTAAAATGTGAGAACATTACAAATAAAAATAATTAAAAATAGAATGCATAACACACATTAAAACAATATTATCACATAAATAAACAACATTTACATAAAGAATAGTTAAACTTAAAATAAAAGATGCACAACAAACGTTATAATTGGTAAATATTAAATACAAATCTTATGTGTATGAATACAAATAATTAAAAATAAAACGCATAACACACATAAATAATTAAAAATAAAAAGTATAACATAGATAGTAAAAAAATACTATAAAATAAAGAAAAATAAAAAATAAATAAAATCATCCTCCACAAACGTTGCAATTGTAGGATAAAAACAATTAAAAATACACACATAGTAAACACAATACTATTACATAAATAAAACATATATGTAAAAAATAGTAAAACTCAAAACAAAAGATCATGCACACAACAAAACCTACAATTGATAAAACTTAAACACAACTCTTATGTGTGTGAATAAAACAATAATATTAGAAAAATAAACTATTTTTAGCAACTCATATATATAAAGAATTGTAAAACTTTTAATTAAATTCTATGCATGTAAAATGTGAGAACATTACAAATAAAAATAATTAAAAATAGAATGCATAACACACATTAAAACAATATTATCACATAAATAAACAACATTTACATAAAGAATAGTTAAACTTAAAACAAAATATGCACAATAAACGTTATAATTGGTAAATATTAAATACAAATGTTATGTGTATCAATACAAATAATTAAAATTAAAACGCATAACACACATAAATAATTAAAAATAAAACATATAACATACATAGTAAAACAATACTATAGGATAAAGAATATTAAAAAATAAACAAAAAATCATCCGCAACAAACGTTGCAATTGTTGGATAAAAACAATTAAAAATACACACATAGTAAACACAATACTATTACATAAATAAAACATATATGTAAAAAATAATAAAACTCAAAACAAAATATCATGCACACAACAAAACCTACAATTGATAAAACTTAAACACAACTCTTATGTGTGTGAATAAAACAATAATATTAGAAAAATAAACAATTTTTAGCAACTCATATATATAAAGAATTGTAAAACTTTTAATTAAATTCTATGCATGTAAAATGTGAGAACATTACAGGTAAAAATAATTAAAAATAGAATGCATAACACACATTAAAACAATATTATCACATAAATAAACAACATTTACATAAAGAATAGTTAAACTTAAAACAAAATATGCACAATAAACGTTATAATTGGTAAATATTAAATACAAATGTTATGTGTATCAATACAAATAATTAAAATTAAAACGCATAACACACATAAATAATTAAAAATAAAACATATAACATACATAGTAAAACAATACTATAAGATAAAGAATAATAAAAAATAAACAAAAAATCATCCGCAACAAACGTTGCAATTGTAGGATAAAAACAATTAAAAATACACACATAGTAAACACAATACTATTACATAAATAAAACATATATGTAAAAAATAGTAAAACTCAAAACAAAAGATCATGCACACAACAAAACCTACAATTGATAAAACTTAAACACAACTCTTATGTGTGTGAATAAAACAATAATATTAGAAAAATAAACAATTTTTAGCAACTCATATATATAAATAATTGTAAAACTTTTAATTAAATTCTATGCATGTAAAATGTGAGAACATTACAAATAAAAATAATTAAAAATAGAATGCATAACACACATTAAAACAATATTATCACATAAATAAACAACATTTACATAAAGAATAGTTAAACTTAAAACAAAATATGCACAATAAACGTTATAATTGGTAAATATTAAATACAAATGTTATGTGTATCAATACAAATAATTAAAAATAAAACGCATAACACACATAAATAATTAAAAATAAAACATATAACATACATAGTAAAACAATACTATAAGATAAAGAATAATAAAAAATAAACAAAAAATCATCCGCCACAAACGTTGCAATTGTAGGATAAAAACAATTAAAAATACACACATAGTAAACACAATACTATTACATAAATAAAACATATATGTAAAGAATAGTAAAACTCAAAACAAAAGATCATGCACACAACAAAACCTACAATTGATAAAACTTAAACACAACACTTATGTGTATGAATAAAACAATAATATTAGAAAAATAAACAATTTTTAGCAACTCATATATATAAAGAATTGTAAAACTTTTAATTAAATTCTATGCATGTAAAATGTGAGAACATTACAAATAAAAATAATTAAAAATAGAATGCATAACACACATTAAAACAATATTATCAAATAAATAAACAACATTTACATAAAGAATAGTTAAACTTAAAACAAAAGATGCACAATAAAGGTAATAATTGGTAAATATTAAATACAAATGTTATGTGTATGAATACAAATAATTAAAAATAAAACATATAACATAAATAGTAAAACAATACTATAAGATAAAGAATAATAAAAAATAAACAAAAAATCATCCGCAACAAACGTTGCAATTGTAGGATAAAAACAATTAAAAATACACACATAGTAAAACAATACTATTACATAAATAAAACATATATGTAAAAAATAGTAAAACTCAAAACAAAAGATCATGCACACAACAAAACCTACAATTGATAAAACTTAAACACAACTCTTATGTGTGTGAATAAAACAATAATATTAGAAAAATAAACAATTTTTGGCAACTCATATATATAAAGAATTGTAAAACTTTTAATTAAATTCTATGCATGTAAAATGTGAGAACATTACAAATAAAAATAATTAAAAATAGAATGCATAACACACATTAAAACAATATTATCACATAAATAAACAACATTTACATAAACAATAGTTAAACTTAAAACAAAAGATGCACAATAAACGTTATAATTGGTAAATATTAAATACAAATGTTATGTGTATCAATACAAATAATTAAAATTAAAACGCATAACACACATAAATAATTAAAAATAAAACATATAACATACATAGTAAAACAATACCATAAGATAAAGAATAATAAAAAATAAACAAAAATCATCCGCAACAAACGTTGCAATTGTAGGATAAAAACAATTAAAAATACACACATAGTAAACACAATACTATTACATAAATAAAACATATATGTAAAGAATAGTAAAACTCAAAACAAAAGATCATGCACACAACAAAACCTACAATTGATAAAACTTAAACACAACACTTATGTGTATGAATAAAACAATAATATTAGAAAAATAAACAATTTTTAGCAACTCATATATATAAAGAATTGTAAAACTTTTAATTAAATTCTATGCATGTAAAATGTGAGAACATTACAAATAAAAATAATTAAAAATAGAATGCATAACACACATTAAAACAATATTATCAAATAAATAAACAACATTTACATAAAGAATAGTTAAACTTAAAACAAAAGATGCACAATAAAGGTAATAATTGGTTAATATTAAATACAAATGTTATGTGTGTATGAATTCAAATAATTAAAAATAAAACATATAACATAAATATTAAAACAATACTATAAGATAAAGAATAATAAAAAATAAACAAAATTATCCGCAACAAACGTTGCAATTGTAGGATAAAAACAATTAAAAATACACACATAGTAAAACAATACTATTACATAAATAAAACATATATGTAAAAAATAGTAAAACACAAAACAAAAGATCATGCACACAACAAAACCTACAATTGATAAAACTTAAACACAACTCTTATGTGTGTGAATAAAACAATAATATTAGAAAAATAAACAATTTTTAGCAACTCATATATATAAAGAATTGTAAAACTTTTAATTAAATTCTATGCATGTAAAATGTGAGAACATTACAAATAAAAATAATTAAAAATAGAATGCATAACACACATTAAAACAATATTATCCGATAAATAAACAACATTTACATAAAGAATAGTTAAACTTAATACAAAAGATGCACAATAAACGTTATAATTGGTAAATATTAAATACAAATGTTATTTGTATCAATACAAATAATTAAAAATAAAACGCATAACACACATAAATAATTAAAAATAAAACATATAACATATATAGTAAAATAATACTATAAGATAAAGAATAATAAAAAATAAACAAAAAATCATCCGCAACAAACGTTGCAATTGTAGGATAAAAACAATTAAAAATACACACATAGTAAAACAATACTATTACATAAATAAAACATATATGTAAAAAATAGTAAAACTCAAAACAAAAGATCATGCACACAACAAAACCTACAATTGATAAAACTTAAACACAACACTTATGTGTATGAATAAAACAATAATATTAGAAAAATAAACAATTTTTAGCAACTCATATATATAAAGAATTGTAAAACTTTTAATTAAATTCTATGCATGTAAAATGTGAGAACATTACAAATAAAAATAATTAAAAATAGAATGCATAACACACATTAAAACAATATTATCACATAAATAAACAACATTTACATAAAGAATGGTTAAACTTAAAACAAAATATGCACAATAAACGTTATAATTGGTAGATATTAATTACAAATGTTATGTGTATCAATACAAATAATTAAAAATAAAACGCATAACACACATAAATAATTAAAAATAAAACATATAACAGACATAGTAAAACAATACTATAAGATAAAGAATAATAAAAAATAAACAAAAAATCATCCGCCACAAACGTTGCAATTGTAGGATAAAAACAATTAAAAATACACACATAGTAAACACAATACTATTACATAAATAAAACATATATGTAAAGAATAGTAAAACTCAAAACAAAAGATCATGCACACAACAAAACCTACAATTGATAAAACTTAAACACAACACTTATGTATATGAATAAAACAATAATATTAGAAAAATAAACAATTTTTAGCAACTCATATATATAAAGAATTGTAAAACTTTTAATTAAATTCTATGCATGTAAAATGTGAGAACATTACAAATAAAAATAATTAAAAATAGAATGCATAACACACATTAAAACAATATTATCACATAAATAAACAACATTTACATAAACAATAGTTAAACTTAAAACAAAAGATGCACAATAAAAGTTATAATTGGTAAATATTAAATACAAATGTTATGTGTATCAATACAAATAATTAAAATTAAAACGCATAACACACATAAATAATTAAAAATAAAACATATAACATACATAGTAAAACAATACTATAAGATAAAGAATAATAAAAAATAAACAAAAAATTATCTGCAACAAACGTTGCAATTGTAGGATAAAAACAATTAAAAATACACACATAGTAAACACAATACTATTACATAAATAAAACATATATATAAGAATAGTAAAACTCAAAACAAAAGATCATGCACACAACAAAACCTACAATTGATAAAACTTAAACACAACTCTTATGTGTGTGAATAAAACAATAATATTAGAAAAATAAACTATTTTTAGCAACTCATATATATAAAGAATTGTAAAACTTCTAATTAAATTCTATACATGTAAAATGTGAGAACATTACAAATAAAAATAATTAAAAATAGAATGCATAACACACATTAAAACAATATTATCAGATAAATAAACAACATTTACATAAAGAATAGTTAAACTTAAAACAAAAGATGCACAATAAACGTTATAATTGGTAAATATTAAATACAAATTTTATGTGTATCAATACAAATAATTAAAAATAAAACGCATAACACACATAAATAATTAAAAATAAAACATATAACATAAATAATAAAACAATACTATAAGATAAAGAATAATAAAAAATAAACATAAAATCATCCGCAACAAACGTTGCAATTGGAGACTAAAAACAATTAAAAATACACACATAGTAAACACAATAGTATTACATAAATAAAACATATATGTAAAAAATAGTAAAACTCAAAACAAAAGATCATGCACACAACAAAACATACAATTGATAAAACTTAAACACAACACTTATGTATATGAATAAAACAATAATATTAGAAAAATAAACAATTTTTAGCAACTCATATATATAAAGAATTGTAAAACTTTTAATTAAATTCTATGCATGTAAAATGTGAGAACATTACAAATAAAAATAATTAAAAATAGAATGCATAACACACATTAAAACAATATTATCACATAAATAAACAACATTTACATAAAGAATAATTAAACTTAAAACAAAATATGCACAATAAACGTTATAATTGGTAAATATTAAATACAAATGTTATGTGTATCAATACAAATAATTAAAAATAAAACGCATAACACACATAAATAATTAAAAATAAAACATATAACAGACATAGTAAAACAATACTATAAGATAAAGAATAATAAAAAATAAACAAAAAATCATCCGCCACAAACGTTGCAATTGTAGGATAAAAACAATTAAAAATACACACATAGTAAACACAATACTATTACATAAATAAAACATATATGTAAAGAATAGTAAAACTCAAAACAAAAGATCATGCACACAACAAAACATACAATTGATAAAACTTAAACACAACACTTATGTATATGAATAAAACAATAATATTAGAAAAATAAACAATTTTTAGCAACTCATATATATAAAGAATTGTAAAACTTTTAATTAAATTCTATGCATGTAAAATGTGAGAACATTACAAATAAAAATAATTAAAAATAGAATGCATAACACACATTAAAACAATATTATCACATAAATAAACAACATTTACATAAAGAATAGTTAAACTTAAAACAAAAGATGCACAATAAACGTTATAATTGGTAAATATTAAATACAAATGTTATGTGTATCAATACAAATAATTAAAAATAAAACGCATAACACACATAAATAATTAAAAATAAAACATATAACAGACATAGTAAAACAATACTATAAGATAAAGAATAATAAAAAATAAACAAAAATCATCCGCCACAAACGTTGCAATTGTAGGATAAAAACAATTAAAAATACACACATAGTAAACACAATACTATTACATAAATAAAACATATATGTAAAAAATAGTAAAACTCAAAACAAAAGATCATGCACACAACAAAACCTACAATTGATAAAACTTAAACACAACTCTTATGTGTGTGAATAAAACAATAATATTAGAAAAATAAACAATTTTTGGCAACTCATATATATAAAGAATTGTAAAACTTTTAATTAAATTCTATGCATGTAAAATGTGAGAACATTACAAATAAAAATAATTAAAAATAGAATGCATAACACACATTAAAACAATATTATCAGATAAATAAACAACATTTACATAAAGAATAGTTAAACTTAAAACAAAAGATGCACAATAAACGTAATAATTGGTAAATATTAAATACAAATGTTATGTGTATGAATACAAATAATTAAAAATAAAACATATAACATAAATAGTAAAACAATACTATAAGATAAAGAATAATAAAAAATAAATAAAAAATCATCCGCAACAAACGTTGCAATTGTAGGATAAAAACAATTAAAAATACACACATAGTAAAACAATACTATTACATAAATAAAACATATATGTAAAAAATAGTAAAACTCAAAACAAAAGATCATGCACACAACAAAACCTACAATTGATAAAACTTAAACACAACTCTTATGTGTGTGAATAAAACAATAATATTAGAAAAATAAACAATTTTTAGCAACTCATATATATAAAGAATTGTAAAACTTTTAATTAAATTCTATGCATGTAAAATGTGAGAACATTACAAATAAAAATAATTAAAAATAGAATGCATAACACACATTAAAACAATATTATCACATAAATAAACAACATTTACATAAAGAATAGTTAAACTTAAAACAAAATATGCACAATAAACGTTATAATTGGTAAATATTAAATACAAATGTTATGTGTATCAATACAAATAATTAAAATTAAAACGCATAACACACATAAATAATTAAAAATAAAACATATAACATACATAGTAAAACAATACTATAAGATAAAGAATAATAAAAAATAAACAAAAAATCATCCGCAACAAACGTTGCAATTGTAGGATAAAAACAATTAAAAATACACACATAGTAAAACAATACTATTACATAAATAAAACATATATGTAAAAAATAGTAAAACTCAAAACAAAAGATCATGCACACAACAAAACCTACAATTGATAAAACTTAAACACAACTCTTATGTGTGTGAATAAAACAATAATATTAGAAAAATAAACTATTTTTAGCAACTCATATATATAAAGAATTGTAAAACTTCTAATTAAATTCTATACATGTAAAATGTGAGAACATTACAAATAAAAATAATTAAAAATAGAATGCATAACACCCATTAAAACAATATTAACAAATAAATAAACAACATTTACATAAAGAATGGTTAAACTTAAAACAAAATATGCACAATAAACGTTATAATTGGTAGATATTAATTACAAATGTTATGTGTATCAATACAAATAATTAAAAATAAAACGCATAACACACATAAATAATTAAAAATAAAACATATAACATACATAGGAAAACAATACCATAGATAAAGAATAATAAAAAGAAACAAAAAATCATCCACAACAAACGTTGCAATTGTAGGATAAAAACAATTAAAAATACACACATAGTAAACACAATACTATTACATAAATAAAACATATATGTAAAGAATAGTAAAACTCAAAACAAAAGATCATGCACACAACAAAACCTACAATTGATAAAACTTAAACACAACACTTATGTGTATGAATAAAACAATAATATTAGAAAAATAAACAATTTTTAGCAACTCATATATATAAAGAATTGTAAAACTTTTAATTAAATTCTATGCATGTAAAATGTGAGAACATTACAAATAAAAATAATTAAAAATAGAATGCATAACACACATTAAAACAATATTATCAGATAAATAAACAACATTTACATAAAGAATAGTTAAACTTAAAACAAAAGATGCACAATAAACGTTATAATTGGTAAATATTAAATACAAATGTTATGTGTATCAATACAAATAATTAAAAATAAAACGCATAACACACATAAATAATTAAAAATAAAACATATAACATACATAGTAAAACAATACTATAAGATAAAGAATAATAAAAAATAAACAAAAATCATCCGCCACAAACGTTGCAATTGTAGGATAAAAACAATTAAAAATACACACATAGTAAACACAATACTATTACATAAATAAAACATATATGTAAAGAATAGTAAAACTCAAAACAAAAGATCATGCACACAACAAAACCTACAATTGATAAAACTTAAACACAACACTTATGTGTGTGAATAAAACAATAATATTAGAAAAATAAACAATTTTTAGCAACTCATATATATAAAGAATTGTAAAACTTTTAATTAAATTCTATGCATGTAATATGTGAGAACATTACAAATAAAAATAATTAAAAATAGAATGCATAACACACATTAAAACAATATTATCAGATAAATAAACAACATTTACATAAAGAATAGTTAAACTTAAAACAAAAGATGCACAATAAACGTTATAATTGGTAAATATTAAATACAAATGTTATGTGTATCAATACAAATAATTAAAATTAAAACGCATAACACACATAAATAATTAAAAATAAAACATATAACATACATAGTAAAACAATACTATAAGATAAAGAATAATAAAAAATAAACAAAAAATCATCCGCCACAAACGTTGCAATTGTAGGATAAAAACAATTAAAAATACACACAGAGTAAACACAATACTATTACATAAATAAAACATATATGTAAAAAATAGTAAAACTCAAAACAAAAGATTATGCACACAACAAAACCTACAATTAATAAAACTTGAACACAACTCTTATATGTGTGAATAAAACAATAATATTAGAAAAATAAACAATTTTTAGCAACTCATATATATAAAGAATTGTAAAACTTCTAATTAAATTCTATGCATGTAAAATGTGAGAACAGTACAGATAAAAATAATTAAAAATAGAATGCATAACACACATTAAAACAATATTATCAGATAAATAAACAACATTTACATAAAGAATAGTTAAACTTAAAACAAAAGATGCACAATAAACGTTATAATTGGTAAATATTAAATACAAATGTTATGTGTATCAATACAAATAATTAAAAATAAAACGCATAACACACATAAATAATTAAAAATAAAACATATAACATACATAGTAAAACAATACTATAAGATAAAGAATAATAAAAAATAAACAAAAAATCATCCGCAACAAACGTTGCAATTGTAGGATAAAAACAATTAAAAATACACACATAGTAAACACAATACTATTACATAAATAAAACATATATGTAAAGAATAGTAAAACTCAAAACAAAAGATCATGCACACAACAAAACCTACAATTGATAAAACTTAAACACAACACTTATGTGTGTGAATAAAACAATAATATTAGAAAAATAAACAATTTTTAGCAACTCATATATATAAAGAATTGTAAAACTTTTAATTAAATTCTATGCATGTAAAATGTGAGAACATTACAGATAAAAATAATTAAAAATAGAATGCATAACACACATTAAAACAATATTATCAGATAAATAAACAACATTTACATAAAGAATAGTTAAACTTAAAACAAAAGATGCACAATAAACGTTATAATTGGTAAATATTAAATACAAATTTTATGTGTATCAATACAAATAATTAAAAATAAAACGCATAACACACATAAATAATTAAAAATAAAACATATAACATACATAGTAAAACAATACTATAAGATAAAGAATAATAAAAAATAAACAAAAAATCATCCGCAACAAACGTTGCAATTGTAGGATAAAAACAATTAAAAATACACACATAGTAAACACAATACTATTACATAAATAAAACATATATGTAAAGAATAGTAAAACTCAAAACAAAAGATCATGCACACAACAAAACCTACAATTGATAAAACTTAAACACAACTCTTATATGTGTGAATAAAACAATAATATTAGAAAAATAAACAATTTTTAGCAACTGATACATATAAAGAATTGTAAAACTTTTAATTAAATTCTATGCATGTAAAATGTGAGAACATTACAAATAAAAATAATTAAAAATAGAATGCATAACACACATTAAAACAATATTATCAGATAAATAAACAACATTTACATAAAGAATAGTTAAACTTAAAACAAAAGATGCACAATAAACGTAATAATTGGTAAATATTAAATACAAATTTTATGTGTATGAATACAAATAATTAAAAATAAAACATATAACATAAATAGTAAAACATTACTATATGGTAAAGAATAATAAAAAATAAACAAAAATCATCAGCAACAAACGTTGCAATTGTCGGATAAAAACAATTAAAAATACACACATAGTAAAACAATACTATTACATAAATAAAACATATATGTAAAAAATAGTAAAACTCAAAACAAAAGATCATGCACACAACAAAACCTACAATTGATAAAACTTAAACACAACTCTTATGTGTGTGAATAAAACAATAATATTAGAAAAATAAACAATTTTTAGCAACTCATATATATAAAGAATTGTAAAACTTTTAATTAAATTCTATGCATGTAAAATGTGAGAACATTACAAATAAAAATAATTAAAAATAGAATGCATAACACACATTAAAACAATATTATCAGATAAATAAACAACATTTACATAAAGAATAGTTAAACTTAAAACAAAAGATGCACAATAAACGTTATAATTGGTAAATATTAAATACAAATGTTATGTGTATCAATACAAATAATTAAAAATAAAACGCATAACACACATAAATAATTAAAAATAAAACATATAACATACATAGTAAAACAATAGTATAAGATAAAGAATAATAAAAAATAAACAAAAAATCATCCGCAACAAACGTTGCAATTTTAGAATAAAAACAATTAAAAATACACACATAGTAAACACAATACTATTACATAAATAAAACATATATGTAAAGAATAGTAAAACTCAAAACAAAAGATCATGCACACAACAAAACCTACAATTGATAAAACTTAAACACAACACTTATGTGTATGAATAAAACAATAATATTAGAAAAATAAACAATTTTTAGCAACTCATATATATAAAGAATTGTAAAACTTTTAATTAAATTCTATGCATGTAAAATGTGAGAACATTACAAATAAAAATAATTAAAAATAGAATGCATAACACACATTAAAACAATATTATCAAATAAATAAACAACATTTACATAAAGAATAATTAAACTTAAAACAAAAGATGCACAATAAACGTTATAATTGGTAAATATTAAATACAAATGTTATGTGTATCAATACAAATAATTAAAAATAAAACGCATAACACACATAAATAATTAAAAATAAAACATATAACATACATAGTAAAACAATAGTATAAGATAAAGAATAATAAAAAATAAACAAAAAATCATCCACAACAAACGTTGCAATTGTAGGATAAAAACAATTAAAAATACACACATAGTAAAACAATACTATTACATAAATAAAACATATATGTAAAAAATAGTAAAACTCAAAACAAAAGATCATGCACAAAACAAAACCTACAATTGATAAAACTTAAACACAACTCTTATGTGTGTGAATAAAACAATAATATTAGAAAAATAAACAATTTTTAGCAACTCATATATATAAAGAATTGTAAAACTTTTAATTAAATTCTATGCATGTAAAATGTGAGAACATTACAAATAAAAATAATTAAAAATAGAATGCATAACACACATTAAAACAATATTATCACATAAATAAACAACATTTACATAAAGAATAGTTAAACTTAAAACAAAAGATGCACAATAAACGTTATAATTGGTAAATATTAAATACAAATGTTATGTGTATCAATACAAATAATTAAAAATAAAACACTTAACACACATAAATAATTAAAAATAAAACATATAACATACATAGTAAAACAATACTATAAGATAAAGAATAATAAAAAATAAACAAAAAATCATCCGCCACAAACGTTGCAATTGTAGGATAAAAACAATTAAAAATACACACATAGTAAACACAATACTATTACATAAATAAAACATATATGTAAAGAATAGTAAAACTCAAAACAAAAGATCATGCACACAACAAAACCTACAATTGATAAAACTTAAACACAACTCTTATATGTGTGAATAAAACAATAATATTAGAAAAATAAACAATTTTTAGCAACTCATACATATAAAGAATTGTAAAACTTTTAATTAAATTCTATACATGTAAAATGTGAGAACATTACAAATAAAAATAATTAAAAATAGAATGCATAACACACATTAAAACAATATTAACAAATAAATAAATAACATTTACATAAACAATAGTTAAACTTAAAACAAAAGATGCACAATAAACGTTATAATTGGTAAATATTAAATACAAATGTTATGTGTATCAATACAAATAATTAAAAATAAAACGCATAACACACATAAATAATTAAAAATAAAACATATAACATAAATAGTAAAACAATACTATAAGATAAAGAATAATAAAAAATAAACAAAAAATCATCCGCAACAAACGTTGCAATTGTAGGATAAAAACAATTAAAAATACACACATAGTAAACACAATACTATTACATAAATAAAACATATATGTAAAGAATAGTAAAACTCAAAACAAAAGATCATGCACACAACAAAACCTACAATTGATAAAACTTAAACACAACACTTATGTGTATGAATAAAACAATAATATTAGAAAAATAAACAATTTTTAGCAACTCATATATATAAAGAATTGTAAAACTTTTAATTAAATTCTATGCATGTAAAATGTGAGAACATTACAAATAAAAATAATTAAAAATAGAATGCATAACACACATTAAAACAATATTATCAAATAAATAAACAACATTTACATAAAGAATAGTTAAACTTAAAACAAAAGATGCACAATAAACGTTATAATTGGTAAATATTAAATACAAATGTTATGTGTATCAATACAAATAATTAAAAATAAAACGCATAACACACATAAATAATTAAAAATAAAACATATAACAGACATAGTAAAACAATACTATAAGATAAAGAATAATAAAAAATAAACAAAAAATCATCCGCCACAAACGTTGCAATTGTAGGATAAAAACAATTAAAAATACACACATAGTAAACACAATACTATTACATAAATAAAACATATATGTAAAAAATAGTAAAACTCAAAACAAAAGATCATGCACACAACAAAACCTACAATTGATAAAACTTAAACACAACTCTTATGTGTGAATAAAACAATAATATTAGAAAAATAAACAATTTTTAGCAACTCATATATATAAAGAATTGTAAAACTTTTAATTAAATTCTATACATGTAAAATGTGAGAACATTACAAATAAAAATAATTAAAAATAGAATGCATAACACCCATTAAAACAATATTAACAAATAAATAAACAACATTTACATAAAGAATGGTTAAACTTAAAACAAAATATGCACAATAAACGTTATAATTGGTAGATATTAATTACAAATGTTATGTGTATCAATACAAATAATTAAAAATAAAACGCATAACACACATAAATAATTAAAAATAAAACATATAACAGACATAGTAAAACAATACTATAAGATAAAGAATAATAAAAAATAAACAAAAAATCATCCGCCACAAACGTTGCAATTGTAGGATAAAAACAATTAAAAATACACACATAGTAAACACAATACTATTACATAAATAAAACATATATGTAAAAAATAGTAAAACTCAAAACAAAAGATCATGCACACAACAAAACCTACAATTGATAAAACTTAAACACAACTCTTATGTGTGTGAATAAAACAATAATATTAGAAAAATAAACTATTTTTAGCAACTCATATATATAAAGAATTGTAAAACTTTTAATTAAATTCTATGCATGTAAAATGTGAGAACATTACAAATAAAAATAATTAAAAATAGAATGCATAACACACATTAAAACAATATTATGAGATAAATAAACAACATTTACATAAAGAATAGTTAAACTTAAAACAAAATATGCACAATAAACGTTATAATTGGTAAATATTAAATACAAATGTTATGTGTATCAATACAAATAATTAAAAATAAAACGCATAACACACATAAATAATTAAAAATAAAACATATAACATACATAGTAAAACAATACTATAAGATAAAGAATAATAAAAAATAAACAAAAAATCATCCGCCACAAACGTTGCAATTGTAGGATAAAAACAATTAAAAATACACACATAGTAAACACAATACTATTACATAAATAAAACATATATGTAAAGAATAGTAAAACTCAAAACAAAAGATCATGCACACAACAAAACCTACAATTGATAAAACTTAAACACAACACTTATGTGTGTGAATAAAACAATAATATTAGAAAAATAAACAATTTTTAGCAACTCATATATATAAAGAATTATAAAACTTTTAATTAAATTCTATGCATGTAAAATGTGAGAACATTACAAATAAAAATAATTAAAAATAGAATGCATAACACACATTAAAACAATATTAACAAATAAATAAACAACATTTACATAAAGAATGGTTAAACTTAAAACAAAATATGCACAATAAACGTTATAATTGGTAGATATTAATTACAAATGTTATGTGTATCAATACAAATAATTAAAAATAAAACGCATAACACACATAAATAATTAAAAATAAAACATATAACATACATAGGAAAACAATACCATAGATAAAGAATAATAAAAAAGAAACAAAAAATCATCCACAACAAACGTTCCAATTATAGGATAAAAACAATTAAAAATACACATAGTAAAACAATACTATTACATAAATAAAGCATATATGTAAAAAATAGTAAAACACAAAACAAAAGATCATGCACACAACAAAACCTACAATTGATAAAACTTAAACACAACTCTTATGTGTGTGAATAAAACAATAATATTAGAAAAATAAACTATTTTTAGCAACTCATATATATAAAGAATTATAAAACTTTTAATTAAATTCTATGCATGTAAAATGTGAGAACATTACAAATAAAAATAATTAAAAATAGAATGCATAACACACATTAAAACAATATTATCCGATAAATAAACAACATTTACATAAAGAATAGTTAAACTTAATACAAAAGATGCACAATAAACGTTATAATTGGTAAATATTAAATACAAATGTTATTTGTATCAATACAAATAATTAAAAATAAAACGCATAACACACATAAATAATTAAAAATAAAACATATAACATACGTAGGAAAACAATACCATAGATAAAGAATAATAAAAAAGAAACAAAAAATCATCCACAACAAACGTTCCAATTATAGGATAAAAACAATTAAAAATACACACATAGTAAAACAATACTATTACATAAATAAAGCATATATATAAGAATAGTAAAACTCAAAACAAAAGATCATGCACACAACAAAACATACAATTGATAAAACTTAAACACAACACTTATGTATATGAATATAACAATAATATTAGAAAAATAAATAATTTTTAGCAACTCATATATATAAAGAATTGTAAAACTTTTAATTAAATTCTATGCATGTAAAATGTGAGAACATTACAAATAAAAATAATTAAAAATAGAATGCATAACACACATTAAAACAATATTATCACATAAATAAACAACATTTACATAAAGAATAGTTAAACTTAAAACAAAATATGCACAATAAACGTTATAATTGGTAAATATTAAATACAAATGTTATGTGTATCAATACAAATAATTAAAAATAAAAGCATAACATACATAAATAATTAAAAATAAAACATATACCATACATACTAAAACAATACTATAAGATAAAGAATAATAAAAAATAAACAAAAAATCATCCGCCACAAACGTTGCAATTGTAGGATAAAAACAATTAAAAATACACACATAGTAAACACAATACTATTACATAAATAAAACATATATGTAAAGAATAGTAAAACTCAAAACAAAAGATCATGCACACAACAAAACCTACAATTGATAAAACTTAAACACAACACTTATGTGTATGAATAAAACAATAATATTAGAAAAATAAACAATTTTTAGCAACTCATATATATAAAGAATTGTAAAACTTTTAATTAAATTCTATGCATGTAAAATGTGAGAACATTACAAATAAAAATAATTAAAAATAGAATGCATAACACACATTAAAACAATATTATCAGATAAATAAACAACATTTACATAAAGAATAGTTAAACTTAAAACAAAAGACGCACAATAAACGTTATAATTGGTAAATATTAAATACAAATTTTATGTGTATCAATACAAATAATTAAAAATAAAACGCATAACACACATAAATAATTAAAAATAAAACATATAACATACATAGTAAAACAATAGTATAAGATAAAGAATAATAAAAAATAAACAAAAAATCATCCGCAACAAACGTTGCAATTTTAGAATAAAAACAATTAAAAATACACACATAGTAAACACAATACTATTACATAAATAAAACATATATGTAAAGAATAGTAAAACTCAAAACAAAAGATCATGCACACAACAAAACCTACAATTGATAAAACTTAAACACAACTCTTATGTGTGAATAAAACAATAATATTAGAAAAATAAACACTTTTTAGCAACTCATATATATAAATAATTGTAAAACTTTTAATTAAATTCTATGCATGTAAAATGTGAGAACATTACAAATAAAAATAATTAAAAATAGAATGCATAACACACATTAAAACAATATTATAACATAAATAAACAACATTTACATAAAGAATAGTTAAACTTAAAATAAAAGATCCACAACAAACGTTATAATTGGTAAATATTAAATACAAATTTTATGTGTATCAATACAAATAATTAAAAATAAAACGCATAACACACATAAATAATTAAAAATAAAACATATAACATACATAGTAAAACAATAGTATAAGATAAAGAATAATAAAAAATAAACAAAAAATCATCCGCAACAAACGTTGCAATTGGAGAATAAAAACAATTAAAAATACACACATAGTAAACACAATAGTATTACATAAATAAAACATATATGTAAAGAATAGTAAAACTCAAAACAAAAGATCATGCACACAACAAAACCTACAATTGATAAAACTTAAACACAACACTTATGTGTATGAATAAAACAATAATAATAGAAAAATAAACAATTTTTAGCAACTCATATATATAAAGAATTGTAAAACTTTTAATTAAATTCTATGCATGTAAAATGTGAGAAAATTACAGATAAAAATAATTAAAAATAGAATGCATAACACACATTAAAACAATATTATGAGATAAATAAACAACATTTACATAAAGAATAGTTAAACTTAAAACAAAAGACGCACAATAAACGTTATAATTGGTAAATATTAAATACAAATTTTATGTGTATCAATACAAATAATTAAAAATAAAACGCATAACACACATAAATAATTAAAAATAAAACATATAACATACATAGGAAAACAATACCATAGATAAAGAATAATAAAAAGAAACAAAAAATCATCCACAACAAACGTTGCAATTGTAGGATAAAAACAATTAAAAATACACACATAGTAAACACAATACTATTACATAAATAAAACATATATGTAAAAAATAGTAAAACTCAAAACAAAAGATCATGCACACAACAAAACCTACAATTGATAAAACTTAAACACAACTCTTATGTGTGTGAATAAAACAATAATATTAGAAAAATAAACTATTTTTAGCAACTCATATATATAAAGAATTGTAAAACTTCTAATTAAATTCTATACATGTAAAATGTGAGAACATTACAAATAAAAATAATTAAAAATAGAATGCATAACACACATTAAAACAAAATTAACAAATAAATAAACAACATTTACATAAAGAATGGTTAAACTTAAAACAAAATATGCACAATAAACGTTATAATTGGTAAATATTAAATACAAATGTTATGTGTATCAATACAAATAATTAAAAATAAAACGCATAACACACATAAATAATTAAAAATAAAACATATAACATACATAGTAAAACAATACTATAAGATAAAGAATAATAAAAAATAAACAAAAAATCATCCGCAACAAACGTTGCAATTGTAGGATAAAAACAATTAAAAATACACACATAGTAAACACAATACTATTACATAAATAAAACATATATGTAAAGAATAGTAAAACTCAAAACAAAAGATCATGCACACAACAAAACATACAATTGATAAAACTTAAACACAACACTTATGTATATGAATAAAACAATAATATTAGAAAAATAAACAATTTTTAGCAACTCATATATATAAAGAATTGTAAAACTTTTAATTAAATTCTATGCATGTAAAATGTGAGAACATTACAAATAAAAATAATTAAAAATAGAATGCATAACACACATTAAAACAATATTATCACATAAATAAACAACATTTACATAAAGAATAGTTAAACTTAAAACAAAATATGCACAATAAACGTTATAATTGGTAAATATTAAATACAAATGTTATGTGTATCAATACAAATAATTAAAAATAAAACGCATAACACACATAAATAATTAAAAATAAAACATATAACATACATAGTAAAACAATACTATAAGATAAAGAATAATAAAAAATAAACAAAAAATCATCCGCCACAAACGTTGGAATTGTAGGATAAAAACAATTAAAAATAAACAAAAAATAAAAACAATACTATTACATAAATAAAACATATATGTAAAGAATAGTAAAACTCAAAACAAAAGATCATGCACACAACAAAACCTACAATTGATAAAACTTAAACACAACACTTATGTGTATGAATAAAACAATAATATTAGAAAAATAAACAATTTTTAGCAACTCATATATATAAAGAATTGTAAAACTTTTAATTAAATTCTATGCATGTAAAATGTGAGAACATTACAAATAAAAATAATTAAAAATAGAATGCATAACACACATTAAAACAATATTATCACATAAATAAACAACATTTACATAAACAATAGTTAAACTTAAAACAAAAGATGCACAATAAACGTTATAATTGGTAAATATTAAATACAAATGTTATGTGTATCAATACAAATAATTAAAAATAAAACGCATAACACACATAAATAATTAAAAATAAAACATATAACATACATAGTAAAACAATACTATAAGATAAAGAATAATAAAAAATAAACAAAAAATCATCCGCAACAAACGTTGCAATTGTAGGATAAAAACAATTAAAAATACACACATAGTAAACACAATACTATTACATAAATAAAACATATATGTAAAAAATAGTAAAACTCAAAACAAAAGATCATGCACACAACAAAACCTACAATTGATAAAACTTAAACACAACTCTTATGTGTGTGAATAAAACAATAATATTAGAAAAATAAACAATTTTTAGCAACTCATATATATAAAGAATTGTAAAACTTTTAATTAAATTCTATGCATGTAAAATGTGAGAACATTACAAATAAAAATAATTAAAAATAGAATGCATAACACACATTAAAACAATATTATCAAATAAATAAACAACATTTACATAAAGAATAGTTAAACTTAAAACAAAAGATGCACAATAAAGGTAATAATTGGTAAATATTAAATACAAATGTTATGTGTATGAATACAAATAATTAAAAATAAAACATATAACATAAATAGTAAAACAATACTATAAGATAAAGAATAATAAAAAATAAACAAAAAATCATCCGCAACAAACGTTGCAATTGTAGGATAAAAACAATTAAAAATACACACATAGTAAAACAATACTATTACATAAATAAAACATATATGTAAAAAATAGTAAAACTCAAAACAAAAGATCATGCACACAACAAAACCTACAATTGATAAAACTTAAACACAACTCTTATGTGTGTGAATAAAACAATAATATTAGAAAAATAAACAATTTTTAGCAACTCATATATATAAAGAATTGTAAAACTTCTAATTAAATTCTATGCATGTAAAATGTGAGAACATTACATATAAAAATAATTAAAAATAGAATGCATGACACACATTAAAACAATATTATCACATAAATAAACAACATTTACATAAAGAATAGTTAAACTTAAAACAAAATATGCACAATAAACGTTATAATTGGTAAATATTAAATACAAATGTTATGTGTATCAATACAAAAAATTAAAAATAAACGCATAACACACATAAATAATTAAAAATAAAAAATATAACATACATAATAAAACAATACTATAAGATAAAGAATAATAAAAAAAAAACAAAAAATCATCCGACAAACGTTGCAATTGTAGGATAAAAACAATTAAAAATACACACATAGTAAACACAATACTATTACATAAATAAAACATATATGTAAAGAATAGTAAAACTCAAAACAAAAGATCATGCACACAACAAAACCTACAATTGATAAAACTTAAACACAACACTTATGTGTATGAATAAAACAATAATATTAGAAAAATAAACAATTTTTAGCAACTCATATATATAAAGAATTGTAAAACTTTTAATTAAATTCTATGCATGTAAAATGTGAGAACATTACAAATAAAAATAATTAAAAATAGAATGCATAACACACATTAAAACAATATTATCACATAAATAAACAACATTTACATAAAGAATAGTTAAACTTAAAACAAAAGATGCACAATAAACGTTATAATTGGTAAATATTAAATACAAATGTTATGTGTATCAATACAAATAATTAAAATTAAAACGCATAACACACATAAATAATTAAAAATAAAACATATAACATACATAGTAAAACAATACTATAAGATAAAGAATAATAAAAAATAAACAAAAAATCATCCGCAACAAACGTTCCAATTATAGGATAAAAACAATTAAAAATACACACAGTAAAACAATACTATTACATAAATGAAGCATATATATAAGAATAGTAAAACACAAAACAAAAGATCATGCACACAAGAAAACCTACAATTGATAAAACTTAAACACAACTCTTATGTGTAAATAAAACAATAATATTAGAAAAATAAACAATTTTTAGCAACTCATATATATAAAGAATTGTAAAACTTTTAATTAAATTCTATACATGTAAAATGTGAGAACATTACAAATAAAAATAATTAAAAATAGAATGCATAACACACATTAAAACAATATTAACAAATAAATAAACAACATTTACATAAAGAATGGTTAAACTTAAAACAAAATATGCACAATAAACGTTATAATTGGTAGATATTAATTACAAATGTTATGTGTATCAATACAAATAATTAAAAATAAAACGCATAACACACATAAATAATTAAAAATAAAACATATAACATACATAGTAAAACAATACTATAAGATAAAGAATAATAAAAAATAAACAAAAAATCATCCGCAACAAACGTTGCAATTGTAGGATAAAAACAATTAAAAATACACACATAGTAAACACAATACTATTACATAAATAAAACATATATGTAAAGAATAGTAAAACTCAAAACAAAAGATCATGCACACAACAAAACCTACAATTGATAAAACTTAAACACAACTCTTATGTGTGTGAATAAAACAATAATATTAGAAAAATAAACAATTTTTAGCAACTCATATATATAAAGAATTGTAAAACTTTTAATTAAATTCTATGCATGTAAAATGTGAGAACATTACAAATAAAAATAATTAAAAATAGAATGCATAACACACATTAAAACAATATTATCACATAAATAAACAACATTTACATAAACAATAGTTAAACTTAAAACAAAAGATGCACAATAAACGTTATAATTGGTAAATATTAAATACAAATGTTATGTGTATCAATAGAAATAATTAAAAATAAAACGCATAACACACATAAATAGTTAAAAATAAAACATATAACAGACATAGTAAAACAATACTATAAGATAAAGAATAATAAAAAATAAACAAAAAATCATCCGCACCAAACGTTGCAATTGTAGGATAAAAACAATTAAAAATACACACATAGTAAACACAATACTATTACATAAATAAAACATATATGTAAAGAATAGTAAAACTCAAAACAAAAGATCATGCACACAACAAAACCTACAATTGATAAAACTTAAACACAACACTTATGTGTATGAATAAAACAATAATATTAGAAAAATAAACAATTTTTAGCAACTCATATATATAAAGAATTGTAAAACTTCTAATTAAATTCTATACATGTAAAATGTGAGAACATTACAAATAAAAATAATTAAAAATAGAATGCATAACACACATTAAAACAATATTAACAAATAAATAAACAACATTTACATAAAGAATAGTTAAACTTAAAACAAAATATGCACAATAAACGTTATAATTGGTAAATATTAAATACAAATGTTATGTGTATCAATACAAATAATTAAAAATAAAACGCATAACACACATAAATAATTAAAAATAAAACATATAACATACATAGTAAAACAATACTATAAGATAAAGAATAATAAAAAATAAACAAAAAATCATCCGCCACAAACGTTGCAATTGTAGGATAAAAACAATTAAAAATACACACATAGTAAACACAATACTATTACATAAATAAAACATATATGTAAAGAATAGTAAAACTCAAAACAAAAGATCATGCACACAACAAAACATACAATTGATAAAACTTAAACACAACACTTATGTATATGAATAAAACAATAATATTAGAAAAATAAACAATTTTTAGCAACTCATATATATAAAGAATTGTAAAACTTTTAATTAAATTCTATGCATGTAAAATGTGAGAACATTACAAATAAAAATAATTAAAAATAGAATGCATAAGACACATTAAAACAATATTATCACATAAATAAACAACATTTACATAAAGAATAGTTAAACTTAAAACAAAAGATGCACAATGAACGTTATAATTGGTAAATATTAAATACAAATGTTATGTGTATCAATACAAAGAATTAAAATTAAAACGCATAACAGACATAAATAATTAAAAATAAAACATATAACATACATAGTAAAACAATACTATAAGATAAAGAATAATAAAAAATAAACAAAAAATCATCCGCAACAAACGTTGCAATTGTAGGATAAAAACAATTAAAAATACACACATAGTAAACACAATACTATTACATAAATAAAACATATATGTAAAGAATAGTAAAACTCAAAACAAAAGATCATGCACACAACAAAACCTACAATTGATAAAACTTAAACACAACACTTATGTGTATGAATAAAACAATAATATTAGAAAAATAAACAATTTTTAGCAACTCATATATATAAAGAATTGTAAAACTTTTAATTAAATTCTATGCATGTAAAATGTGAGAACATTACAAATAAAAATAATTAAAAATAGAATGCATAACACACATTAAAACAATATTATCACATAAATAAACAACATTTACATAAACAATAGTTAAACTTAAAACAAAAGATGCAAAATAAACGTTATAATTGGTAAATATTAAATACAAATGTTATGTGTATCAATAGAAATAATTAAAAATAAAACGCATAACACACATAAATAATTAAAAATAAAACATATAACAGACATAGTAAAACAATACTATAAGATAAAGAATAATAAAAAATAAACAAAAAATCATCCACAACAAACGTTCCAATTATAGGATAAAAACAATTAAAAATACACACATAGTAAAACAATACTATTATATAAATAAAACATATATGTAAAAAATAGTAAAACTCAAAAACAAAATATCATGCACACAACAAAACCTAAAATTGATAAAACTTAAACACAACTCTTATGTGTGTGAATAAAACAATAATATTAGAAAAATAAACAATTTTTGGCAACTCATATATATAAAGAATTGTAAAACTTTTAATTAAATTCTATGCATGTAAAATGTGAGAACATTACAAATAAAAATAATTAAAAATAGAATGCATAACACACATTAAAACAATATTATCACATACTTAAACAACATTTACATAAAGAATAGTTAAACTTAAAACAAAAGATGCACAATAAACGTTATAATTGGTAAATATTAAATACAAATGTTATGTGTATCAATACAAATAATTAAAATTAAAACGCATAACACACATAAATAATTAAAAATAAAACATATAACATACATAGTAAAACAATACTATAAGATAAAGAAAAATAAAAAATAA